>NW_023591293.1:0-47134 GCF_014843425.1 Jatropha curcas | reverse complement strand
CAACACACTAACAACTACCAAATCATCTCCTTCAAGCTCTTGATGCTCACTCTTTTTTGCGGTCTTCAATCTAGACAAAATATAGACTCCAACCCATACGCAGTGTAAAATCAACGCGCTGGAGATATAAATCATAAGTGGGCTCATAAAAACACAACAACAACCATTCTGCGAGGCAACACACCTTTAAAATATCAATTTCATCAAAAAGATTTTTACAATCATTTAAACATTAACGCTTTAATATACATTTACATTCATAACATAAATGATCAAATAAACTATTAATATTTTCGATAATACGATTCAAATCATTTAAATTCATTTATTTGATATGTGTTAGTACCTGGATTGGTTTAATTTGAGTGTCTGGTTATGGAGAAATTCAATAAACATTGGACTTGGTTCTGCTGAATCCGGTCTGGACTATCAGTCTGTGTTCCTAGCTTATTTTGCCTATCTTGCAGAAAAATATGTTTACAAGGGCTCACATACACTTAGGAGAAAAAGAAGCAGATAGGTTTTCAGAACAGATTCAGAATGGCCTTAGGTCGCCAACAGAGTCAGAACATATAGAGCGCGTCCGCCCTAACAGAACAGAAGGCACCCACGTGCCTAGCATATGATCATAGCTTCTTATCAAAATGGCATCGAATGCCGAGCATGCTCATATAATGGCATCAAATGCTGAGCATGCTCATCATACATAATAAAATCAATTCACGCATCAAATTCACACAAAGTATATTACAGCCCAAAATCCTTGTTTTAATTCTTACTTCTTAACATTTCTCATAAAATTTATTTTCTGTAGTATTCATAAAATCATAATGAAAACTGAATTTAAACTAAAGTAATTCATGAAAATTCTCATACTTAAACAAAATTACTTAACATAGGAAATTTCCAGCATAAAAGCAATCTTGACCTTTGCTGGGTTTTTATATATCTCCAAATTGAATGAAATTAGATTCATTAGAAAGATAAGACACAATTCTATAATATTTATGAAGGAACCATAACCCAGATCAACCTGTAAGATAGCAAAAAGAAGCTAGGAACACAGAATAATGTGAACCCCTACCCAAAACATCAAGCATACAAATGCATGTGACTAAGGGCAGAAATGCACCAATGTTTATTGAATTTCTCCGTTTAACCACGACACTCAAATTTAAACCAATCCAAACACCAGTGGCAATCTCAGACACAGAGGGCGGTTAAGCAACTCTCAATGGAGAGCTCACACACCTAATCTTGCCATTATTGTGGTCAAAATAGTCCTCAAATCTATTGCTGATGTGGGTACGTTACAGAGAGTTTCAGTTTAGATATGTTTTAGTCATAAGGTGAGCTCATATATATCAAAATTGGACACAAGAGGATGGTTGGAAAGCTTAAAGAGTATACCTACAACTTTCTATGAGGACTCAAATTACATGGAATAAAGATACGAATAGAAAAACTAGTCCTTAAACACGACCCAGATGTAACCATTTTTCCCTTTTTTGGATAAAATTCTGCCTACTTTTTGGAAGAGAGAGAAAAATAAGTTTTCCTCGATAAATTTCAACAAATAGATAGGCTTAGAAAACACTCAAGAACATCATTACTATACAACAAAAATTCCCGCAACAAATCGATTCATACAGAAGATCCCAAATTTTCACCAAGTAGTACAAACTTCACCAAATCCAAAAAAATTGAGAGTGTGATTTATGAAACCCACAAACCTTTAAAACAAATTAAATCAAAGCTCCTTTAACTTGGCTCTTGCCTTTATCTTTGTTAGAAGGGCTCTCACCCTCCCACCCTCTACATGTAATAAGCTCAAAATCAAAACAAAGAAAACAAAGAAAAGAAGAAATTGGAGCATGATTAAGTATGTATATGCTAAAAGAAAACTTTAAATCCAAAAATAATGAAGTTTACTTCACCTAATGAATTCTCCATAAAAATTCTTAAATTTAATCCTTAAAAATAATTCCTCTAATTTCTTTAATTAATATAACACCATCTTAAGTTACTACTCACTAATTCTCTAAAATTTTCCAAAAATATTCATTACTTACTTTCTACCCATAAAAATCATGCATACATACTCCAAAAATATTAAAGAAAATATTAAACATACATAGTAATTTCACGTTAGTTGGAGAGGAAGAGGAAGAAAAATATTGCTCAAATAATGGAGTTGACTAAAAGGGGAGTTTGGTCTTTTCACCAAAATTGGATGGCTAGGATTGAATGTAAATCTAATCTAATAGCTACAAATATTCTCCAAATTAAATTCCTTCAAAATATTATATAACACAACAAAATTCTCAAATTTACTCCATAAAAATAATTTGGTGGCCAGCGATGAAGAGTTTTCTTAATTAATATAACAACATTTCAAATTTAATCCATACAACTATTGCCTCATTTCCTTAATTAATATCACACCTTAAGTCACTACTCACTAATTCTCTACAATTCTCCAAAAATATTCATTACCCACTTTCTACCCATAAAAACCATGCATGCATGCTCCAAAAATGTGATATAAAATATTAACCCTATCTAATAATTTTTTTCGATTTTTCTGGACCAAATAATACCGACTCCCCGGGACCGGGACCAAAATAATACCGACTCCCGGACCGACAGTACTATTCACAGACAGATAAACTACTATTTCAACACAGGAAAAATAGGGCATTACATAAATGCATTTAAAGAATCACCATACACTGTAAAATCATCTATGAAACTTCAATGCGACTATCAATATAATTTGAAAATATGCTCATCATGCATATTTGAGAAGTTCTAGGGGCACTACACAATCCAAATGGAATTCTTCTAAAAGCAAAAGTTCCAAAAGGACATTTAAAAGTAGTATTTTCTTGATCCTTTGGTGCAATCACAATCTAATTATATCAAGAAAATAGAAATATGACTTACTTGCCAAATGCTCGAGCATCTGATCAATAAAAGCAATGGAAAATGATCCTTTCTTATTGTTGAATTCAATTTGCAGTAATCTATGCACATTCACTATCCACTCTCAATTCTTACTGGACCAAGTCTATTGTCTTGATTCTTTACCACAGTTACCTAGTGAAACGACCCAAAAATTTAATTTCATAGAATTTTCATTTAAAAACTAAATTTTTTATTTCAACCAATGAAATTATACCTGCTAGTATTTTATTAACCAATGAAATTATACCTGCTAGTATTTTATTATTTGCTTAAAACTTGGACCCCCATATATAGCCAATTCGATTTTTCGGAAAACCAAGCGAAAAAAACTTCAAAAACAAGCAAATTGAGCAACATCATTAGATTAGGACCAAAACCGGTTCGTATTCGAACCGGATAGCTTCTAGAAGACCCAAGATTTTTTCTTTCTTTTTCTTTTTGTTTTTCTTTTCCTTTTTTTCTTTTTTTCTTTTTTTTTTTCTTTTCCCCTTCTCCTTCCTTGCGCCAAGCAAACCAGCGCCGACCTCACTCTTCTCTCCCCTCCCCTTTTTCATTTCGTGATTCACCGTGCGACCACGCCCTTTGCGCCATCTCCCTGCTGCCCGTCGCCCTCCTCACCGCGCAGTCGTGAGCCGATCGTTCCTCTCTCTCTCCCCATTCACTCATCTCTGGCTAGGCATAGTCGCAGAAGAGTCGCGACTCCTCATCGCACTTTCCGTGGTGACCACCAGGCCCATAGCCGACCAACCCACATCGTCTCAGCTACCAACCCCCGCTCGACGTCGCTCTCTCCTGCTCACGACTCATAGTGAGCACAGCAGCTTCAGGTGGCAGCAACGATTCTATTCAATACTTCAGCCCACTTCAGCTGGCTCTGAAGCTTTCTCTCTCTTTCGTTTCGGCGAAGCACCACCACTGCCCTCGGTCAAAGCAAATTCTGTTGTGTGTACTTGGGTATTGGTGAATTAATTTTGGTTACTTCATAGAAAATTAATTAATTTCTAGCAATTTTGTGGCTTTAGTCAATTTAATTTAATTTAATTTAATTATCGTATTACCCAATATATTAAAAAGTGTTGATTCGATTAGAAGACTTTAATTAATTAAAGCCAATTTAAATTAGCACCAAATAAATTTAATTGAAGAATTTTGATAATTATATTAATGGAATTAAAGTGTGGATTTAATGTAGATTAGATTGAATGTATTATTGTTGTTTTGATAGAAAATTAAGAATATTGAATAAGAATTAATGGTGGGAGTTGTTCATGTGGGTCCCGAATATACATGGCACAACCCAAGAGGGTTGTTAGAATCACGAATGAGAAATGCTAGGTTCCTGAAACACTATTCACATGACTAATAGTTGGGAAAATCTGATTTTTGACTATTAATTGACACTATAACTGCATTTTTTTAAGGAAATGTGTAAGTTAGGGTGTTTATTGTAGATCCTATTGTAGATCCTGTGAAAGAAATTAGAATGATTGTGATATGGTGGCAGCCAACCTAGCTACTTGCTTAAAATTTCTGCTTTGATATGAGGTATTTGACATGATAAGTTAAGTTTCTGGTGGTAAATGAGTCAATTAGTGTTTATAATATAGATTTTGATTGAGAGACCTTGATTTTCTTAGGCTAGCAGCAGCCATTTTAGTGTAATTCTTGAACTAAATCTGTGATATGAAGTAAATGTTTATTTTCATTTATTTGTTATTTTATGTTCGGGCTTAACCTTAGATAGCGAAGCTTGGATTGTTAATAGCTAAAGTTTTGTATTGTGATTAAATATTTATACTATTACTTGATATGGAAGAAGGGAAATTAAATTGTTTGATTGCCCGATTCAATTATTTCCATTGATTTTTGTTTGACATGGTACAATTAAGGTTGTAAATCTAATTCTTGCATGGAACTAGTTAGTTGGTGTGATCCATGATTTTAAGATAGAAAAACGCTAATTCTTTTGGCGAATTGACAGCAATTACCTTGATTTTTCTATGTTGTTTTACAAGGATAAATATATGTAAATGAACGTACTTTTAAGATTCCATGATGATTGATGTATAAATATTTATTTATGATTTGAGAGACGAATAAAATGGGTTCGTTACCTGAAATTTTGCTTGGCGAGAATGATGATTCACATATTATTAAGTTGTTATTAAGTTTGTATCGGATCTTAGTTATATAATGAATTAAAGAAATAGAAAAGAATAAGAGTGGAATTTATAGTTGGCATAGGTTACTCACAAGCATATATATATGGATACTTCGTAAACCACGCGCGTAGAATATTGGTGGTTAAGTAAATGTTTATTTTCATTTATTTGCTTATTTATTGTACGCAGGGCACTTACCCTATACCGATAGCGAAGCTTGGATTGTTAATAGCTTTAAAGTTATTGTATCGTTGTGGATTAAATATTATTACTCATCCTATTACTTGATATGGCAAGAAGGAAATTAAAATTGTTTGATGCCCGAATGGATGCGGCTGTGTGTGTAATGCGTTGATGGAAATGTAATATTTGCTGATATCGTCGCAGCAGGAACGCATCAGTCAATTTTAGGGGAGGGCTGCGAAATTTTCGACTTAGAACTTAGTTATTAAATTTTAATTAACAACATAATAATAAGTTTAGTTAGGATTAGTTTCCTTAATAACTTGGTACATTAAATACATATAAAGTGCTCTTGATGAATTTTATTATTCTTTATACTCATTTAATGATCTACAATATTTATTACTTGTATTATTTTATTCATTATTATTCTTATTATTGTCTATTTATTTTATCATTGTTGTTTTATTGTTAATACTAAATTTAAAATTATTTAGTTATTGATGCATTGCATTATGCATGTTTAATTGATTAATATTGCTTGCCATTTAATTGCAATATCTTGATTAAACTGTGTGTGATATTGCTGGTGCTTTTGTTTGTGTGGGAGATTTGAATGAAGGTGGGTCACCATGGGTTTGTGAGGACCGTTTCTGTTATACGGATCCTGGATTCTGATTTCTGTTATTATTCTGATTCCTGTTTAATATAGATTTTTTTCCTTTTGATTTTTCTGTTGTTGTTAGCCGGGTAAATGGAGGATTCGGCGCTCCCCGTGTGCACTACTGTTACCGTTACTGATTAACCACAGGTTGGGTTCTTTTATTGGGCCGCACTTGATTAATCCGCAGATTTTGATCGCAAACCGGCAGCTGGTGGCCTTCCTGTTGTGAGCGCCTGATGATTCTAGATTCATGATGGCAGGATGACCGGAGATTGCCTCCTGTTGTATGAAAAGAAAAAGACGAGGATAGAAAAACAATGAGTGCTCTGGTCAAGTTGCAGGATTAGACGGTCCGGCCCAGTATGGGGGATCGGCTCCCTAGTGCACATGTTGAGAGGATGAGCCTATGTCGGATCGTCAGAAAGGAGCGCTCATTGGGGTTCTCGGTGAACTCCCACTGATCTCAAATTTCCATCGTATGTGATTATATGATGATGTTTTTAATGATTTGTGAGTGCTGGTGATTTGCCATTTCGTGTGACCGTGCGTGAGCATATAGCTAGTCGGATGCACAGTAGATCGATATATTTACCATTTGTGTGACTGCATGTGTTTGGGTGATAATTATTTTCTGCCTAAGAAAACTCATAAGTCCTTGCATTGATTTTTTTTTCAGAATTTTTCGGTATTAAATTCCGTATTTTAGGCATATGATTCTTCGGCACGTCGGCAACTAGAGAAATTTTCCTAGTTTCATATAACTTATCTTTAATATGTAGTCATGTGTATAAAAGCTATGTCTATTACCAAGAGTTAGTGACTCCGCAGTTGTAGGATTTAACCTATACTTTTAGTCCGCTGTAACTTAACGATAGACAAAAATAATTCTGTAGCCATTAATTACGAATGTTGCATGTATGTCAACAGCCGAACTATAGAATTGCTGGTAGAAGATAAACTTGGGCGAGAAATAATAGGAATATTGAAAATTATACCAGAGGATAATAGATTCTAGTGTTCAGGCTTACTACGGGCCTCGGGGGCCTTAAGCTTACCTGGGCCCTACGAGCCCGGTCCGGCCCATGGGAGTCGGGGTCGTGACACCTTAGACTTCTTAGCGTAACTACCTAGACTGACTCACTCCTACTTGCCTATTTTTTTTTTTTTTTTTTTTTTTTTTTCTTTTCTGAATGAATATAAATTACTCAACACTAATAATTTTAGGAATCTCCTTCTTTCATAACTTTCTCAGTATGTGGGTTCATACCTCCGCTGAGAGCTTTCTTTACTCTGAGTTAGCATGATTTCCTTCTAGCCCAAATCCCAGTGCATTACATTACTGACTTAGGATTACCGCCTGATGTCAAAGCACTACGGGCCTCGGGGGCCTTAAGCTTACCTGGGCCCTAGAGCCGGTCCGGCCCATGGAGTCGGGTCGTGACACCTAGACTTCTTAGGTACTACCTAGACTGGACTCACCTACTTGCTATCTGAAATTGAATAAATTACTCCAACATCTAATAATTTTAGAATCTCCTTCTTCATAACTTTCATCATATGTGGGTTCAACCTCCGCTGAGCTTCTTTACTTGGTTTAGCATATCCTCTAGCAAAATTCAGTGCATACATACTGATAGGATTATACCCCTGATGTCAGCTATAGTCCATCTAATTATTTTCTTGTCAAGCCTCAAAACTCTAATCAACTTGTATTCCTGTACCTTGGTCAGGTACTTGCAATCACAATAGGAAGTGTTTCTTATCTCCTAACTATGCATATCTCAAATGCTTGGGCAAAAGTTTAAGTTCCAAAATTGGTGCCTACACAGCAAAAGGTAGCAATTTTGTGTGAGATGAAGGCAAATTGATTTTTAAAACTTCATACCTTTGAGGCACTTGAGGCAACGACTATAATGCCACTACTGTATTTTCAATTTTTGTGCTCAATGGAAAATTAGTATTAATTACTTAATTCCCTAACTAATCACCACTTCTAAATCATCATTAGAACTGAAATTAAAAGCATCATGCATAAAGCATCAATAAAACATAGAATGCTAATCAGCAGGATACTTCATAGCATCAAATATATTAAATTGCAAAACTTCTCTATCAAATTCTATAGTTGGAGTACGCTTATCCATATCAATTTTGTCTTAGCAATTTTAAGGAAAGGACACCCTAACAAAATTAAAGCTGAATTTGGAGAAGTCGCGACCTCTGTATCTAAAATAAAAAAATTTGCAGGAAATATATGCTCACCAACATGCATCAAAACATCCTCAACTACTCCCACAGGGTAAGCATTAGAACAGTCAGCTAATTGAATAACCACATCAATTTCTTTTCAAGGACCCAAATTTAGACTAAGAAACACTGAATGTGCCATGACATTAATAGATGCACCTAAATCTGCCATACCCTGTTCAAATTTAAAATCCCCTATTTTGCATGCAATTTAAAACGAACCTGGGTCCTTTCATTATGGAGGCATATTTTGCTAAATTAAAGCTGACACATTCTCCCCCATACTGGCTTTCTCATTACCTCTCATCTTTCTCATTACCTCTCATCGTGGTACACATTTCCTTAAGGAATTTAGCATACCTTGGAACTTTCTTGATTGCATCAACAAGAGGTATGTTCACTTCTACTTTTTTTAAAAGTCTTAAAATCTCTTTCTTTTACTCTTCTTTCTTACTCTTTGTGAACCTACTAGGAAAAGGGGGAAGAACAGGTTGTTTAAACTTATTCACAACAGGTTCATAATTTACCTCAACTTCAGGAATTTCAGACTCTTTTTCTCCTTGCTTTTTATTATCTGCCGAAACACAAGGGACTTAACTACTAACTTCTTTTCCACTTCGTAAGACTATAGTAATCACATTCTCCTTAGGATTAATGACTGTCTGAGATGGCAATTTTTTTGAACCTTGAGCCTTGAGTTTGGTCACTAAAGTAGCAAGTTGACCAATTTTCTTCGTTAAATTTTGACTGTTGCTTATAGTCTCTTGTTGAAACTGTTGATTATTGTTAGGTAAAGCTTTAACAATTTCATCTAAAGACATACCTAGGTTAGCAGGGGTTTGATTCACATTTTGTTTGGGCTGCTATTGTCGACTATTACTATAACTCAGATTTAGATGATCATGCCATCCTGGATTGTAAAAATTAGAAAAGGGATCATACATACGTTGTCCAAAATTTCCTATTGCATTAGCTTGTTGAATTGACTCATCTTCTTACAATGCAGGACACATATCAGTGGCATGATGCGAGACCAAGCGAAATCCACACACTTTAGCTGTTTGCATATTCCCTATCACCAATTGCCTCTAAAGAGTTAAATTAAAAAATTATTTCTCAAGATTAGATGTATTTACCTCGTTAAATTTTTAGGGTGTGTCATCCATTCTAATCCCAAATTGTTTTAAATTGGCAGCCATATTAGAAATAAGACATTTAGCACTATCCAATGTTGTATCCACCAAAGCTCTTCTAATAACAGCGTCTATGTACTCCTATCCATTGGCAACAAACCCTCATAAAATACTAAATTAAAAGCTAATCACTAATCTAATGGTGTGGGCAGCTTGCATAAAGCTTCATAAAATGTTCCAAATACTCATATGAACTCTCCTTATTATGCTTCCTTATACCACATATCACCTTCCTTCTATTTGCAGCATGAGAAGCCGCGAAATATTTCTCCAAAAACAACCGCTTCATCTTTTTCCATGAAATGACAGAACCTGAAGGAACATAATATAGCCAATCCTTGTTTCTCTTGGAGAATTGACTCTATTGCCTATAACACTGTTGTTGAAACTCTCCTTCGACTTGAATTACATGACTTGCTAAGGTTTAAGCATGTTTAGCTTGTTTAGCCTATTTTCCCAACTGCTTAGCTATTTTCTCAACTTTTGGATCAAATACCATATCGCCAAACTGAGAGGAACGTGTCATAAACCAATCAAAATAACCCATAATTGCCCAAAATAAATGGAAAATTATATAAAGAAAAATAACTAAAAAAATTAAGAACATAAACATAAAAATAAAAGTGCCTAAAAACCCTAAAAAATGATGGAATTTGGCATCAAGAGAGTGGCGCTATTGTACTTTTCACTAGCCTTGTTCAGAATGTCGTTTCCTTCAAAACAAGTACTTGCAACCCTCCTAATTTGATTGGAATTTTCACCATGAATAATAATACCTAAAAACCTAAAAACTGCAACACTCTTCGCAAACAACAATAAATATAAGATAACCTATTAATTAAAACAATCAAAACAAATCTAAAAATATCAAATTCAATGAATTTTCAGTCCCCATCTATGGTGCCAAAATTTTGATGGGTGTCGAATCTACTAAAATTAATTTATATTAATAAATTTGTAGAACAACTTAACTGAATTTACGCGCTAAATTTCTTATAATCTAGATTAACAATTATATACAGCACGAAAAGTGGGGGTTGAGAATTATAAGTGATAATACACAATAATAAAATATATAAAAAAAGATATCAGATTCCTAAATAAACTCTAACTAACAAGTAATATAGGATTCTCACAATCCTTATCCAAGTGCAATATCCTTATTTCAGTATATATACCTCAAATTAATCTAAAAAGGGGGCAAATTCTAAATTCTCTCAACCCTTAATTTCTAGCATCTTACCAATTGGTGCGGTAAGCGTGGAACACACCTTCAATCCCCATTAATCTCAATCCTTTTCACCTTGAGTACCATGGCTAACAAGTTGGTCGAACACCATAACATGGAGGGTTAGGACGATAACAACGGTAAGGCAGTTGAACACACCATCATACCTCCTCCATAAACAACCAATCCTCAAGTAGTGGTAGCCCTAGCTCAAGCATACTCACAGTTCACCACTGTGCTAAAACGTCGTCTCGAGGCTCCCCCTCCAAGTGGTGAATTGACACCCGTAGGTGGGCCAGTGAACAAACACCATAAAGAGTGCAGTGCGCCTTTACCATCGCCTAAATGGTAAAGCCACCCTGTATCTAAACAACTCTATGAGGTTGAGTCAAGGATAAAGATTAGCACGGTCGCCCCCTATAGCCAGGAACCAAGCCACACATAATTGGTCAGAGAGTGTAGGGAAATGGGAGAGGCGAGGGACTATGGTCTTAGGGAGGACTCCCCCTTATAAGCCAATATCTTGGGTTTGGCGTTTCCCCCAAAACTCAAAATTTTAACCTTCCAACCATATGACAGATCTACCGAACCCCGAAGCTACCTTGCAACTTTTTGAACCATTATGTACCTTCAAACTAACTCTGAATGTGCAAGGTCTTGCCAATTACACTCAAGGGTGAAGCCTAGGAATGGTATCAGACCCTCAAAACGGGATCCATCCAATCATTCTCCCAATTGGCTACAGCATTTCGAGCCTAGTTCATAACAAGCATACCATCTAGGAAAATCTCATCTGACTTGGTAGACCTGAAAAGGGAGGATGGCGAGACATTACGACATTATATCTCTAGATTTCAAAGAATAGCAATGCAGGTAGAGAACCTGAATGATAAAGTGGCAATTAATGCCATGGCGAAGAATTGCAAATGCAACTAATTATTCGAGAGTCTGAGTATAGACCCTCCTTTAACCTTTGCTGAACTCATGGCTCGAGCCCACAAATACACAAAGCTAGATAAAGCCTATGAGGTTCAACCCTAGAGATCGCCTAAAGAAGAAAAGCCTAGACACAGAAGACACCCCTCTCTAATAAGGAGACGTTTGCCCAGAAGAAGATCGCCTCTCTGCCACCCACGAGCTAGCTATGCTGTTAGAGCACCCTACTCAAGAGAGGATAGATCACAGTAGGACCGAGAGTTCACTCCCTTGAACATGTCACGCTCGGAGATACTATCCTAGGTAAGAGATCATGGAAACAAAGCTCACTCAACTATCCTAGAAAAATGAAAGAAGACACCTCTGGTTATCGAGACAAGAACAAGTACTGTGAGTTTCATAGGGACATTGACCATGAAACTAAAGCCTGTTAGCAACTGAAAAAGGAGATTGAATGCCTCATACAAAGAGGCAAACTCAAAGAGTTTGTTGGGCAGGTTCGGAAAGAAATTGAGAGGAAGACAAACAAAGGAGGCAGTGCAATACCTTGGGCACAATTCACACAATTTTTTGTGGTTCAATAGGGTGTGACAGCAACTGAATAAGAAAGTGGAGGGCTAGAGAAGTTTATTCTATCCTAATCCAATAAAAATTAAACGTGAGACTGCCTATCTTATTTTATGAAGTAGATGGCGAGCATGTGCATACCTCGCATAACGATGCCCTAATGATAGAAGGAGTTTTAGAAAATTTCTTGGCAAAAAGGATCCTAGTAGACACCGACAGTGCATTAACTTGCTGACTATGAAAATCTTTAAAGCCTTAAAGTTAGAACAGGCGAAACTGAAACTTGTCTGAACTCCTCTGGTCGGGTTAGCTGGGAAGCCAGTCCCGGTAGCCGGATCTATAGATGTAACCTTAGAGCTTAGAATTGATGGTGTTTCAAGAAGGTTTAAATTAGAGTTTACGGTAAAAGACATCCATTTTCCATATAATGCCATATCAGGCAAACCTACCCTATACAAGCTGGAGGTAGTCTCGTGCATCAGATATCTCACTCTAAAATTTTACTCTGATAATGATGAGGTCTTTGCTGTGAAGGGGGATTAGAAGATGGCTCAAGAAGTATACATGATAGCACTGAAAGGGATATCTCTTGCCTTACCCATTATATGGATGCAAGATGCGGAAAAATGCACAATACAAGATGAGCATCAACCTTTTAACATACCCCTAAAGCACCTGAGACTTAAGCCTAACACTCGTAGGCGAGCTTGTCAAATGGGAGGTGGAGCCAGGGAGGCATCTGACCTTGGGGGGTGAGCTACCTGTGGAGTTACAAAATAGTATAAAAGGAGTATTGAAGATAATTTAACAGCTTCGCTTGGAGCGCTAGAGACATAATTGGGAGTAACCCCGACATCATATCCCTTAGGCTCATTATTGATCCAGATTGTAAGCCTGTTAAGCAAAAGAAGCGAGGCCACTGACCTGAAAGGCAACAAGCCATAGCGACTGAGGGAGACAAACTATTCCAAGCAGGATTCATAAGAGAAGTCAACTATCCAAAACGGTTGGTGAACATGGTTCTGGTACCCAAGTCCAATGGAAAGTGGGGACTGTGTGTAGACTTCACTGACCTGAACAAGGCGTGCCCCAAGGACTCCTACCCTCTGCCTAACATAGACCAATTGGTTGATTCAACGGCCGGCTATGAAATATACAGCTTTGTGGATGCAACTGTTGGATATCACCAAATAAGGATGACGGAATTGGACGAAGAGAAGACGAGCTTCATTATAGACAAGAGACTTTGCTACTATCAGGTAATGCGCTTTGGCCTAAAAAATGCAGAAGCTACATATCAGAGATTGGTCAATAGAATGTTTCAACACCAAATAGGGATAACGGTAGAAGTGTATGTAGATGATAAGATCATTAAAAGTACTTGGGCATCAAATCATCCCAAAGACTTAAAAGAAGCATTTGAAGTCCTAAATAAATTTAACATAAAGTTAAATTTAAACAAGTGCACATTTAGGGTGAAGGTAGACAAGTTATTAGGCTTCATGATATCACAATGGGGAATCGAGGCGAACCCTAAGAAGATCAAAGCGATCTTGGAGATGCAAGCGCCTATTAGCATTCATGAAGTTCAACAGCTGAATGGCCGAATCACAACCTTAGGACGTTTCGTCTCGTGCTCGGTTAAAAGATGTATGCCTTTCTATCGAGCCTTAAAACAATTGAAGAATTTCTAATGGGACGACAAGTGTTAGCTCACCTTTTACAAGATAAAAGAGTTCCTGTCTTCAGCTCCTCTTTTGAGCAAGCCTAAGAGGGATGAATCTTTATATTTATACCTAGCTACTACAGAAAGCACAATAGCATCCATCCTAGTTAGAGAAGAAGATGGAGAGTAGTACTCCATCTATTACACCAGCGAAGTCCTCCGAGGTGCCAAGCTACGATACCCCAGCATTGAAAAGTGGGCTCTCGCCATCCTCATATCAGCGGACAGGTTGCGTCGTTACTTCCAATCTCACACTATATTTGTAGTAGCAATGCCTAGTAGTTATACACCGATGGGGCCTTGCGAAGTTAGGGAGCTGCTGTAGGGGTCATATTGCAAGGATTGGCGAAGTTAAGGATACAATATTTCGTCTACGCGGGCTTTACCATAACCAATAATGGTGCTGAGTATGAGGCTCTAATCACAAGACTTAAACTGGCTCTTGAAATACAAACCTTGGTACTTCATATCTTCCTAGATTCATAGTTGATAGTCAACCAAGTAACATGCACATTCATAACTAAGGAGGCAAACTTAATAAAATACCACTCTCCAACTCTGTCGCTCTTACGAACACTTGGAAAATAACCCAGATGGATCGAGCAGGCAACAAGAAAGCATATGACATAGCCAAGATTGCAGCACGAAAAGAAGAGTTGCTTAAAGAAGTAATGTTTGAACAGTAGAACCAGCCGAGCTATGAACAAAATGAAATTTTCACCTCTTAACCTAGCGATAATTGGATGAGTCCGATTATTGATTTCATAAAGAATGATGTCCGACCTGACAACAGGCAAGAACTGATCAAGCTTTACAGAAAAGCTGCAAGTTATGTGCTTGAAAATGAAGAACTCTATAGGAGATCAAAGACACATCCCTAGGCGAAGTGCCTGACTGAAGAAGAAGGCAACTATATCATAAGAGAGACCCACGAAGGTGTTTATGGGGCCCATGAAGGCTCGGACGAAATGTTAAGGAAGATAATACTTTAACCTAAAGTGACATTATGTTTATATAGGTGGCTAGGATTTGATACTGTTTTATACATAAATTAAGTATGTAAATATGAGTATATGTTGGTCCTAGTTAGTTATATTAGGAGGTTATTGATCAACAAAGATAGGATTTATACCTTGAGTAATTGGGAATAAGATCCCATGACTATCTAGTAGTTCTTGATAGAAGAACTTGGCTAAGACTAATAGATTCATTGAAAATTGATTTTCTAGTAGGAATATTTTATCAAAAATTGGAACCAAGATGATGACATAATGTCTAAGTAATTAGGGTTCGACATAAACCATAACTCTAACTAAGACCACAATCTTTAATAGAGGGATTAAATTATAAATATTATTATTGATGGTTCGTAAATGTTACCAACCATATTAAAACTACCAGGTTAAGCGATTGTAGCTCATCCTAGCTCTAGCTACCAAATAAGTGCTAGTCCATAGCTTATACATACTAGGCTAGAAAGTCAAATATTAAGCATAGTGACTACCAATCACTTCAAAATGTCTATTCAATTAGTATTCCAATAAGATTTTTAACCAATGTTTTGAGAACCGGACCGGTCATTGAATTGGTAAATGTAGAGGTTCACTGAACCGGAGGGTTTAACTAGATTTTGACAGTATATGCTTGTTATATAGGTGGCCTAGGGATGTTCGATTACCTGTTTTTTTACAAAATTAAGTATTTTGTAAATCATGAGTATATGTTGTCCTAGTTAGTTATATTCGGAGGTTATTGATCAACAAAGATTAGGATTTCTATACCTTGAGTACATTGGGAATGAAGATCCCTACGATGACTATCCTAGTAGTTCTTTTGATACGAGAACTTGGCTACGCTCTCCGATTCATTGAAAATTGATTTTCTAGTAGGAATATTTTATTCACAAAATTTGGAAGACCAAGCCGCCAGACATATTGTATCTGAAGTATAATAGGCTGTCGAACTAAACCAAATAACTTCTAACTAAGACTCACAATCCTCTTAATAGAGCGGATTAAATCTACTAAACGATATTATTTACTTTGATGGTTCGTAAATGTTACCCAACCATATTTAAAACTTACCCGTGTAAGCCGATGTTAGCTCATCCTAGGCTTCTCAGCGTGATCCGATCCAAATAGCAGGTTGCTCAGTTCCATAGCTATTACTATACTAAGGCTTTAGATAGTCCAAATATTTAAGCATTAGTCTGACTACCAATGCACTCTTCAACATAATGTCTATCTCTCCAATTAGCTATTTCCAATAAGACTTTTAGACCAGATGTATCTTTGAGACCGGGACCGGTCATTGTGAATTGGTCTCACATGTAGAGGCTTCACTGAACGGCAGGGGTTTTAACTTAGATTGTTAATTGTACGGAAGACCTTTCAATTGGATTGTTTATGATTAATTAAATATTTAAACTATATTTTTAATAAAAAGAATGCAAAAACTTATAGAATTTGCTAAATATAAATTAATCTTTTACAATAATTATAAAAGTTATATATGAGTATATCTCCTTTAACCTTTATATAAGTGCCTAATGAAACATATAAATTAAAACTATAAGACTACTTTAATAAAAAACGCTTTAACTAATTTATAACCAGATAGACACAAAATAAATATTGATTTACTTTTGGAAAAATATAACAAATAAATAAAATATATCTATTATTATTTATACCAATTTATTATTTGAGTCTATTTAGTAGGCTGGATATTAATATATCAATTAGTGGTTATTGTTTTTTATCCAATATTCATTATTTTATTACTACTTAGACATTATTATGCTAACTAAAAATAGTAAAGACAATCCTTTCCTATACTCAACCGACACTCAAAAATAAAAAAGTGAAAAACAAATTTACCATAAATAAAACAATTAATAAAAAATTAAAAAAAAAAAAAAAAAAAAAAAAAAAAAAAAAAAGACAACAACATAATAAAAGCCACGTGGCTAAGAAAAAGTTGAAGCTTTGAAAAGTTGAAGTTTTGAATGGGGTAGCTTTGTTTTTTTCACAGAAAACGAAGCATTATATTGCAGGAGAGTTTCCTTCTCACTGGTTGATAAATACCCAGGAGAGAAATTTTCAATAGTGAATTGTAGTACAACCACTGAGAGGTGAGTCTCAACGTCGGCATCAAGCGAAGGTGGTCCGGCCACCATCCGCTTCCAGAGCAACCCACACACTCCAACTCTTTTCGTTTTTTTTTTTTTTTTTTTTTTGATTTGCTGGGTTTGAATTGAAACCGTACCTGTCAGGATATTACTCAAACGTAGATAAAGCACCCCGGCGGAACTTCCGCCTCCCCCCCCCAAAAAAAACCACAATAATTCTTTGTTGTGTTTTCCGGGAATTTTTCAAAAAGAAAATACGTACCCCCCCCCCCCCCCCAAAAATGGTTTGCTGAGCGATTTTTTGCCCTCTTAATTATTTATTTGCCACCTAACTCGAACTGGACACCTACCATGTCTTTTTTTTTTTTTTTTTTTTTTTCTTATTTGCTGGTTTGAATTGAACCGTAGTAATTACTCAAACCGACTCGCCAATTATCCGATTCACAATGGTTGTGAGCGATTTTTTTGCCTCTAATTTTATGCACCTAACTCGAACTGGACCACAGTCCGATTTCCAGTTAAATCGATCGAACCAGCTGATCTGATCCGATTTTCAGAACAATCATTTCAACTATTATTCTAACTAAGAGTCTTTCTAGCTTTATATAAAGGGGATAAACCACCTACATGGATATGCAGTATCAACCCTTATCTTTTTATTATAATTATTTATAATTCTTTTACCGAATGAAGCATCAAATTGTTGTATACCTAAGGACTCTTCTTTGCTCCCCCTTCTTTTGTCTATATACATAAATTTTACATTAGTGCAATAAATCAGTATTCCACAAAATGCCAATTTGACACCATTTATGGAAACAACACAAATTATTCAACCATTAAAATTTATAATACATGAAAAATAATATCTAGTTGCTCCACAAGTAATTATGCAATCACATAGGGATAAATCCCATGGATTCACATAGAGATGAATCTGTATAATGATATAGAGGATGAGCCTTACAACTATGTAGTGACAAATCCTACAATATCACGTAAGGACAAGTCCCACGAACACATAGGGAATAAATTCCACAATATCATGTAAGGATGAGTCCTACAGGCATAGTACTACTATTCCACTTGCAGAAAGATTAAATATGAGCTCATATTCCATAAATTCATATCACTTCTTACAAGTTACAAGATGTACAACTAACTTATAGGCTTTGGAGTAATTATAAATTATGCAAGTCACTATTCTGTCAATTCATTTTCACTTATGCAAGTATTCATGGTCGGGCCATACTTTTATTCATGCACATCAGTTTCGTTTAATACTCATATCATATACACTTACACTTACAGTTACAATTTATGAGATTACATTAAATTTTGTCCTAACCTCACCCATACGCCTAAGGAGAAGAATCTGTGTCGATCAGCGCTCCGGTCAATCACGTCGGTCTGACCAAAAGGTCCAGTAAGTCCTTTATGACTCTTAGCTTTTAATATTTGCTCTCTTCTTCTAAATGGCTCCAAGAGCCTTTCTTTTTCCAAAAATAGCGATTTAAAGCTAAAACCATTTTGGACCAAAAATTTGGTGATCCAAAGCCAAGAAAAACCATTTTCAGTGATCCAAAGCCAAAATCACTCTTTTCATGAAAATAACAATTCAATGCCTAAACATGATAATTAAAGGTCTTCAATAAACCTTTCAAATTTCAAATCAACCAACCCCTATTTCACAATGGAAAAAAAAATGTTTGGTCTTAATTCTCATTCCAATGGATAAGCAGGCATGCTTGACTCTCTACACTCGAGTTGTGTACTAAATCCACCTAAAAATTTTATTTTCTTTCTTTCTTCTGATTTTTTTTAGATTGGGAGACGTGTGACTGGCCTAGAATCCCATCAAGGAGCTAGAAGCAATACTCCCTAATTTTGTAGTTCCCTCTTTACCTTTTGCTTTATTTTATATTGTTTATGGCTTTTTCAATTTCTTTTTATCACTTTTAAATAAATTTCATTCTCTTCATCTTAAATCTTTTCGTTTGGATTGGACATTAACAATTGGCCAATTGATTAAACATTTTAACCGAAAACCTAATCTCCAAATCCTCTTTGATTTCGTCGATTATTGCACTTTTACAAATTGGAGTCAAATAAGATTTTTCTTTAATCTACCCCATAGTTAAATTTAAGTGGCGATTCTATAAAAAAATCATTTTGTGATATGAGCGTTTCAATCCCGTTTAATGGATTGAACTTGGCACTCGGTGGGAGCCTCACAGATAGTAAACCTTAATTCTGAATTTTAAACCATCTTTTTTATGAAGATTTTTCCCTCTAGTATTTCAAAGAATAAAATATTTTATAAGACCAACTTTGAAATATTAAATGAATAAAGAAAGATTATTCAAAAATATAGTTTGTGCTTAGAAGTTGCATTTTTAATCTTTTTTATTTTACATAAATCCTAATAAGTCTATTAACCAATATACTAAGCTATAATCTTCAGCAATCTTCATAGTATCTTCAACAAATCTTCAATATTGAAATATGATTAATTCTTCACTTCTTTGAACTTAAATATTTTGCAATTCGAACTTCAACACAATAATAATTTTCAATTTAGTTATTTTGTTATTCATCAAAACATTTGAGATTGTAATCTTAAGCTAACAGGAGATTCATGGGCTATTTTAAATATACCTCTATGTTTGAATGCCATTGATGACAATCCTATTTGAAGTTTAGAAAGAAAAGATATATTTAGTGTCAAATCTTGTTACTTTTTGTGTCACAAAATTCTTAGGAGCAATTTTGAGTTTGATTCCAATCCTATATAGCATAAATTATGGAATTTTAATGTGCTTTAAGGCAAAAGAATTCATTTGGAGAGTTTTAAAGGGGTGTTTCCTACTAAAGAGAGGCTTTTTAGAAAATGTGTTGATGTTGATATGATTTGTTGCTATTGTTATAATGTTGGGGACTTGGATCACGTACTTCTAAGGTGTTATAAGGCCAATGGGATATGGAGGAGGCATTGTTTTATGATCTCTAACCTCTTGTTTTCCTTTAAAGATTTTTTCACAGAGGTTGCTATTTCTTCAACATCTGGTGACTTGGCAAAATTAATTTTTATTGCATGGAAGATTTGGTTAGCAAGGATCAATTTGTATGGCACCAACAACTCCTGTCCACAGATGAAATACGTCACTTAGTTTCCCATTCATTGCAGAAATTGGTTGTTGCATCTGTAATTCATCATCAGTCCTTAATATTTGAATCTCGTGGTAGTAGCAGGTTACAGTTGCATAGTGGTATCCACAGTATCAGGTCTGCATGGTTTTCCACCTGCACGCGGTTTCAGGAGCAGCGAATATCTGGTTTTTGGGTTGTTTTCGAGAGTCAAGAGAGTGGTTTTCTTCATACACTTTTGGATCGTGTCCATGATGATGCTTCGTCGATTGAGGCAATGGCTTTGAGAACTTGTTTATTCCGGGCAGAGTCAAATATGCGAAGACCTAGTTTGATTTTCTGTAATTCTCAAACTATTGTTTATGATATTCATTCTCTTGACGAGGATTTTTCTGATTTGAGAAAGCTTGTTGAAGATTGTAAGCTTATTCTTTGCAAGCTAATCTAGGGGCTCATGCTTTGGCACGAGCATCCTATCAACAATTCAACATACTAGCATGTCTGTTTAGAAATCAACTTTTGTTCTATCTACTCTTCTTAATGAAGCTTCCAAATAATAAAGATTCAGTTATCTAGCTCATTAATTTATTTACATATCAGTTCATAAAAGGCAATGAAACTCTTTTTTCAAAATCTCTCCCAGTTTGAACCATTTTAACGGAAAAAAAGCCCAAAAAATGGACGGGGCTAAATAGAAGAGAACCGCCCGACGCACGCAAAAAATTCATCAAACAGTTGGGATCACCGGATTAGTTGATTAACTTCGTCAGAAGTAAGTAATAATTTAGCAAGTTTATGACCACAAAATAATTTCCTTAATCATTTAATTAATATACAAATTGTAATTTAAACAAATTAATTAATTAATTAATTAACAATTACTTTCAATTCTCAGAACACTAGTTCTAATCCGTACAGCACTCCGGCATGCTTCTCCGGTCCATCGTTAACAAAATAGACATCCCTCATCTTCTGAAATGCGTGCCACGTCAGCAAGCTGTCTGATCCGGCCTGGTGGCATTTACCGACTGCCCGATTCACCTCCAGTGTTCGGGCCACCCGGTCCAAACCACCGTATAAGCTATTGCAGAACCGCATCAAGTGTTTGATGTCGTATACTCTGCTTCCGAAAAACACCCTCATCAATCTCAAGAAATCCTCTAAACAAGCGGGCAAGCAGCGGCTCGTGAGGATCTTTACCAGGTAACCGAAATCATACGCGCTGTGAAACGTAACCCAACTCACTGAGTCGTTGCACACCAGTCCCGAAGACATCATCAATTCAGCGAATCGGACTGAGTCAACTCCTTCTTCTCTGTTTCTCTCGAAGTCAATCCCCTGACGCCTCAGCAACTCGATTGAGTCCGGAGCGTGAGCATCACGTGAGACATCAAAATCCCGGAAATTGAATTCCCAGATGAACCGATCTGAAGTACCAAGATGCGGTAGATTTCCATTAGAGTCAGAGAGAGTTAAGCCTACCTGGATCAGATTCAAAGCGTCGACGTTGGATTTGAGAATCTTGTAGTGATCAGACGGGCGGCGTTGACGAAAGTAGGACTTGGTGGGGTCAACGGAAGGACGGAAAACGAGACCTGGGAATTCAGTATCCATGGAAATGAAAGGAAAGTCATCGACAAGCTCTCTGATGAGCTCAAATTCGGATTCTAAATTACTGGACCAGACTTCTCTGATGACAATATTTGGCTTATTAGAGTCCATAGCCGCTGTTTCTTTTAGAATAATGGAAAAGATAAATAAATTAAAATATTATATATATATGTTTGATGCCGGTGATCTCGTCGGTTGTGGTGGTGGTGAAGAAGAGAGTGGAGAGTGGGAGTTAAATATGGAGAAGATGGAGAAAGTGGGGAAAGAAATGGAAGGATGTTGCGTAGAAAGAGGGGAGAGAAAAGACACCGGATGGAATTTGAGTGTAAGTTCAAAGGTTCAACGCGTTACAATTTGACTGAGGGAAGTAACGGATCAGCATCCAACCAGGACTTGGTCTTACCCAATCCATGTCAGCTCTCTTGCATTATTTTTTATTCTTTTAATAAAGTGATTCTGAGGTGGATGTTGTACAGATTGTTACTTTGGAGTGACCAATTTCAATGCATCAGGTGGACTAAAGATCGTGAAAGCTACAAGCCATTTGCTCATGCGTTTGTTTTGGTCTCGCGGGAACAAGTTGGACCCTTTTTATTTATTTATTATCTAATTTTATTTTCACATGTTCTATAGGATTCTTATTTCTTGCAATTTGATAAAAAAAAATGACATTTTTTCTTACTTCATCATTCAAACTTCACTAGATGATGATTAGTTCACGTTAATTCCTCTTAAATAGAATAAAATAATATTTTTAATAAAAATTATCTAAGAAATTTAAAAATTAAAAATAAAAGAAAATAAATTAGGTATAGATTTAAGATTATTGAAGGCAATCACAACAGATAATGATCCAGCCAGAATAACCATAGAGCTTTTTCAATCTCACTGCTAGTGAAAAATTGGAAACCAAAGGTTATATTCCTATTTAGCTTTCGTTACCCTTTGAAAACATCGCAGTTGGTTGAAAAAAAAAACGTACAATTATCATTTGTTTTATACACTTGGAAACGACATCATGTTTGTTGTTGGATAGCTGTTTGTTCTAACGCTTGGTAGCTTTTATTTTTTTTTTATCTGTTTATTTCTTTAATGATTGATAATATTTATTTTGGCAAAGATAATCTAGTGGCAGTGAACTATAATGATAGCGGTGGTGGCTTTTTATTGCAGGCTAGTTTATGAGAATAATTGTATAATGGAAAAAAGAGAAGAAAAATGGAGAAAAATACAACGAAGGATTAAGTTAAAAATGAAGTGATTACGTTTTAAACTTAAGATTTTATTTGTTTTAAATTATGATTTTTGAAGTTGAATAGTTTTTATTAGTTAAAACTATTAAACATATATTATAAAAGAATAATATATTTGAAAGATAGAGAAAATAGAGAGAGATTTCTTGTATTAGAATATTAGTATCTATATCCATAGGATTAAGGAACTATTTATATAATACAAAATACATTCCAAAGGACATAATCATAAATAAGATCATAAATAAATCTATGGAGAATATAAATAGTTTTATTGATAAACTTAATGAACATCTATTATTTAATATAATATTTATGACACTTTCCATAAATATTGATTACACAAATAATATGTCTCGTCAAAACCTTACTAGTAAAAAATTCAATAAAAAAAAATCCTAATGATGGAAAAAAGAATACAATATTTTTTGTGTGTTTAAAAAATTATTTCTTCCCTAATGACGGTTTGCTTCTAGAACATTAAGTTGGCATATATAGATCTTGTACATCATTTTCTTGAATGTTGAAGTTGGTAGGAACTTTGTGAGTAAATCAGTCATATTGTCACTTCAACGAATCTATTATACATTAATATCACAATTCTTTTTGAAGATCAAATGTGAAAAAAGAACTTTAGTTATATATGTTTCGTTTTATCTCCCTTTAACTGGGCTACGCAAGCTATATTATCTTTATATAACATTGTGGGTATGTCTTTGCAAGATAAACTACATTTTTTCCGAATAAAATGAATCATAGATTTCAACCAAATGCATTCTCGACTTGCTTCATGAATGGCTATTATTTCTGCATGATTTGAGAAAGTAGCTGTTATAGATTGCTTTGTAGATCGCCATGATATAGTTGTACCTCCGTAAATAAATAAATAGTCTGTTTGAGATCTTGCTTTGTGTGGGTCAGATAAATATCCTGCATCTGTATAACTAATCAAATCTGGACTAGATTCATTGGAATACAATAAACTCATATTAATTGTCCTTTTCAAATATCTCAAGATATGTTTGATCCCATTTCAATGCCTCCGAGTAAGAGTAGAACTATATCTTGCAAGCAAATTAATAGAAAAATGCTATATCTAGTCTTGTAGTATTGGCAAGATAGATAAGTGCACCAATTGCATTGAGATATGGTCCTTCAAGACGAATAAGTTCCTCATTGTTTTCTAGAGGTCAAAATGGATCATTGTTCATATCAAATGATCAAACAACTATTGGACTACTCAATGGATGGGGTTTATCCATATAAAATCGCATTAAAATCTTTTTTGTATAGGTAGATTGATGAACAAAAATTCCTTTTGGTAAATGTTCAATATGTAAACTGAGATAAAATTTTGTTTACCCAGATTTTTCCTTTCAAATTCTTTCTTTAAATTACTTACTGCCTTTTGGAGCTCTACTAGAGTTCCAATGATATTTATATCATTAACATACATAACAATAATAACAAATTCAGATGCTGAACTTTTTATAAAAACACAGGACAAATTGGATCATTTATATAACATTCCTTTATCATATATATAATGAGGCGATTGTACCACATACGTCCAAATTGCTTTAAACCATACAAAAATATTTGTAGTTTGATTGAATATAATTCTCTAGAATTTGACTTATATACTTTAGGTATTTTAAATCTTTCAAGAATTTTCATATAAATATCATTATCAAGTAAGCCATATAAATAGGTTATAACAAATCCATTAAATGCCCTTGTCAAAAACAAAAAAAAAAAAAAAAAAAAAAAAAAAAAAAAAAAACAAAAAAAAAAAAAAAAAAAAAAAAAAAAAAAAAGAACACCTCCATTAAATGCATGTACAAGTTTCATTACATTTTTTTAAACTGAAGAAAGGTAATGAAAAAAGTAATTAAAAAAAAAAAAAAAAAAAAAAAAAAAAAAAAAAAAAAGAACACCTCCATTAAATGCATTTCAAGTTTTTCATACATTTTTAAACTGAAGAGGTAATGAAAAGTAATTGTATCCATAACAAGAGAATATATTTCTTCATAATCAATACCAGGTCTTTGCAAAAAAATCTTATGCCACAAGGCGCACTTTTTACCTTGTAATTTCATTATGCTCATTTCATTTTTGCACAAAGACTTTATTCTATCAGTTTCGTACGTCTAGACTACTGGTCCAAAAGCTTCACATTTGGCGAGTAATTTAATTCAAATTGAATTGCATCTTTCTATTTTGGCCAATCATGTCTTTGTTGACATTCTCTAACAGATTGAGGCTCAATATCTTCACTATCTTTTATTACATCAAGTGCAACATTATAGGCAAAAGCATCATCAATTACTGTTGTCACTCGATTTAGATTTCTTTTTGTACTGGCAAAAATTATTGATTTTTCCTCATTTTCTTGATGTTCATATAAATGATTTTCTTCAGGAATATCATCATGAGCAATAATATCTTGATATTTTTCATTTAATTCTTCAATAGTGCTATTAGGATTATTTGATGTTTTCTTTCTTCCAGGATTTTTGTCTTTATAACTCAATGGTAATAGCATTAGTAGATGCTCCTGCAGGGACATCAATTTGAATTGGAAGATTATCAACTAACTATATGATTTGATTATTCGTTTCGAATCAGTAAATGCATCGAGCATTTGATTTGTTATTTTTTGCAAATGGATGATCTTTTCAACTTCTTGTTCATATATAGCTGCACGAGGATCAAAATGAGATAAACACAATTAATATATAAAGATATAGTAATGATATTGTGTTTATATAAAGTAATGATATAGTAAAGATAATATAAAGATAATATATAAACACAATATAAACACAATAAAGTAATGATATAGTAATATTGAGAAAGCTAATATAAAAAGTAATGATATAGTAATAAAGTAATGATATAGTAATATTGTGTTTATATAAAGATAATATATAAACACAATATATAAACACATGATTGAGAAAGCTACAAGGCATTTGCTCCTATGTTTGTTCTGGTGTTGTGGGATCAAGTTGGATCCTTTTTATTTATTTATTATTTATTATCTATTTTTATTCATATATTTTATGGGATTCTCGTTTCTTGCAATTTGATAAAAAAACTGACATTTTTCATCAATTTATCATTCAAACTTACTAGATAATTAATTTACCTTAATTTTTCTCAAATTGAATAAAATTATATTTTTAATAAAAATTATTTAAGAAATTTAAAATTAAAAATTAATAAATTACGTATAAACTTGGGATAGTTGAAGGCAACCACAACAGTCAATGATCAAGCGAGAACAACCATAAGGCTTGTCAATCATAGTGCTAGTGACAAATTAGAAACCAAAATTATATTTCTAATTAATTTTTGTTGCCCTTTGAGAACATTACTATTTGTTGAAAAAAAAAAAAAAAACTTACAGCCATCATTTGTTCTATTGAAGGGGCATACACAGTTAGAAATGACATCATGTTATTGTTGAATAGTTGTTTGTTCCGATGCTTTAGTAGCTTTCGTTTGTTTCGATCTGTTTATTGCTTTAAGGATAAACAATATTTATTTTGACCGACATAAATCTAGTTGTAGTGAGATACTGATTATAACGATAGTAGGTGTATAATGGAAGAAAGAGAAAAAAAAAAGGGAGAAAAGCAAAAAAGAGGATTAAGTTAAAGATGAAATGATTTTGATTTGAAATTTAAGATTTTATTTAATTTTCAAATGATTAGTTTTGGAGTTGAATAGTTTTTTTAGTTAAAACTGTTAAACATATTTTTTTTTTGGGCAAAAATTAGAGTTAATTGACCGTTTGATAAAGTTTGAATCGTAAATTGATGAAATGGTCCTTTTTCCATCTAAACTTTGCAAGTTGTTTCATTTTCTCTCAATTATGTCCTTTTGTCTGTGGGACCATGGCTAATCAAATTATGAGATTTCATAACAAATTGGACATTTGGGGTCAACTTACACTCTCATATAATATCATAGCTCTCATTGCTATTTCATAAAATTTGTTTTTCATTTAAGGATAATTATATCTTTAGTGTCTAACTTTTTATTTTTTCTATTTTAGTGGATCAATGGAAAATAATAATAATTAAGTGTTTAAATTTTTCAAAATTTCTATTTTGGTGTTTCGGAATGACATGGCTTGTCGGTATTGTAAGTGTGCATATGTGGGACCTTTTTTTTAATTATATGGAAGCTGAATTGGAAAAAAAATTACAAATCTTGCCAAATAAGTACATAGTGATATGGAAAAGCTTAAAAATTCCACTAAAAATGCTCCCCACCTATCTCCTTCCCTTCAGAACCCATATAATCAAATCCCTAAAAAATCAAAATCAAAAGTTCTAGAACATTCAACCTTACACCTAATTTTGGATACACCTAATTTTGCTTTAATGTTTTCGATCCTCAAAGAATGCTTTAGGAACAAAAATTGCACACAATATGAGACCACAAACCATATGTGGTGGGTTTCTTAACTCTATCTTTTATTGGGCATAAGCAATGAAAGAATGATGCCTTATTCTTTTTTTTCAATAAGTTTTAGAATGCAAACATTGGTACAAAACCAATCGCCTTTAGGAACACCCTTTATCAAAGGATTCCATAGCATATAGTGTATACCATTAAGCACCCATCACAAAAAACTATGGGATCCATTGGATCTCCATATGTGCTTCCACAAATAGCACACAAAATCCCATCATCTTCCTCTTCTTCTACTTGTTGTCAGCTTTTATGGACTAAATGTTAATATTAATGTCATCAAAAAAGCGAGAAGCTTTATACTGAAAGGGGTTGCTTGATATGAAATCTGCAGGTTCAAATGTCCAAACCCGTTTTTTTATCAACAAGCAATAACTAGTAATGGTGGCTTAGGGAGAAGTGGATGGCAAGACTCTTTTCGCTTCTTTACCAGAAGTTGCAGTGAAATGGGCTGATTTTCTTTATTTTCTTCAAGTTGATGTTGTTGTTACTGGAGCCTTATCTTTTGAAATGGGGGCAAGGCTTGAAATTTAGACTCCATTATTAGATTTTGTGCATAGACACGAAAAAAGAGTATTAAATGGATTAGCAAATGAACTTTTGATTTTGATTTTTTAGGGATTTGATCCATAAGGTCATGAAGGGAAGAGATAGGTGAGGAACATTAAATGTTTCACGTCAGTATATTTATTTAGTAAGATTTGCAATTTTTTTTGCCAATTCAGCCGCCACGTAATTAAAAGTGGGTCTGACACATGCACAATCACAATTCAGGCAAGTCAAGTCATTCGGAGACACCAAAATAAAAACTTTTGAAAATTTATACACTCAAATAGAAATTTTAGAAATTTGAAGCACTCAATTGTTCATTGAACCACCGATTAAAAAAATAAAAAGTTGGAACACTAAATATATAATTATCCCTTCACTTTATTAGGAAACCTTCTATCACATAGCTATAGCACTCTTCCGTTTCATCCATTATACTTTAATTGGCCAAAAATACATAAATTCACCAGTGAACTTTGTAATTTTAACCCTATAGCACTCTAAACTTTGTGAATGATCTATCCTATACTTGAACTTGCAAATTTTAATAATATTACAAACATTTCCACACTAATAGCAATATTTTTTTAGAAATTTTTTTATTTTTATATGCAACATATTGATTTGATGTGTAGCTAGCATAACCTTTCCAACAATAATTTTCACATTTTTCAATTATTTAATGGGTATTTAATTGATCTAATTTTTCAAGTTGAAGTATTCAATAAAAAATAATTATATAACTTGAAATGTGTAACACCCGCCACCCAGTCCCGAGAGACCCGACGGCGGATGCCACATTCGGTGCCGGAGACACCGTCTTAACTTAACATATAAATCATAAAACGTAATTCAAAAAAATAATTATATAACTTGAAATGGTTTCTTAACACCGCCACCCAGTCCCGAGCAGACCCCGACGGCGCGGATGCCACATTCGGTGCCGGAGACCACCGTCTTAACTAACATATTAAAATCATAAAACTACAAATTATGAATTAAAGTTAAGTGAGTATTCACAAGTTTAGGGCGAGTAAATTTTTTTTTTTTATAAAATAGCGATTTCATTTTCATTTTCCCTATGCGTTTTTTTTATATACATGCGGAAAATTTCCTACAAGAAATTATTGTAAGAATATCCCTTTAAAAAAAACTGAAGCTCGCCATAACATGTGAATACAAAAAATACTCCCCATTTAAACTCTTAAACCTTTCCAACATCTCCAAATAATCTTTATAATATAACAAACACTTTTATATTTTCATAATTGAATAAATCCTCAATAGTTATTTTAGATCCATCAATTAATTTGCATTCATTTATATCTATCAAGTCTTAATGACTAATCATATCAACTGACTTTCAAAATATTTCATTATTCAAATCATTTAATAAAATTTCTTGATTCTTCTCTCCAAATATAACATCAAAATTACTTTATAATTACATACTTTCAATTATATTCAAAATAACATAATAAATCTGCGAAATGTAAACAATTATACATGCCATAATTCTTCATTATATAAATCTCAATCGACTTACTCCCAAAATTAGTCAACTTTTCTTGCTTTTGATACTATTCTTCTAATAACTTCAAGTAAGCAACTCAAGTAGCAACAACATCTTCAACCTACGCGTGATAAAAATCGACGCGCTGAGTATAAAACTCAGTGGTGCTCATAACTCACATACTTACCAAGTTGCGATAGCAACTTACTTTAAAACAAATTTCATAAAATTTTTTACAATCATAAATGCATTAAAATTCAACATACATTTCCATTTATAGCAAAACAAATAGCACATATACTAGTAATTTAGTCTTCTTAAATTCATAATGCAAGCTTACTTTAGAATCATACTTAAACATAATTACTTAACATAGACAATTTCTTATCATATGAAATCATACATCTTATAATTAATAATCTGATGCTACTCTTTTGGTCTTCAATCAGCAATATAGACTCCAACCTACGCGTGATAAAATCAACACGCTGAGTATAAAACTCAGTGGTGCTCATTATTTGAAATTGTAGTACACCAATACATATACTGGTTATTTAGAAAACCATGTAACGTAATATCTTGCTTTGACAATTCATTTAATAACATATAATCATTTATTTCCAAGCTACTTGAAAAATATGTTTACAAGGGCTCACATACACTTAGAAGAAAAAGAATCAGATAGGTTTTCAGAACAGATTCAGAATGGCCTTAGGTCGCCAACAGATTCAGAACATATAGAGCGCGTCCGCCCTAACAGAACAGAAGACACCCAGTCTTAGCCATTTTATGATCATAGCTTCTTATCAGAATTGGCAATTTCAAATGCGAGCATGCTTCATTCAGATAGAATAAAAAAATCAAATCACGCATCAAATTCCACACTTAAAGTATATTAGAGCCCCAAAATTCCCCTTGTTTTAATTCTTTCTTCATATTCACTTTATCAGGAAAACTTGTCTTATTCTTTTAAGTCCTTCTTAAATTCATAATGCAAGCTTACTTTAGAATCATAACTTAAACATAATAACTAACATAGGACAATTTCTTATTCATATGAAATTCATAACATGTAAGCTTACTTTTAAGAACTTAAGTAAAACTCCATATACTTAAAACATAATTACTTCAACTATAGGGAAATTTTATCATTAAATTCCTTTTCTTTTAAAAAACTTTCTTATTTCAAAATTCAAAGCATATACACCTTTTAAATACCCCATTTCTTTGTTAAAAACTCTAAATAATTATAAAAAGTTATTCAAATAATCATATTTTATATCATATATATTAAAAAAATTAAGTAGCTTTACTACCACTAAGGTTTGGTACCCAAGGAGGAATTTCCTCTCCCAATCAAGCATGCTAACACAACCTCTTATGCACAAAAGTATCAATTTCAAAACCCTCATCATGGCATTATCTAAACCAATTCCACACTTTTTTCAATTATATTCCATTTTCAACATATCCACTACAAAACCACTTGTCAAAAACTTATTTGTCAAGTTAAAATCTAAAACCACACAAATAATCAAGAGAACTTTATCACACATTGATTAATAACATACTTTTATTCCAAATAACCCTTATGATTTAGACATTAGAAAATTTTCCCAGGCATTAATATAATTCTTGACCTTTGCTGGGTTTTTAAAGACATAAAACTTTAAGTTCTGTGTCTCCAAATTGTTGAGTTATATATCTCCAAATTGAATGAAATTAGATTCATTAGAAAGATAAGACACAATTATACAATTGTTATGAAGGAACCATAACCCAGATAAATCTACAAGATAGGCAAAATAAGCTAGGAACACAGACTGATAGTCCAGACCGGATTCAGCAGAACCAAGTCCAATGTTTATTGAATTTCTCCGTAACCAGAAACTCAAATTAAACCAATACAACACCAGGGCAATCTCAAGACACAGGGTAACAAATCTCATGAAGAGCTCAACACCTAATCTTGCCATTATGGCGGTCAAAATAGTCACTCAATCTATTGCTGCATGTGGTACGTTACAACAGAGTCAGTTTAGGTGTTTTAGTCATAAGTTGAGCTATATATATCAAAATTGGCGAAACACAAGAGGATGGGTGGAAACAAGTTAAGAAATATATACCTTACAACTTTTATGAAGGACTCCAAATTTACAGAGGGAAATAAAACGAATAGAAAAACAGTCCTTAAACACACCCATTAACATTTTGTCCATATTTCAGCTTACTTAAATCATTTTTTTCAGCTTACTTAAATCATATACAAGGTAGAGATTTCTACCACATACTCAATACTCATCAAATATCATCTTAAGATCACAAATCCTCAAAGAATTACAAGAAAACTTAAGGCCTTATTCATCAATAGGTTCTGCCACTCTTGGAGGATGAAGAAGAAAATGTTTTCCTCATCAATTCAACATATAAGTATGCTTAGAAATCTCCCAAGAACACATGTATACCACCAAAAGTCAATAATCAAATTATTTCATATAAAATTTCCAATTTTCACAAAATAGTATAAACTTCACAAAATCAAAAATTTAAACAAGGTAAGAGGATTTATGAATAAGAGGATTTATGAATACTTACCTTAAACATTAAGCTCTAAACAAAGCTTAAATAAGACTCCTTTGATGCCTTAAGTTTTTCCTGTTCTTTGGTAGGAAGTTATCCACCCTTTTATGTCTCCAAATTACTTGAACAATTACTTCACCAAATATCATTCTCAAGCTTTAAATCTCAAAAGATTGATTAATTTAGAAGCCAAGTTGAATCGGTTGTCCAAATTGGTGGATTTAGGAGTATAAGTGAAGAAAAACAAAGGAGAAGAGAAAGAGAGGGCTTTCAAGTTAAAAAATGGAGGAGAAAGAAGAAAGAAGGTTCACGTTAGATTGGATAGGAAAGAGGAAGAAAACATGTTGCTCAAAAATGGAGTTGGGACTAAAAGGGTAATGTGGTCCTTTTCCACCAACATTGAGCCAATGTAATTCAATCTAATGGCTACAATATTCTCCAAATAATAATTCCTTCAATATTATTTTATTACTCCATAAGTAATCTCATCTAATGGCTACAAATAATCTCCAATTAAATTCCTTCAAAATATTATTTGTCTCCATAAAATTCTCAAATTTAATCCTTAAACCTAATTCCTCAAATTTCCTTACTTAATATAACACCATAATTCAGTATTCACTAATATCTAAATTCTCCAAAAAAATATTCATTACTTATTTTCTACCATAAAAATCATGTATGCATACTCCAAAAATATTAAATAAAATATGACACATAGATAGTAATTTTTCTGGACCAAAATAATACGGACTTTCGGACTGGTTGTACTATTTACACACCGGTGAACTTACTATTTTAGACACAGAAAAATGGGGCGTTACACTCTCAAGATGTTTAGAAGAGGGATGCAGAGGAAGCTTCCTTCCATGAACTCTATGCCTTCCCGCAGTGTGCTTCACTTTCTTAGGCTTTTCTGAGGTAGGAGTGTAGGTTGTGTTTTTTACCTTTAGAGTAGCTAGCCTTCTCTCGTTGACATTTTTCATCCTTTCCAAAGACTCAATGAGGGATTGATTGTGTGCAATCACAGCCTTACTCTGTTTGATAGCCTCATCAAGCTCCTTATTATGCTTTTCAATGAGTTCTTTTTCCAGTTTGCCTAGCATAGAAAGTTTTTGTTGAAATAAGAGTATTTTTGACCATACACTAAGAAAAAAAGAAATAAAGTAGGAACATTTTTTAACAAATTCCTATTTCATTGTTTTAGTCCATAAATGTGGCCTTGAACATGATCTAGGTAAGTATTATCCAAGCACCATTAACCTATCCAATCTTACCTCACCTCTATTCTTCATCTTTAGGTCAAACTCGCAATGCAGATCTTATTTTTTACTTCTGCTTAATCTTAAACCTTTTTTCTTAAAAGTATTTCTTCATAATTCCAAGGGGTTGTTGACGCCCCTTGCTAGTTTCATTGATTAATTCAATATCACTTGCATGCACCATAGACTCTTATCTTATTTACTGCTGGTTAGCTCATCTACAATCAGGATAAATACGTGTGGCTCAAGATAGCTCCCTAATGTATATCAAATTCTGGAAAAAAAAAAAAATCTTGTTAGGCTTTTATTTGATTCTTAAAAATAACTTAATAGAAAACTTTTCAGATTTTCTGATATTTGGGACGCTTAAGAAATTAAAACTAATAAACCAAAAATATTTTTCTGATAAAAAGATAAAACTAGATTATTTTAGAAGGAAATTGACTTCCTATTTCTAAAAAGGCCTAATGGCTAAAAGAAATCTGAACTTTGGCATTTTTAATAATTTTGGCGAACTCTTTTAATTGTTACAATTGATACCGCGTAGTAATTTTTTCTTAACAATTGTGTTCACCGTCCATTAACTGTTACTACTATGCTGATGTGGCCGTTAGTGGGACCTTAACCATAACATGTCACTTGCTGACTGTAAATTTGCAAGGTATAATTGTTAAAAGAATTGGCCAAAATTGTTTAAAATACCAAAATTCAGAGTTTTTTAAGTCAATTTCAAGAAAAAAGCAAAAGTTTTTTTTAGTCATTCAAAATTCTCAAGACTCAAGTTATAATAATTAAATATTAAAGAATATCTAAAAATTCAATAAAATTATCAATATAGTAAGAATCGAAAAATCAAATGTTGTATAATTAATCAATCGTAAATCTGCTTTAATTCTAAAAATAATACTATTATTTGTAGGAACTTCTTCAACAATATTATTGCCTTACTTAAACTTGTCCTTTTCTTTAGAAGGATCAACATCAAATACTTTTACACTAATCTTTCCTGAGAAATTTATATATAAATGTAAATCTTTATCAATCTTCATTATTGAAATTTATTTTATTCTAATTGTAAAGTTTAGCGCCTTGTGAATTTTCAAGTTATAATCTCCTTTTCAAAAAATTTTTCCCTTTATTTTGTGTCATATAATTATTATTTTCAATTAATTCTTATTAAAATGAAATATTATTATTTTCAAATTAATTCTTATTAAAATGAAATAAACTTTTTTTTAGCATAATATTGATTGTTTGTCATTAATTATTAAATATATCATTTTAAAATAAAAAATTATAAAAATATTTAACTATATTTATTAAATTAAATTTTAGATTAGAAGTTATTAAAATTATTTATTGATAAAAAAAAATATATAAAATATTACAAAATTTAATTTTATTAGAAGTTATAAAATTATTTATTGATAAAAAAATATATAAATATTACAAATTAATTTTAATAAAAAAAATTTAGATCTATTGCCAAGTTGTATATGCACTTAACACTAGGATACGCATTGATGTGCATATAATAATCTTAACTAAAATCGGTAAACTAACAAATTTTGGCGTAATGACTTAAAAAAACCCGAATTTTGGTGTAATGCCTTAAAAAAAATCCGAATTTTGGCCTTTTTTTTAACAATTTTGGCCAATTTTTTTAACATTTATACCTTGTAAATTTACAGTCAGCAAGTGACATGTCATAGTGAGGATCCTACTAACAGCCACATCAGCATAGTAGTAATGGTTGATGGACGGGGGCCATAATTGTTAAGAAAAAATTACTTTGCTGTATCAATTGTAGCAATTAAAAGAATTGACTAAAATTGTTAAAAATATCAAAATTCGTATTTTTTTTAGTCATTAGACCTACTAAAAAAAGAAAATTATTTCACGAACATTGATAAATTTATTATAATGAAAAACTAAAAGCTTATAAATATACATTATTGATTCATCAATCATTGATGGCCACCATCAATATTGAATCGAGTACCACCAACAACACTATTGATCACTAGAAATTAGCAAATTTTATTATTTTCTATATATTATTTCATTTTAATAATAAATTTTTAAAATCTCTTTAAATAAGAAATAAATGAAGTTTCAAAATATTAAGTTTTTATAGTTTTAAAAATGTTTTGTAGTCTTATTAATTATAATTTCAAATAAGTTAATTAAAAACTATCTTTTAAGGAAGATTATTTTCCTTAAAAAATATTTTAGAAGTTAATTATTTTTAAGGAAGTTAATTATAGTGTAACTGGCAAAAGCAAATTCTGTCACCGCGAAAAGACAAAATAATAAAATTTGATTCATTCACACAAAAAGTTTGTATAAATTCCACTAACCAATTATTTGGTTCATTCAAGAAGGAAAAGTCGCAGAGAGAAAATGTTACACTAAGCTGATTAGGCATGAAAAACGTGATTCAGTTACTCAATATTTAATTGTCCCTTTCACTTTTTTTTGCTGAGCTAGTTGTCAAACAATTGGATAATTAACAATGAATTAATAATCAATTACTTTATCTTATCAACTTTCATGTAAAAAGAACATGACCAAACTTTAACAATGGATACAAAAGGACTACATTAAAATTATGGTTACATGTATTATATTTGTTACTACATTATCAAGTCATTCTTGGTCTAGCATATAAAAATACTCTAAATTTTACGAATTGTTACAGAATCACTCTTAATTAAAATTTATACTTTGACACACTCATTTTGAAATACATATATATATATATATACACAGGTAGGGTTGTGCGGTTCCGATTTTGGTTCGGTTCTCAACAAGAATAGGAACCAAAATCGAATGGTTTGAGAATCGAAACCAGAACCGAACCATAATTCGATTCAATTTTGGTTCGATTCTTTGATTCTAGTTCTTCGATTCTAGTTTCAGTTTGAGTTCCAGTTCCACTTCTCCCATTAAAAATTATACATGATTCTCCATATTTATACCATATTTCTTTAAATTTAAAGGATTACAATATTAAACTAAAATTGCATTACATGATAGTTGAAGAAATTCATCTATAATAATTATAATAATAACATAAAATTATAATACAATATTAAATCATGATTAATAATTGATAAGTATGAATAATGTTTTGTTTCCATGTAAGAAATATTAAAAATAAAGAAATCCAAATGACAAATGACAGTGAAAGAGAAAAAGAAATTTGAAACTGGATGCTTTGTGATTGTATTGTGTAACTTTGTTTAAAACTCTGTATTAAAATTTAAACCCTACACTAAAATGAGGTAGTTTTATTATTGGCCAATTTAAACCCAAGTTCAAAAACTACGTGGTTTTGATTGTTAAATGCTAGTTATTAATTATAATTATCAATAACTATACTATTATTAATTATTAGTTATTATGAAGATAATAATTATTATATTATTTGAATTAATTATTATAACAACATTAGATATAATATAATGTATACATGTTTTTAGAAATATTATAAATTATAAATTTTAATGCTATTAAAATATTAATTAGTTTTGAGAAATAGTTGTAATTATAGAATTATGATAATAATTTGACTAAAAAGCTACAATTAAAATACTCTCAGAATACTAATACATTTATATGATTAATTGAAAAAAGCATTTACAATTAAAATACTCTTCAGAATACTAAAACATTTATATGATTAATTGATTATAATTTTTATTATATAATAAATTCTACACAATTATACTATTGGTGATATATATACTATTATAATATATATAGGTTAAGTAATTATATATATATATATATATATAGGTTAAGTAATTTGTAAGTCATAATATAAAAAAGTTTATATAGGAAAAAATGCATGTCTAAATTGAAAATTAAGTTAAATTTAAGTTTCCTTCTAAATATCAAATTCATTGCTAATTAATAATTAATAAAGTGTACTTCAATCAATTACACTTAGAGTCTCACATCATCTCAATATTTATTAGTAAATAGTAATATGATTCTCAATTTAAATAATAAAATAAAAAATTTTCTAAAGTTAAAGTTTTATATTAAACAATATATCCTAAAATCACAATTATATATTTATTAATAAGTTCTTCGGTTCGGTTCCGATTAAGTTCGGGTCCGGTTCGGTTCTAGTTAGGTTCTTAGTAAGAATCAGAACTAGAATTGTGACATAAATTTTTTTTAGCTTTGATTCTTAAAAAATGATTTTTTTTTTCAATTTCGGTTCGATTCGAATCACCTAGGAACCATGCACAACCCTATGCACAAGGGCGGAGCTCCCTTAGGGCCTGAGGGGCTGTGGCCCCCCAAAATTTGTTTGTTTTTTTAAATTTCTTATGAAATAGGTTTTTATCCTTTAAAATATAGAAAAATTACATTTGGTCCCCTAAAAATTTTAAAAAAATTTCATTTGGCTCCCTAAAATAATTATCCTAGCTCTACCCACACACAAATATACATATATCATGCTCTACCCCACCACAAATAATACATATATATAATATAATATATATATAATATTTATATTGGCCTAATGTATCAATTTACATATATATATTGGCCTAATGTATAAATTTACACTTGAAGTTTACGCTATTTATCTTATGGCACTTTCAAATTTGCGAGAACCTATTAATCATCTACAGTTTCACATTTTAGTAATAACTATGCTCCACACCAAAATGAAATAATTTATAAAAATTCAATTATGACCATGTACTTTTACATCTTATTTTGACGAGAGATATAATTATTATTGAAATATAAAAATATAGGATCATGATAAATCTTGCACAAACGTAAAGGTACTGCAAGGCAAGTCACGTAAATTTTAAGGAAAATCTATACAATTTGCACGTGTAAATTAAGACTTATATAATTTGTCAATTTTCTGACCAATACTTTTTTGGATTTTTTAGAGACCAACCAATATTTGTTTTAAAAAGAATAAGAGAGTCATAAAAAATTGGTATAAAATCCATTGACCAATTTGGTTGATTCAATAAAGAAAAGTCTAAGGTAACATGCCAAAAGTACAAGTGAGTGCCCTTCTGCTGTCGTATCGTTATTGGTTAATGGTCATAAAAATTGTGGTCAAATTAATTAATATTTTAATGGTCCCTTTGTTGTTCAGTCAATTGTAAGTTTTTGGCGGAGCTGAGTTGTTAAACAAAACAAGTGGATAATTAAAAATCGTACAGAGGAACAAGCCACGAAACTCACATTTTAATCATGCATATAATTATAAATTTATAATAATTAGTAGTAAAAAATGTTTAATAGAACCTTCACACCAGTACAGCTTCAGCCTTCTGAGATATTCAGTTGACTTCCAAAGTATTACCAAGCAATGTCAATCTGTTTTGCAATGAAATTTCTGTAAATTGAAAATTTTTAAAATCATTAATTAATTCATATATAATTCAATAAAAAAATGAAACTCAAATAAAATTAAATACATCCAATTTCATATTTGACTATTATTAAATTAACGTAACAGTTTTTATAATTTAAATATTGTTAATTAACTATTATAATATATTATTGATATCTATCTATATATAATAAATATATAAAAGCTGAATCCTATTTAATGATGCGGCACAATGTTCAGAAATATAGTTGTTTACATGGTTTTTTTTTTTAATTTTTTTTCATTATTTTTTATTTGATTATCTAATTTGAAAAAACTAAATTATAAAATTCTTCATTTTTTTTCAACAATTATCAACTCATAACAACTGATTTTTTCATTTTCTTTCAATAATTAATAAACTAAATAATAAGTTTATTGTATTAATGATAAATGCATTGCATTCATTATTTTTTCAATTTAACTATATATATTCTGAATTTTTTTACTCATAATAATATATGGTTGTTAAAAAGTAATGTTATTGAAAATTCTTCAAAAAAAAAAAAAAAAAAAATGCTTCTCCATTGTATTAAATGATAAATGCATTGCAATTTCATTATTTCTTTTCCAATTTAAAACTATATATACCGGTTCATAACATTTTTACTCCTAATAATATATGAATAGGTTGTTTCAAAAAGTATGTTAATTGAAAATCTTCAAAAACAAAAAAAAAAAAAAAATTGTAACACAAAAAAAAAAAAAAAAAAAAATTGTACATCCCGCACAATGCGGGGCACTTGACTAATGAAAAGATAATTATAACTAGGTGAAAGCCACGCTTTACTCAAGTTGCTGATTATAATTTATTTTCTGCAGGTTACATTATTAAATTATTATATTATAGAATTTGTAATGCTGCTAATTTATATTCAATAATTATAAATTTTAATATGGATAATATATCGATAAATAATATTTAACAGTAAAATATAATTTAATAACTATTATTGTTAAATATTAATATATATTATTCCCAAATAAAAATACTTTATGTTAATATAATATATAAAACTTAAATAGATAAAAAATGGAAAGTTTTATGCAAAAGAAAATCATAATTATATATCTTCATATTTTTCATTTAAAAATTTGAAAAGATTTAAAAAATTTTGAGGGCCTAACTTTTATATAGGGCAATAACTTTTATTATATATAATTAATATATTTAATATCTATATATACAACTATATAATATATCATTATTATATATATATACTATATATATATAATACTCATAGTATAATTATAGTATATACTAATTAATAACACCTAAAAATAACAAGGTATTTTATATATTATGAATAAAATTTAAAACACCTAAAATAACAAAGTATTTCTACACAACTATCTCTTGTGCTTATTAATATTTATGTTTTTGAAAAATGGAGGTTTATCCTCATTAGTTTTTTAAATTGTAATTTATGAATTTATAATCAGTAATCACAAATCACTAAAGAGAAGGCTATAATTATAATAATCAAATCTAGGATATTTCTCAAATTTAAAGTTTTGTTAATATTTAGGAATTCTAAGTGAAACCCTGCTTCTAATTTATCCAATTATTTAAATACTTCTTCAGCAAGCCTACGCTTGTTGTGCACATAATCGGGTTGCTTCATCAATATCATCCAAGTCCAAGAATCTTGAGAAACCTAATAACATTAGCATCTAGAACAGAGAAAAGGTACTAATAAAACTTATATGGAGATAGAAAAGGATGGAGAAAACCAAATGGCGCCATCACTCTTTAATAGGAGAGGAAATGCCAAGCCATAGGCCTCAGTTCCACGATCACTCTTTAATGTGGGAAATTCCAAGCCATAGGCCTCAGTTCCACTATCACTCTTTAATGTGGCCTGCTCACATGAAAGCCATCAGTATGGAAGCATGAATGAGACATTATAATCACTGCTTTGTGCTAAAACATATTACAAAAATATGAGGCCTAAAGTTTGAATGTGGAGTTATGGCAAGAAAGGTCTATTACAACCTAAAGTTTAAATTATTAGGTGAGGTTGTGGGACTGTGAACGATGGCTGAATACTCTTATTTTCTTTAGTTGTTCTTCCTTTCTTTCGAAGGTTACTGGCTAAAAAAATTCAGTCCTGGCGGTTAATCAGTTATATTACCCTATTGGTCACTCTCTTCAATTTGAACATTGACAACCCTATTTTCAGAAAGGTAAAGAAAGTCATAACTTTGATAAGTGAACTCGGTATAACTCATTCCTTATTCAGATTCAAACCTCTTGTCCAGACAAATAAATTAAACCTGCAAATTAAAATAAAAGAATATCCTATTAGGTAATGATTTTGATTAATTTAGAAGTACCTTAAGTGGATCATGAGTTAATATCACCCATAAAATGGCAGATCAACGGGGTGATGTCTCTATATTGAAGCCTATTCCTTCAGCTTCACCACTAGGCATGGCCGGTTTAGTGAACCACCGGTTCTGATTCACTGAATCGCCGGTTCGAGATGTTTAAAATTTTGAACCGGAACCCACCCTTGAACCTCCGGTTCTGGTCCGGTTCCGGTTCCGGCACGTTTTGACCGGAAACCCACCCTTGAAACCGTCCACCCGGCTTCCTGGTCCGTTTTCACGGGTTTCCGGCATCGGTTCCTGAACTGGTTGAATTTATCGGTTTACGCATTAACGACAAGATTTTTTAAAAAAATAATAAAATTTTATTTCCGAACTCATTTAATGAATAAATTAATTTTAAATTTTTTAAATTTTATTAACTAAAAGTACAATTATTATAAAATTTTCTAAGTAAACTTCTATTAACTAACTTAGAATATTATTACATTAAATTTACAAATTTGCTAATTCACATTATATAGAAATTACTATATGAATATCACATAATTAATGACATGAGTTAAGAAATTATTATTTTCAGAATACACGGTAAGAAATTTTATTAAAAAAATCAAATAAGTAAATTAAATGAATGGAAAAAATTGGAGAAGATTAAAATGAATCTGGAAATTGTGATGTAAAAATAAATAAACAATAGATAATTTTCCAATATTAAGCGAAATAAAGCAATACGAAAAAATAATGAAATTATGAAATATGAAGAAGATTATTTTTTTGATCTGAGATAGAGATGTATTTGAAATAATTGGTTTGAAATAAAAAAATCAATCAACTCATAATATTTACACATACATGTTTCTCATTTATTAGTTTCCCAAATTGTCCTTTATAACAGAAAAATAACAACTATATTTTTGGATAATTTAGTAAATTACAGTAAATAAATAAACAAATGATTAAAAAATGAATAAAATTTATTACCAAAAAATAAATAAAAAAACACCTATCATATCAAAAACTATTCGTTACACTCTTTTTTTATACACTTGAAAGTATTATTATTATTTTTTTTTATAAATCAACTATTCATGTATCATTTTTTGTATAAATTAAGTAAAAAAATGTGTATTTTTTTTCACCACTTTTTATAACTTCACTTTTTTATAATTATGTACTATTGTAACTTCTCTTTACCATAATATCAATATCAACTATAATCAAATCAAGTGATATGAACAACTCAAATTTTTATTTTTCAAAGAGATTTTTCCAATTAAAATTTAATAAAAACCGACAGCTTGGAAATTTATTTTTAATATTTTTATGTGCGAACACCCTGTGAGAGAAAACCGAAACCGAAAACCGATTGGAAAAGTCGAAAACCAATCCCGATAAAATCAAAGATTTGGGTCGAATCACGAACGGAATGCGAACCGGTTTCGACCCAACCATCTCTAGAAAATTCCCTTTCTTTTTTTTTTCCAGCGCTGCACCTCTCTACTCCTCACCATCACAGCAGCGCCTCCTCCTTCCTCTTCTTCTTTCTTCTTTCTTTCTTTCGTTCTTTCCCTTTCCTTCTTCCTCTCTTCTTCTTTCTTGCTGTGACTGCACCTGCGTCGACCTTAGCCTGTGACTGCGCCTGCGTCGACCTCAGCCAGCAACAGCAGGGACGCGAACCACCAACACCTGCGCCACGCCGGTCGCAGCCGCACGCAGCTCCAGCGCCATGCCAGTCGCAGCCGCATGCAGCACCAGCTCGAGTGGATCTCCATCACAGCACCATCTTGTCGCGCCATCGCCGGCCTGCAGCAGCTCCAGCAAGCCTCTGACCACCGGATCACTCCTCTGCCGCCGCTCCAGCGTGCCTCCGACCACCAACAGCTACTGCTCTCCGATCCGGCACGCGTGGAAATTTCCGATCTAGCAGAATTCCACAAAAATAATACTTAGGGGTATAGACGCAATTCTGGCTAATTCTCAGAATTTATTTTAGTAATTTGGGATAATTTAACTTAGTAATTTTACGTTAATTAAATTAATTTTAGTAATCCTTGATGTAGTTTAATTTAATTTAGCAAATTCTTGATTATGAATTAATTTAATTTTAAGTGTTGATGAGTCGATTTGATAAAAATATATTTTGATTAATTAAATATTAAATTCTGGTAAATAATAAAATTGTTGGGAAATTTATGAATTTATGGAATTAAAGACAAAATTAATATAGTTGAATGTGGATAGAAGTGTGGAGACGGGAAAAACTTAAATTGATGGAGGATGGATAAATTTAGATTGATTGATTGCCCCGATGGAATTGGGCTGTGTGATTTGGAGTTATTAGATAAATGTTGATACTTAAAACAGGTAGGAAAGTCCAAATTTTTTAGGGGAGTGCGTCCGAAATTTTCTGGTAGAAAAAATAAAATGGCAATTTCTGGTAGCAAATAAATTTATTTAAGGAATTTAATTATATTATAACAGAGTAAGATTATTTGATAGATAATTAATATAGGTTAAGAATAGTTAGTGTGATGAAAATAATATTTTATCTGATCATTAATTCTTTTTCCGGATGTCATTTTTAACTGTTGCTTAGATCGCTCGGGTCCATCCTAGTGCTCCTCCCGGATAAAGAATCAAAACTAGAGCTTCGTTTCCACCACAGTGAGTAATATATAAATAATGCACATGATCAAGACACGGCATTTGCCATAACATTACATTTTTTATATGATTTAGCAATATTGTATTTTCTTCTCATATATATATGTTATGATTCATATAAATAACTGTGCATAATTGTGCATTTGGATGAATGTGTAATTTGATAAGTGGAATTGTTTGATTATGTTGTGCTGTGTATATACTGTGCTCTGTTTGGCTGTTGGAGTTGGATGAAGTGGGTCGACCATGGGTGTTGAGGACGGTCGATAAATAAGGATCCTGAGAACTGATGAATGTGACGTCGGCGCGGGTAAAATTGGGTAGATCGGCGCCACCCGTGTGCACCTGATGAACTGATGAAATGATGTTGATGATATGGGAAAGAAAAGAGAAGAAAATGTAAAAATAAAATATTGAGAGGACTGTCAATGTGAAGGATTAGACCGGATCGGACCAGATATGGGGGATTGGCTCCCCGGGTGCAACAATGGAAGGAGGATGGGCCTGTTTTGAGAGGACGGCTCGTCGGGATTTTTAGGTGACGCCACTGACTAATTCTCACGTGAATGTGATTGTATTTGAGAGGTGATATTGTTGTGGTGCTGATATGATGACATATGAGTGACTGTGTGTGTTCAATTCAGTATACTAGGCGTCACTTTTGCTTGCCTGTATGTGTGTGGTATATTTATTAAGTTAATTCACTGTGCAAAACTCAACCCCTTTCTCTGCCGAAACCTCCAAGGGTACTAGGACAGCTGATTCGATTGAAGCTCTGCAATCTTTCTCCTCAGAGTTATTAAATGTAAACCTTTATATTGTTTGTTATTTAATCTTTGGTTGTATAAGTTACTCTTTATCAGATAATTATCTGAACTCCGCAGTTTTATAGGGTTGTGTATTTAATTGGGCTTATTGGTTTAGCATCTACGCTATAAATTAATTATTGTGTAATTACTGTAGGTAAACTAGTAAGCCCTTATGTGTTGAATTCATGAGTTATTGTGAATGAGGCCCTGGTTCAATTTTATGTATTATTTGATAATTGGGGGGTGCCAGATGGGTGTTGAAAAATTTTTTATAAAACTTATATCTCAAGTCATATGGCTTACTGTTTTGTTGAAATTAGTGGAGAAATTCATGTAAACAGATTTGATATTTTGAGGCCTGTACTGTACGGGCTCCGGGGGTCCTTAAGCTTACCTTTTAGCCGCTAGGTCCGCGGGTCGGTCCGGCCCACAGAAATACGCGGTCGTGACAAGGGGTGGTACAGAGGGCAAAAGTTCATAAGTTCTAGATGTAAACTGCGGGAGTAATTCCTTGTGTCATGTCTTGACATGAGTCTTTTCCCTCCTTGCTTTCCCCCTTCAGCGTTGTTGTCGCAACCTAGTGATTAGAAAGTATTAAGTGTGTTTGAATAAGTAATAATTGGGTGTATCCTTGTATCTTTCGAAGATGTGGATTTCAGTTTAACTGATGCAGTAAGTGGATTGGTTTTAACAAAAACCCCTTTATGGAAATAAATAATATTGTGTGTGGTTGGCAATACGTATAATTTAAGGTATGTAAGAAAGATAAGTGTTATGATAAGGATTAAATAAGGTTGAGGTTAAGTTGATGAATAGTGGTCTATTTTTTTATTTAGATACGGATGTTGAATCGTGGAAATGTTAATATCTTAAGAATGCAATGAATGGTGTGTAAGTGTGCTTTTCGGCGGAAATGAGAGATGAGTTGCTTAAATTAATTTTAACAAGTGAGAACTAAAATGATGTCGGATTCGAGGCGACATCAAGAATCTATTTTAATTAGAATTGAGATGAGATGTATGATTTAATTTGATTGAAAGTTTATCATGATGTTTGGGTGTGGTTAGTGGAGATTTGCGTTATATTTTAATCTGGAGATCAAATTATTTTTCTGGTATTGGAAAGGATATTACATGATTTTTATAAGGTTCTGAATGTGAAGGAATTGTGGGTGCGATTTGTATAATAATCTGGTGATGAGTATTTCATAAAGAATTAATATTTGGGTGGAAGATTATTATAAATGAAGTGAGTTTATTTAATGAGGTAATTACTTGCTGGTGGGCAAAGTGTATTGTACGATTCATTGCACTATTTCGGTTTCAAAGTGTATGAAACTGTAGGGAATAACTAGTAAATTATTGTGGTTAAAGAAATAGTAAATGTGATTCTTTAGAAAGAGATAAACTACTTTAATCAGTGGATGTACTTAGTGGTGGATATTGTGTGGAGTTGTGCATCTTAATGGTTTAATAGGGTACAAGTAAAGAATTAAATCTAATGGTTATTAGCCTTTTGATTATTGTAAAAATAATTGATGCAAAGTATGGTGAACTTACAAAACAATCTGGATTTTTGTTTTAATGGGACGATTGCTATGAGTCTAGAGAAAGGAGTTAATGACTCCCAGTAAGGTGGAAATTCTAAGGTAAACTAGGTTATGTAAATAGTGGGGTATAGATGAATTAAGCTGTATTGATCGGAATGACATCGGACTGGAGAAGATAATTGTCCAATATTGAATTGATATAAGACCCTAATGAATTAGATAAGTAAGGATGGATCTAAGTCCTGTTATTGTTTGGATAATTGAAGAAAAGAATCAATTACAGAAACTGTGAAAGGGTATAAGTTAATATGAATTTAAATGAGGATAGTCAGTTAATTCAGAGGTTTTAGAGATAAATTAAAAGGAATTATGGGTAACAAGATTTGATAAAACCTAGAAATAGTGATACCGTGTCAAGCAGCTTTTTAAGAAAAACTTTCCTATACTTTGGGTAATTCCAATGTTGAGTGTATTAAGAACGGGACATAAGGTAAGAACTCTAGTGATATGTAGGATGGTTTAATAAGCCAGACTAAGGTTTATGGATCTATGTATATATAAAATGAAAGTAAAAAGATAATAGAGGAAACTAACGTGGACTTGGGATTGGAACGCTATTATGTTGGGTGATAATTATATTTAGAAAATGATAATTAATTAATTTGAAGAAAGTAATATTTGTTAATTGTAACGTTTTCTTGTTCATATTGATAAAAAAAAATATGAGATAAAGGTGGATAATAAGAATTTAAATGATCATCAATAGTAATTCTATGCCTGTAAATAAATTTAAAATTTATAAAAATTTAGAAAGTTAAACAGATGTTTTAGAATAAGTTAGTTAATGACTATTAGTTAAACAAAAAAGGAGGCGAAAACTATATTAAGATAGAATGATGGAACATGTATATCTACTTGAAGGTAGGAAAAATGGCTTTGAGGTTTAAAATAATATC
>NW_023591292.1:0-246405 GCF_014843425.1 Jatropha curcas | reverse complement strand
TGATTTGCTTGGATTGGACTAGTGTTAATGTGCTCAGCAAGTAGCTAGAATGTGCTTTGTTTGTTTATCGGTTAGAGAGCAACTCTTAAAGGAATTGAGGTGTAGCTTGTGCTAGGTGATGCAGAACAATGAGATATTTCAAAAAATATCAGTAAAGATATGTATCCAAACTTAATACATATAATTTGTTGTGCATGGAGAAAGAGAGGATAATATACATATAACACATTTTGTATGGATTTCATAATGAACTCAACATGCTGTCCTGCTATGATTAAGAAATTAGATGTAGTTGCTATTTAAATGATTAAGAGCATTTTCTTAGATACTTTCCACTTGCTTTTATGATTAATAGGGTTTATTCAATTTTACTATCCTAATTAGATACCAATTTTGTAAAAATGCTCAGAAGTTATTTTGGGCAGCTTTATCATTGAGCATATAGGTGTCTGTTTTATCCTATTAGATTTATATACTGTGTGGTTAATTCTATTCTTTTTGGAAATTAAACTTGGTAGTCAAATCCACAGACCCCTCTCTTCCCCCTGCACCCAGGCCACAAAACCCAAGCATTTGCATTTTTGTTTTTTGCTTCACTAAATTTTTGTGGTTAATGTGTTGTTTGTTATTGTGATGGAATCAGCTGCTTAGTTATTGTTCACTGGGGGTGAGAATCAAATTCACACTTTTTTTCTTTTCATTACTTCTGGAACTCTCAATCTTTCTGCAGTATCCCAGAGCTTCGGAAGAGCATGTCCCACTATCATCTCGCCTTGGAGCTGCATCTTCCCTCTCTACGGGACTATTGGTTGATACAAACCTTGACACATCAGTCCCTGATGCTTATAGGCCACCTCCTCCACCTATGCCATTTGATGTGGCTCCAGGACGTCCTCAAACTCCAGTAGGGGCTCAGGAAACTTTCAGCAATAAGGATGATGCAGCAGAACAAACAGCAAATTCTGGTTCTGTTCAAGAAACAACTGGCATCAATACTCTAGAAATTTCAGCTAAGTGTGAAGACATAAAGGAGTCAGACTGTAAAGCACAAAATAATAATATAGAATTTGATTCAGCAAAGGAGCTAGATGTTGAGCTCTCAAAGTCAGTTGAACCTATTGTTTCAGCAACAGAGGAGGAGGATGTCTGTCCCATCTGTCTGGAAGGTAATGCTCTTTTTACAATTTTATTTCATCCCTTGTATGAGCTTCTTATGATGATTTAATATGGTTATTCAGCTGCATTCCCTTTTTTTCCTTCTCCCTGTGTGCATGCGCACTGGTAGTGATGCAAATCTTTAACTTTCCCTGCCTATCTGTAGAGTATGATGCAGAGAATCCTAAAATTACTACGAAATGTGAGCACCATTTTCATCTTGCTTGCATTCTTGAATGGATGGAAAGAAGCGAAACCTGTCCTGTTTGTGATAAGGTTTGCCTTCTGAAGTTTATCCTTTGGTAATGTAATTAGAAGAATCTTTTAGCATGCTTGGTGACAACACAGTTCCGATTTCTCTTCATGCAGGAGATGATAATTGACCCTCCTATTGATTAGTAGCGATGCTGAAACTTCAACCTCGGTCAACTTCTATGCTGTTTGAATTAAGTTTGAGAAGCAAAATTTACAAATGCACAAATTTGAGTCGTTTGTGTCCATTTTCCATTGGTTGGCACAGTTTTTGCTGCAGATGTTTCTTTTACTTTCTGAAGAGTCGATGCCCGTTTCGATGCATATTGTGTTTGTGCCTCAAGTACTGCATACATAAAAAAATAAAAAAAAAACGAATGAGAACAAAAAGGGACAGGGTTTGGATGCGAAAAAAAAAAAAGATATGTGCATTGCATTCAATTTATATGGTAAATTAGTGTTGGCGATATAATGGCTAAATTTGCTTAATAGGGTGCATGTCCAAAGATTTTGTTGTTGATGGGCTTTCCCTTCCTCCCCTACTCCTCCCCCTCTGTCCCCTAGTATAGATTTTATGCAATTTACAAACTGAAACAGCATTTTTCACTAGTCAGTTGCTTCTTGTTTGTTAGATTATTTATGTAAATAGTACAAATCTGATTTTCACATGAAGGTTTGGTTTTTGTTGACTTTAGAGATTAATGATTTGCACAACTCATTTCAAAGCATTCTGTTTTCTAGTGATTGCTATTCTTTTGGCAGTATAAACTATTAAGGGTTGGTTTTTGTAATTACTTATTAGTTAATTATAATTTATATGTATCTTTTAAATATATCCATGAAATTGTTGGTTGATTTCTATTTCTAAAAGAACCCAAAAAGCACGTGGCTGTATATATATAACCCATGTTCGTCATCCTATTATAAAACCATGTGCAGATACAATAGGATAGGATTTGACATCTCATCCTCCTTCAAGTTCAACCCTACCTATTCATGGAAACGATACTCGTCTCCAATTTTCATGTCATAACAACATAACCTCAACTGCCAATATTTGAACAAATGATGCCTAGTCGAGATGGCTAAGTCAATATCTTTCAGATTATGATGGACTTGCTACATTTGTGATTGTAGCTTTAAGTCAGATTGAAATATATATTCTTAAGATTTTTTCCATTGTTTCCTTAACCAATTAACGTAAAATTCTACTGATGATGAGAGTGAGAGTTATTGAGTTTAAAGTTATTTGAGTTTAGAGTTTTCTCTGTTATAAAAGTTATTCTGAATTTGATGAATGTTATTTAAAAAGAAGCTGGAGAATTGCTCTTGTCGTATAGTTCATAATATTTTATTTTTTGTCTATTTGTTCTCTCATTAATAAAAAACAAAATTTCATTAAATTTAATTATTCAAAAAATAAATTATTAAGCTACATACTAAATAATAATTAATTTTAAAAATATTTTAAGCTACATATTGATCTGTAATTAATTTTTTGCATCTTCATTTCAATCATGTGAAATTACAACTTTCAATTTTTTTATAGGTCGACATGAATCAATCAAATAACTCCCTATGAAAATTATTGGAAAGAGAGAGCTCAGTCCATCTATTTGCTTTCTTGTAAATTTAAAAAATAAAAAATAAAACTTGTGACATAATTTAAGTGAATAAAAACAATTTTTTATGAAGAAGAGTAATTCCCAATCTCAAAAACAAAAACAAAAAGAAACTAAAATGAAGAGTAGTAAACTAAATTTGACATTAAAACATGACTCTATTATAAATTTCTGAGTAATTATTTTTCCTTTTAAAAGAATCTCATTCCTGTTATATCAAAATATTATGGAAAATTTTAATCAATTAATTCATTTTCATACCATTTTGAAACACTGCCAATTATTATAAAATGTTCTCATAATTAGGAGAATAGGGAGGAAAATTATGAACGTAATTCTCAGAAAAATAGACTTTTATGAACTTTTTAAGAATACAGACCTCTAGTTAATATAGGACATTCACTAATTTCATAATATATATATGCTATATTAGTTATTTTATTTTCAAAAACAAAAAGTCTATTCGAAAAATAATTTAGTTTTGGATGCTACTTTTCTGTGATGATATTATCTTTGAAAAATATGTTTCTAATAATTTATTTTTTTGTTATTTTGATTGTAATATTAAAAATTAATTAAAAATATTTTAAATTTATAATTACAAAACTATAAACATTTCATATTTGAAATTTTATTATTAAATATGCAAAAAAATATACAGTATCGGTCATTAGTATTTGGTAGTAATCATTGATGAGTCTGTAAAGAATAATGGTAGCCAGTGGCAGATAGTGATTAACAACATTTGATAACGGTAGCCCGTAGCAGACAGTGATTAACAACGATTGATAACGGTGGCGGTGACTATAAATAATATATAAATTAATATAGATGTGTATTTTATAAGATTATAATAAATTTATTAATGTTAGAAAATTATTTTCCTATTTGTTTTTTTTAACGGTAAAAATATTTTTTCATTAATTGATTTTTCTCAACAACCCAAATATTAGAAGATGTAAAAAATAAAATTTAAGTAAATTGTTTGTTCCCTTCGAAAAAAAAAAGGAAATTATTTTTGGAAAACAAACCGAACATTAATTGGTTTTTCGTAGTCAAATTGAAGAAAATAAAAAAAAAAAAAAAGAATTTCGATGTATTAACGAGAATTAAACATAAAAAAATTTTAAAAGACCTTCACTGGTTTTCTATGATTCTATTTATAAAGTTGAGATTTTTATTGTTGGTTCCTGCGTTAATTACAATTGCTTGAGACCCTAATCATAAATCTTCTCTGTTGTGTCTCTCTGTGTTCAATTCAGATCCCAGTCCAATATTCTGCAATTCCTCTGGCTGGCACCCACTATTTTTTATTTTTATTTTTATTTTTTTCAAGAATCCAAAACCCTCTCCGAGCTTAATTGTGGGATGTCCTCTGTCTATCGCTCTCGTGTTGTCCTCTTTGTTGTAACATAAATTTGGCGGCTCTGCAAGGCACGGACCCCAGAAAAGCAAATTCAATTCAAGACCCAGAAAATGAGGTAAAACGGAACAGGCTAAAGCTTTGGCAACTTTCTTCCTTCTTTTATTACTATTCCATGCCATGCCATGCCCAATTTCAAGATTTATGTCAACTTTCTTAGTTCTGTTTTAGCTATTCGTTTAGTGATTTTTCTTGCTTGTATCAACTTCTGAGCTTCTGAACGCGGAATAATAAAAGAAAGTAACTTAGTGCTTTTTATTTGTGATTATAAGGGCATTGAGCTAAGAAGGCAAACAAATTAAAATAAATAAATATATTAAAGGTTCATGGCAGGATGGTCGATGTTAACAAATGGGTCTTGCTCGGATATCATCAATGGACACAAGGGTAATGTTTGTTGCTCTGATGTTACTCATGCTGTGAAGAATAGTAACGTTGTTGGCGAGTCTGATGAAGATTCTGAAGTTAAACTAAGATGCCTGTTTGATCAGGTTCTTTCAGTTTTTTCCAATGAGGCAGCTTCTTGGGGGTGCATTAGGCCCATTCCTACATTGCTTGGTAATGGGGAATCATTGGATTTGTTTAAACTTTTTCGGTTGGTGAGAAAAAGAGGTGGGTTTGATATGGTGAATGGTTTCTGGTACTTTGTGGTTAAAGAGCTTGGGTTGGATCTTGCTGCTTCAGCTTCAGTGAAATTAATTTATTTTAAGTACTTGTATAAGTTGGAAAGACGGTTGAAGGGAAGAAGCTATAGAGATGGGAGATTGGGAAATGGGCAATGTCAAACTGATGAAAACGTTAGTTGTTTATCCGTGGAGTTGGAATTAGAGAAAGAGTTTATACGTTTGTTATCACGTGGATATAAGAAGAGGAAGGATGGTAAATATAAGAAAAATGGAAAGAATACCAATATGGTCGTTTTGAACAGTAAAACAGGCTTGTTGGATACCAAAAATGTACATGAAGTAAGCAATGGTGTTGGAAATAGGCATATTGATGCTGACGAAAAAATTCGTGATTGCAAGGAAAAGTATTCTGATGATGATGATGTTGATGATGTTGTGATTTTGGATCCCAGTATCGGCAGGAAAATATTTAATCCACGGAAAAGAAAACGAGAACCACTATCAAGAATGCTGGACTGGGTGATCCAAATTGCAAAATGTCCTGATGATTCTTCAGTTGGAGAGATACCACCATTATCCAAATTGAAGGAACATAAAGGTGGTGAATTATGGGCCCAGGTCATCAGGGCTCGGGATGCTCTTATGCGAAGAAAGCAAATTGAATCAAAATCCAAACGATCCCTTTTGCAGGTCTAGTTGTGCTTTTCTTATGTTTTTTTTTCCTCTTCAATATTTTAGTTCTGTTTTGCAACAGTTATTTTGTAGCTAAAGCCATTGGTGGAGCTAGAACTAGAAATCTAATTTTGGGAGGGGCCAAAAGTATTTTAAAAAGCAACTTTTTTGTATCTCCATGCAATGTGTTCTTCTTTTTCTGGTAACTCAATAAGGAGAGGGAAAAAAAGAAGAAAATAGAAGAGGAGAGAAGGGGATTGAATCAAATATAGTAAACTTAGCAAATAACAGAAAAAAAGAAACAAATTGACATTTTAAAATGATTTTACTTGGTTCTTTTCTTTTTTATGTAAGTTTTGATAATGTTTTTTCCCCCTCTGTATTTCAATAAATATTTGCACTTACATGGTAGAACTAAAAATACATACCTATGAAACTGGTGGTCACGTTCCAGTTTGAAATATTTTGAATGATAAAACTAATTTAATTTTGTTATATTGACAATCGATACTATAGATGACTAGGTTTTAAGATTTTCAATGTAATCAAGATATATTGTCTTTTGTCATTCACATATTTCTCATTAAACTTATATTTCATTTGGGAGGAGGGTTATAGTTGTAGAATTTCTAAAGGGCTTTTGGAGGGACATGGGTACTCCTGCGGTTCAACGACTGTCTAAATCTGCATCTTTTTCCTGTGCCTGAGGTTCTTTCTTTGCATTTTGGTATGGAGTACTAGCACTTGTACATCTCACTTGCATAGGTTAGTTTTTACGATTGTCAATGTTTTCTTGTTGCCTAGATTTATTAGCCAACAGCCAAGACTATTGCTTTTTAATTATTTAGTACTGATTAGAGTCAACATCTAGCAGAAATATTTTATCTTATTGAGGTGCTAAAAGTATAACTAACATACACCGTATCATATGATCCATATCTCATCTTCTATGGCAAACTTATTGACTTTATTTGTGTCTAAAGCTCTGCCTTTGCCTTTGAAAACCTAGGTAGCCCACTTGATTAAACCAATAAGAGGCATGAGCATCCATACTGATAAATGAAGTCAACTCACAAGAAAGAACAAGAATGGCACACATGCTTTGTATGTATTACACACACACACACACACACACACACGTGCATGCATGAACTCAAGTATACCAGTAAAATATAACGAAATGTAATTATTGCAATTTGCTATTACCCTTTTGAATTGTTGTTCAGGGTCATTGGTTCCAAATATAAGATAATTTTTGTTCCAAAGTAACTTGAGACTTAAATTGATTTGGAATATATATTTTCATTGTGGAGTTTGTAGTTACATTGCCCCACTTCCTTTTGCTAACCGCTAACTACAAAGATAGCAATTCCACGAACCGATGCCTATTCTGATTAAGCAATCTATACAAGCTGTAAATAAGCCTATTCTATTTAGATAGTATCAAGATACATTTTATTTTGCATTTTATGCAAGTTGCAGATCATTTGAAAACTTGATTATGATGAGTAGTGGTGGTAAAACCTTGTAAATGCCCAAAAGCACATACATGCAATTTAAATAGGCTCATTATAGATGCATACGAGAAATAGACTTTTAGAGGTGCTATATCTTAGGTAATAAGTAGGTGTTGCCTTGCATGTACATTAGCACAAGTCTTTCAAATACATTTTTGAAATGTGCTTTAATGCTTTAATTGGCCTTCTCTTCATATAGAGATTGGAATTCCGCAAGCATTATATTTTGTAAGGACACCATTCAGTTCTGCCGTCTCATTGTAGAAGCACAGCTTGTTAATAATATTAATTTCTTTGTCATTTTTATCATCTTCCATTCCTTGCTTTTTCATCATGTTTGTGGCAAAAAAGAATTTGTAATTTGAATTTTTTTTGTCTAGTTAGTGAGAATACCAAGTCCATTATTCAAATGGAAAAATATAAATAAAATGATTCTTTCAATATATTTTAAATTATAAGATACCTGGTTGTTGACTTAAAAAATTTCACTGTATGCAGTCGTCATGTCCTCCATTATTTATAAAAATTTTTAAAATCTATGAAAAATTTTTGTTTCATGAAATTTTCTACGCTTTGGCTTGGTTTAAGATTGGATATGTTACATGTCCTTAGTCATATTTATAATCTTCAACTTAGATTTTACATAACTCTGTGTTATCCATCTTGTTTTAATCCTAAAGTTGACAATCCTCATCTTTGTGTCTAACATAAGTGTATAGATTTCAAAAAGGGTATATTTAGCGATTGAAAAAGTAGTCCATTTTAATTAATTGTTGTCCTTCTTGTGCTCTTATGAAAACAATTTGAACTTGGTACAGAACAATCAAAAGATGCATCCATCCATGTATGAGGATGTTTCCCCTCTTAGTGACCAGTCTGCAGAGAGGTTAAGGTGCAGTGAGCGGCTTCCTGCTTTGGTGAAACCTCGTTTCTGCTCTTGTTGCAATCCATGTTCATCTCCTCTAAGTAAATTGACTAGTCCTCCCAAGACAGAGTCTGAGAGTGGTCCAAAGGAGCAACCGCTTGTGCCTGATGATTTATCTGCTGCAAATACAACGCTCAACCCATCTGGGGATGAACATATCCAGAGGCATGCCTTAGTGGGTCCTCGTTTTCAAGCTGAAGTCCCTAAATGGACTGGTAAAGTTTCTGAGAGTGACCCTAAATGGCTAGGCACACAAGTATGGCCTCTGGCAAATGGAGACTGTAATTCCCCATTTGAAACAGATTCTATTGGTAAGGGAAGACCCAGTACATGTGGCTGTCAGCTTCCTGGCTCTGTTGAATGTGTCAGATTTCACATTGCGGAAAACAGAATGAAATTGAAACTTGAACTAGGCCATGTGTTCTATCGTTGGAGATTTGATCGCATGGGTGAGGAAATTTCACTTGGATGGACTGCTGCAGAAGAAAAGAGATTTAAGGATATGGTGAGATTTAATCCACCATCCCTAGACAAGTGCTTCTGGGATGATTCTCGAAAGTATTTTCCTAGAAAGCCAAAGGAAGAGCTGGTTAGTTATTACTTCAATGTCTTTCTTGTTCAGCGCAGAAGTTACCAGAACCGTGTGACTCCAAAACAAATAGATAGCGACGATGATGAATCAGAATTTGGATCCTTGGGTGCCGCTTATGGTCATAAAGCGCTGATGGTACCAATTGGCACCGACACGTTGGTATGTTCGGAGAATAAACAGTGCACTGATTTCAAGTAGAAAGGATACAGTTTAAGAATTTTTCACTCTGTTTTGAACCTTGATGGTTTTACAACCCTTGATCAAAGTTCATACCTGTTCTTTTGTTACACATCAGTAATGCATCATTTGATGCCCCAGATAATTTTGACAGGATTAGTGATTCACATTTGATACTGATGCAATTATGAAAAGGTGCAAAAATGGAATTGGAGCCAGCCAAGCCATGGGGCGATTTCGGCTGGCTCTACGAAGAGGGAATTTGCATTCTGTGCTAAACTTCTCCATTCTTAGTCATCCATCGAGTTATCTTGAACTATGCACCTGCTCAACATCAGGTTGGAAGCTGTGCTACTGATTCAGATGGCAGCATTCTATTGAACGTGGTCGTGTGCTGGGTGAACAACTCGGGTGAGGAAAATCGGGGTGGTGGGAGGTAGAGAGAGAGAGAGAGAGAGAGAGAGAGAGAGAGAGAGCTAGACACAGACGGCCGTTTCTTTCAAGTTTGTAATTTATTTGTTTTCATAAGGCTTGCCATTGCCAATTCTTCATATCATGTTTCAAGGTCTCAGGGATACTTGTTTTGGCAATGGCCATTTTGCTTCTCGTGTATTAGTTTGTTGTTTTGCTCCTGAAGTTCTAGTCTTCTAGATGAAGAAGATCAATACACAAGAAAAGGAAGTGGTTCTCAGTCTTGTTACTGTGCTTATGTCCAAAATCAAATCAAATTTCTAAACAAAGAAAAAGAAAGTTAGCAATGGCTTTAAACAATTTAGGATAAGGTTTTGTATTAATCATCTTTTCTGAATGGAAAAATTTAAGAAAGAAAAATGAGAATTTTGAAATGATCAAGAACCTGTTATAATCAAGAAATTGAAGATACTTTCTTGTATAGGGGCTTAAAAAAAAAAAAAAACAAAATAACAAGAAAGGTATAATGCCACTTCCATATAATTACTATATACAAAGAAAAGGATTGCGTGCCGGATGGGATGGGACGATGATGATAGGGCATTATTGAGTACCTTTAGCCAATCTTGTTTAATGCTACAAATATTATAATTAAGAAATATAAATATATAAACTGTTTAGAATTGACGGGCTAATTTCTCTCGAGATATCGGAGACCGGTTATGCCATATGTCAAAGTGAGTTTATAAGTAGTCAATACCTGTATTACAAAGCTGTTGAAATAGTAAGCCTATTCTATTTAGATTTTCAGTATCAATAGCATTACATGTTTTAATTGATAGTGCATTTTACTGGCAAGTTTTCGCAGAAAGTCATTCTTTTTGGAAATACCCTTTGATTATGGAAGTAATGCCTATCTAATTAGTGGGGTGGTGAAAATAACCTTGTAAATTTGCGCTACATAAAGCATCATCTATGCAATTTTATAGTAATAGGCCCTCATTAATAGATTGCATATACGAGATAATTAGTACTTTTTAGATTAGTTCGCTAGTATTCGTCAATTATGGGTAATATAGTACGGTGTTGCCTGTGGCTGACATATGCCAGTTTACGGATCATAGTCACATTCAAAGTTCTTTTGCAAACAATACTCGAAGAATATCTAATGTTTTGAATTAATTAATGTAATGATCAATTTAATGCTTTCCTAATTGGCTCTTTACTCTTTTTTTCATGTAATTTATAGCCAGATAATCGGAATTACGCGCATCAGAAGGCATAGTATTATTTTTTAGTATAATGCAGATCAATAAACCACCTTTCAATGTTATTGCTCGTTCTCATTTTTTGTAGACCAGCAACGAGCTTATGTTGTTAAATAAGTATTAGACTTTCTTTGTCCCTATTTTTAAATCAATCTTTGCCATTCCTTGCTTTATAATTCCATCTATTAAGGTTTTGTCCTTGTTAGGTCACTAGAAAAACGGATACTTTGTAAGTTTTGAGATTTTTTTTTTTCTGTTTAGTTTCAGGTGGAGGTTTTTACCAGGTACCTAATGTCCCATTATGTCAAATGAAAAAATATAAGAGTGAACAATGATCTTTCAGATATATTTTTTAAGATATAAGATACCTGGTTGTTGAACTTAAAAATTTCACCTGGTATGCATCGTCAAGGGATGGTCCGTTTCCATGTTTATTCCTATATTATTAAATTTTTAAAATCTATGAAATTTTTGTAATTCATTGAAATTTTCTACGCTTTGGCTGGTTTAAGATTTGGGATATGTACATGTCCTTAGGGTCTATATGTATGTACTCAACTTCTTTCAACTAAGTAGAGTTTTTAGTTTTACTATCCTACACTCTGCTGTGGTAGTCCCTATCTTTGTTTTAATCCTAATAGGTATAATTAAAGACAATGTCCCTCATCTATTGTGGTCTAACATATATAATGGTGTTGATAGATTTCAAAAAGTGGTTGTTTATCGATTTAAGCCGAATTTGAAATAAGAAGTTACACGCTTCCAGTGTTTAATTAATTTGAAGATCTTGTCCATTCTGTGAAATGCTCTTATGAAAACAATGTTCGAACTTGGGTTTACAGAACGTAATTTGTCTACCTATAAGATTGCAAAGGAGTGTGCCATCCATGGTGATGTCACTATGAGGGATGTTCCCCTCTTAAGATGGAACCGGATCGGTTCAGAGGATAGGTTAAGGTGAGCCGTGAAACAGTTTGTGCACGCTTCACTGTCTTAGGCTGATGAAAACCTCGTTTCTGCTCTCTGTTGCAATCCATGTTCATACGTCCTCTAAGTAAATTGACTAAGTCCGTCCTGTCAAGACAGAGTCTGAGAAGGAGTGGTCCCAAGAGGAGCAACGTGCAGCTTGGGTTGCCTGATCGATTGTATCTGCTGCAAATACAACCGCTTCAACCCATACTGTTGGGATGAGACATATCGCAGGGAGTCGGCAATGGCACCAGTTGTGAAGGTGTGTGGAATCCTTCCAGTATGTCCTTCAAAGCTGAACAGTTTGCATCCCTAAGAATTAGGATCTGTGGTAAACAGAGAAGTTTTCTGAGATGGCCTGACCCTAAATGGGCTAGGGCACACAAGTGTATGGCCTCTGCGCAAATGGAGGACTGGTATATTTCCCCAAATTTGGAAGACAGATTCTAGTGTGGGGGTTAAGCGATACGCTAAGACCGCAACATCAAGTACATGTGGCTGTCAGAGCTAGTCCTGAGAGGAACTCATAAGCTTGAGTAGATGGGTCAGGCATTTCACACTTGCTCACTGAAGGAAGCTTAAATAACGAAAAAATGAATATAGATTAGAACGTGTGGAAGCGTAGGCCATGTGTAATACGTTATAAACGTAGAATTTTGATTCCGACATGGGTGTAGGGAAATTTCACTTGGTAATAGGACTGCGTCTGACAGAAGAAAAGCAGATTTAAGGTAATGATGGTGAGAGTGTTATGTAATTCTCAAGTACCATCCCTTGAAGACAAAAGGTAGGGTCTTCTGTTGTTATTAAGGATTCTGGTCGGAAGACATCAGGTGAAATGTGTTTCCATAAGAAGAAGATGCCCAAAAGGAAAGAGCTGGTTTAGTATATTACCAATACTTCAAATGTGCTATTCCTTACGCTATCAGGCGCAGAAAAGGGATTACAGCTCATAGAACCTGGTTGTGACTCCAATAACAGATACGTTTGTGCAGAATTCCAAGCGTACTCTCGGTATAGTAGAATGAATATCAGAATTTGATCCTTGGGAGGTGCCGCTTTATAAGTGTCAATAAAAGGCCTGCTGATGGGTTACCAATTGGCACCGTGGCACGTTGGTATGGTTCGGAGAAGTAAAACAGTGCACTGATGTTCAAGACTAGATACTGGATTACAGGTTTAAGAATTTTTCACTCTGTTTGAAACCTTTGATGTCGCTTTTTACAACCTTGAATCATAAGTTTCATACCTGTTTCTTTGTTACACAAGTCAATAATGCATGCAGTGTGATGCCCAGATAATTTTGAGCAGGAGTTTAGATGATTCAACATTTGATACTGATGCAATTATGAAAAGTGTTGGCAAAAAATGGAATTGGAGCCAGCCCAAAAGCCATGGGGCGATTTCGGCTGGCTCTACGAAAGAGGGAATTTGCATTCTGCTTGCTAGAACGTTCTCCATTTCTTAAGTCATCCATCGAGTTATCTTGAACTGATGCACCTGCCCCTCAACATCAGTTGCGAAGCTGTGGCTGACTGATTTCAGATGGGCACAGCAATTCTATTTGAACGTGTCGTGTGCTGGGTGAACAACTTCGGGTGAGGAAAATCGGGGATGGGTCGGGACGTTAGAGAGAGAGAGAGAGAGGAAAGGTGGAAGTGAGAGAGAGAGAGAGAGCTTAGACCACAGACGGCCGTTTTCTTTCAAAGTTGTAATTTATTTGTTTTCATAAGGCTTGCCCATTGCCAATTCTTCATATCATGTTTTCGAAGGTCTTCAGGGGTGATACTTGTTTGGGCAAGTGTCCATTGCTTCTCGGTAATTAGTTTGTTGTTTTTAGCTCCTGAAGTTTCTAGTCTTCTAGATGAAGAAGATCAATTACACAAGAAAAGGAAGTGGGTTTCTCAGTCTTGTACACTGTGGCTTTATGTCCAAAATTTCAAACAAATTTCTAAACAAAAGAAAAGAAAGTTAGCAATGGCCTTAAACAATTTAGCGATAAGGTTTTGTAATAATCATCTTTCTGAAATGAAAAAAATTTAAGAAAGAAAAATGAGAATTTTGAAATGATCAAGAACCTGTTATTAATCAAAGAAAATTGAAGATGACTTTCTTGTATAGGGGGCTTAAAAAAAAAAGAAAAAACAAAATAACAAGAAAGGTATAATGGCCACTTCCATATAATTACTATATACAAAGAAAAGGGATGCGTGCCGGATGGGCATGGGGACCGATGATGGATAGGGATTATTGAGTACTTTAGCCCAAATCTTGTTTAATGCTACAAATATTATAATTAAAGAAATATAAATATATATATATATATATATATATATATATAAAATAAATGTGTTATAAATTGTTTTGACAGGCAAAACAAAAAGGATAAAATGTGAGGATGAGTAATATGGATTTATGAAGCTATAAAAGGGTATATATAAAATAAATGTGTTATAAATTGTTTGACAGGCAAAACAAAAAGATAAAGAATGTGAGATGAGTAATATGATTATGAAGCTATAAAGAATCTCAATGTTCCAAAGCTTATATTTTGGATTTTCAACTCATGCCTTTTTCTTTTTTAATTATGTTATATTATATATGATAAATACCCACCTGCAATTTGCAGATTTTATATATAGTTTCTACAAAAAATTGTATAGCAGTCAGCCTCAAAACTTGTAAATTAGAATAGCAAAACATGTTAAATTGAAGATTTCAATTTTGTAATTTAGAGACACAGTATCCTTCAGATAGTAGCTTGTCAATTATAGAAACCAAATTATAAATGAAAGTTATCATTAGAAAAAAGACTGAAAAGACTCGTGAAGTAAATTTTTTTCTCAATAAGAATGATTCAGTACATGAAACATTTCACATTTATGAATTTTCAAGAAGATTGAACTTTTTTTAGTATTTAGATAATAGAAAATAAATTTTTTTCCTTATCTGTTCCATTTTATAAATGGTTAGGTGTAATAGAAAAATATTTTATACATATCCATCCTTCAACAAAGTATGAAATATTTTTTTTTTTTTTTTTTTCATTTTTTTTTTCCCATAAGAAGCATTTGAAGTTTCCTCAGTTTTGGGCAAATTGCTTGCTTATTACATGGCATGTTAGTTTCATTATTATTTTTTTTTTTTTTTTTTCCATAAGAAGCATGAAGTTTCCTCAGTTTTGGGCAATTGCTTGCTTATACATGGATGTTAGTCATTATATAATATTCATGCCACCATCCTCTTATCCATCCATTATTTCATTTTCTAGGTTCACCAATCCTCCAACCAATCATTAAATAGAAACTTTGCATTCTTTAAACAATTTTTTTATTAAAAAAACTACTTACAAATATATATATGATATTGCTCAATTGCAGCTAATAATAAATTTTAATTTTAATAATGTGATAAAATTCTGCTAATTACTAAAATATTTTTATAGAGTGATTTCATAAAAAAAAAAAAAACAATAAAGAAGGGCTGTGAAGTCAAATAAAGAAAAAATAGGCAGGATGTTCAAATTTTATTCATTGGTAACCTAATTACGTCCTCTGTTTCAAAATCAACGACAATCTTTAACTCGACACATAGACTAAAGAATATAATTAATAGTTTAAATTTTACAAAAATTAGTGTATAAAATATCTATTTGCTCTCCAATTAAATTAAAAGAGTGATTGATGGACAATTATCTCATGAGTAGAATACTCAACAAATAAGGATAGATTAGGAAAGGAAAAAAGTTAATGGAGTTTTGAAATTATAAAAACGACACTTATTTTAACAGGAAACAGAGTATTTAATGCTTAATATTGAATGAATAGATGATGTAAAAGTTTGAATTATTTAAACTTTAATTATTACTACATCTATTCGGTTAATTTTGTTTTTTTTTTATTAATTTTTGGTAAGAATTAAGAATATGTTTCGGTCGGAAAAAAAAAGAGAATATGTTACAGTATCTCAATTTAAAATAAAAATTAATTAAATTACCCTTTAGTTAATTCTTTATAATTAAAAATAGATAAAACTTAATCAAAATATCTAAATAAAGGTAAATTTGAAATAAAATAATTAATTTTATCTTGATTTTTTACAAATATCATACGAGTTGAAAAAAATTAAAAAGTATTAAATTTAACGGAAGATAATAGTAATTGAAATAATTTCAATTACTAACATTACATATATATATTATCAATTTATAATGAAAATATTACATGTAAATGACAAGTTATATATGAAAAATTTTTAAGTTTAATCTTTTAAGGAAGACTAAATACAATTATTAAAATTTAAATAATAAATTATGAATGTAAGAAAAAATAAATATGATGATAAATTAATTTTAGATGCTAGTCAGTGGTCTAATTAGTTTTCATCTTTGGAACAAGGGATTTTAAATTTTATTTTTTTAATTATTAAATTATTTTTCAACAATTTGATGAGTTAAAAAAATAACAAAAAAAAAAAAATAAGAAATTAAAATGAATAAATAATAAATAATACAATGTCTTAATCTTTTGTTAGCTATAGTGAAGAATATATGAAGTTAGAAAAGTTACTGTGATGGGAAATAAATACCATGGTGAAGTCGGCTCCCATGTATGGATACTACAGCATATAAATACTAGTACCTAGTTTCACTCATTGGTGTCTGAACTACTGCTCTTCTTCTGGGTCTCTCTTTTCATTAGGGAAAAAAAAAAGCTACTTCTCCTTCTCATCTCACCTTTCTCTTTCTCTCTCTAAAAAGATAAGAGCAAAATGTCTTCTCCAAGCAAACGCAGGGAGATGGATTTGATGAAGCTGTAATTATATGTTTTTTGAAATAATTCTTTATTTGATTGTTCTTTCTTTTCTTTCTTTTTTTGATTTTCTTTTTTTCTGGGCTTTGATTTGGATTAACTAGGATGATGAGTGATTACAAGGTGGAGATGGTCAATGATGGCATGCAAGAGTTCTATGTTGAATTCAATGGACCAAAAGACAGTACAATCTTCTATACCCATATTTTCTCTTACAATTTTCTATGATCTAATTTGTTTCTTATGTGATTAATTGAACTTTCTTTGATGTTCTGTTTGTGGGTTCTTTTTATTTTGTGTGTTGAATTATTTGTATAGCTGTGTTGACTTGTTCAGATACTTTGAGCTGCAGATTTGTCCTTGACAATGGTAACAAATGAATATTTACCTTTTCTTTCTGCTTCTGTTATCATTGGTTATTTCTGGCTTTTTGTAATGAATAGTTTTGATCACTGATGAATAATCAAAATTGTGACCATTTGCTTTTAGTGCCTAGTGGAGTGTGATTTTGATGAGTTGTATCCTCTTATCTAACTTAGTTTCTGTAAGCTGCATCTTTGTTGTTCACTGATTTTCCTCGATGAGGATAAAGTATATTGGGAAGTTTACGGATAGGTTATGTCTTTTCTTGGTTTTCATTGAAACATGTCAGGTCCTTATCAGGGAGGTGTGTGGAGGATAAGAGTAGAACTGCCAGATGCTTATCCGTATAAATCTCCATCTATTGGCTTTGTCAATAAGATCTACCATCCAAATGTTGATGAAATGTGAGCCAGTGCACCTTAAAATATGATGATTTTACAAGAGAATTTACCTCGTTCAAATGTTATATGTTTTCATTTGGTGACTTTTCATTTTTAACAAAAGAGTTAACTGTTTTTGATTTTCAGGTCAGGTTCAGTTTGTTTAGATGTTATCAACCAGACTTGGAGCCCCATGTTTGGTAAACCTACAGCACTATGTTTACTTTACATACAGTTTATATACTACGGAGGGAGGTTCTATGTGTGTATATATAGATGGAGATAATGAGCCCTAGAACGTGCGCCAGATGACTATCCGTATAATTTCCATCTATTTGCTTGTGTCAATAGAGCCATTCTACCATTCCAGAAAAAGAGAAAAATGTGATGGAAGATGGTGAGCCAGTTGCACCTTTCTTAAATATGATGATTTTAAAAAACCCCCACGACAAAGAGAGAGTTGAGGCCTCGCTTCAGGAAAGATTGTTAGAAGTATCCGTAATTTCTAGCAATTTGTGTGTGACTTTTCCTAAAATGTGTTTTACAAAACAGAGTTAACTGTTTATTTGATTTTCAGGGTCAGGTTTCAGATTGGTTTAGCATGTATCAACCAGACTTGGAGTCCCCATGTTTGTACAAACCTACCAGGCACTATGTTTACTTACATTACAGAATTGTATGTATACTTACGGAGGGAGTGTTCTGATTGTGTGTTATATCATATATACTATAATATATATATATTTATATTTGATAATATATATTAGTCTCAAAATTCTTTTACTCATATATCAACTTAAATATAGAATTTTGTGCGATAGTTATGCCATTTAAGAAGATATGATTCTTTCCTTTTCCCTTACAATCCTTTATATATATATTTAGTCTCAAATTCTTTCATCAATTTTAATTTGTGCTGTTATCATTTGAAGTTGATTCTTTCCTTTTCCCTACAATCCTCTCCAGATCTGGTAAATGTGTTTGAAGTGTTTCTTCCTCAGCTTCTTTTGTATCCCAATCCATCAGATCCATTGAATGGAGAAGCTGCTGCTCTAATGATGCGTGATCGCTCTGCTTATGAACAGAGAGTAAAAGGTAGCAAGTCTAAACTTGAATTATGAACTCTCACATTATGACTTCTGTTTAGCTGCTGTAAACTAAGATTAAGATACTTCCACTCGAAGCTGCTTTTTTTAATCTCTTGATTTAATTCACTCCATAACTGTTTTTGAAAAGAAAATCAATGAAGTTGATAAGAGGCTGGACATAGAAACTCCATTGTGTGTTGCGCATAACAGTAATCCTACTCTATCTATACCTTGGAGGTTTGAGAGCATACTACGGCAAATAATTTGGAGTTTCAACCTTGAACCTGATGAGTAATCAAAAGTAATTCCTATTCCAGTTTCTTAGCATTTTTGCATTCCTACTTAGTATCTATAGTTGCTTCGCCCAATTCCAAGGAGAAGTAACTGGATAACTGGTAGTATTTTGAATGCTATTTGGTTGCTACCATCATATGATGTATCTGGGTTGTTGAAGTTGCTAGTGGATTTAATTGGTATCTGCCTATGTGGGTAGCTCACACCATTACTTGTTACAATTTGCTCCATTTGTTTTCATTGGATCAAATGGAATATGTTTCCAATGGGGTTTTCAATGTTAGAATTTAGAATAGTAATTGTTAGCATTTAAAATCAAGTGTGCTTAGAAGTTAGAACATCTGAGGTGTCAAACTTGTACCTTGACTTCTCTTCACAGACCTTCAGGGGGCACGATTAGATCCTTTGAAAGAATATGGATCTTTATACTGCGATTTCCTAGTATCTTGACAGAATACTAAAACTGTTACTCCAATTAAATGAAAATTTTTTTCTGTATGCATCAGTTATTGTTCATTCTCAAGTTATAATATTGAATAGAAAGAGCAATCAGTAATTACTTGCATTTCGTGCATGATTCACTGAAGACCTGGGGAATGTGAACCATTTGATTATTTTTTAGTGCTGTAGATAATTGTACATCGTTGAATATCGAAAAAGTTGCTTGGAAAACATTTCTTTATAATTTCTGATCAGAAATTCAGCCATTGCCAAGGAAGACTTCATTTTCTTAAGCAAATGGTGCTGTCTTTTATGTAGCATGAGTTTATATCAAAGGTTATCATTCATTGCCTTTTAAATTGATCTGAATAGTGTCAACATAAATTCAGTTCACTGTTTCAATAAGGACGAGGTGACAATAATTTAGGTGAGAATGGTATATAACTCTCACCATGTAAGTTATTTGGGGCCCTAACGCAGTATGGTTTGGTTGTCTTGATCAATTCATCTAATTTGGTTTGGAAATCAGAAGTTATTGAAGTGATTACAAGATTATATTGAAAAAGTTTTCTTGGTCGAAGATAGATAAGAACTATACAATGCAGCATTAATATGTAGCTGAAGAGTCTTTACTTAGGTTGAACTTTAACTTTGAGTAGTGATATATGAAGCAAAAGACAGTTGTTAAGTTATTGAATGAAACTTGGAAAAGTCTGCAATAGACCTTGTCTCCATCAATGTTGAGGCTACATTGATTACGATCTTCCTTCCTTTATGATTTGTACATGTACAACAGTGTAAAACATCTCTAGAACTCAGTGCAGTATCATTTTCTAGCGGGAGAACTTGTACATCTCTACAAAATTCCTAACGGAGCTTGACTCCATTTTCTTTCTGTTAGTCATTTGTTTCTTTAATTCATATTGCTTAGAACTATTTGATTTCCAGAATACTGTGAGAAATATGCTAAGGCAGAGGACATTGGAGCCAAACCGGAAGAGAAATCGAGCGATGAAGAGCTGAGCGATGATGATTATGCCTCTGAGGATGACCAAGTTGCTGGCAAAGCTGATCCTTAATGGCATGTATAAGTGCATTCTAATTGTCTGTATCTGTATATGATATTCAGATCTTCGAAAATGAAAACCCTTAAAAGAACTGAAGGCTTATGGAAAAAATTCTGGCCCCTCCTGTCTTTATCTTCCATGCATGTTCTGTAAATTATGCAATTCAGGATCAATGCCTTAGATGTTCATTTATTGTTGGGACTAATTAGCTGTTTGCATGCATAAAATGGTGTTTATACATGTAACCTTTCTGATTCCCTGTAATGGCATGATTTATGGGTTCTCATCTCACAATTTCCTCTTGTTTTCCTGTCTAATCAATTAGTACTATTTTGTTTTTTTTGGCACAAAACTTGGCCATTGGAGAGCATCTCTGACCATTTTGCTTATGAAAATGCATAATTTAAGGGCTCACCTCGTGCACTAAACCAATTAAGAATGAAATTCTAGTGTGATGATAGTATTTTTACCATTTATTGAGGAAAAAAATGATAAAACACTAACAATTTAAATTTTTAAAAAATGAATGAAAATTTTCTGGATGGCTCAGTGTACGGAAAATATGCGTTTTAAATTACTATGTTGTTCTATATATTGAAAAATTAGGCCAAGGTTATATGTGCCCTTATAGCTCAGTGGTAGAGCGTCAGTCTTGTAAACTGAAGGTCCGTAGTTCGATCCTGCGTGAGGGCAAAATTTTATGCCTTTTTGTTGATTTTGATTTTAATTATTATATCTTTTCTTGGAGATTTTTCATATTCATTTATTCGCTATATAAGAAATTTCTCGTTTCCATCTCAAATAATAAGTTCCTTTTCCTTCAAAAGCATTAATTTTTTCTCCTCTGCAAAAGAAATTTGGATTTTGTTTATTTGTAATTGATTTGACAGAACTGAACCTAAACTCTAATTAAAAGTCTTTTTGTTTAGGAATAAGTTTCTAATTATAAAGTTACAACTCTGAAATCCCATATTTATCTTTTGGTTCTCTTGTGTATTTTCAGGGGAAGAAAGAAAAACTTGACCTTTATGGAATAAAGAGTAATGCACAGGAAACAGTAAACACAACTTTGTCACTGACTAAGCTCAGTCTTTCTTTTTATAGTGGATAGCAGCTTTTTATTTAGTTGGTTAATCAGACTCAAGAAGGGGGGAAAAAGTACCAGCAACCCACAACTGTAATATTCCCTAACAGGAAAATGTTGAAAGCAAACTAACCCTTTTCCTTTTCTTTATTGATTGGCTCAGTGTCTTACCCCAAAGCAGTTCATCTGCACAAATTAAACAGTTGAAAAAGCTGAAAGTGCTTGTTGAAAGATATAGTTGGAAGATTTTCTAGATTTATAAATTGTACTACCAACTTTCGCTTCAAAGACAAATGTTGCTTTACAGCTATGGTGTATGGAAACTCTCAGATATGAGTTTCGGAAACGTTTTCGTGTCCTCTTCTGCATAAAAATTTCATTTTCCCCATGTCAAGTTATATTAAAATTTCGCTTTTCCAGTATCATTTCTATATTTTCAAATTTCTGCATTTTAAAATCTTACATATGTATACCCTTGTTTTTGGTCACAAATCGACTAAAAAATTTATAAATATCATAAGCTTGTATGCACTTTTCTTTTTTGTTTGGCGTGCAGGGAAAGGTGATAAGTCATAAGTTTCTTAGATGAGATGCCCATGTTGGTGTATATCATCTATCTGCCTCTATATATTACATGTCAGGTTCCGAACAAAGAATAGTCATAAATAAATGAAAGAATGAAATAAATTAGATAAATAAATAAATAGAGCAGAAAAGATTTCTGAATTGGCCCTGGTTAGAGATCCTGTCTGTTACATGTTTCAACTCTGCACCAATATGAAGCACTAAAATATATCTCCATAGAGGCTGTATTAGAGGTTACTTTGACGATAACTCATCAGTCTAGCAGTAATATACTACAGAACCAGAAATAGAGCAGGGGATCATCAACCTTCGCCATTGATAGTGCCACAAGAAGGCAACTTCATTTATGATCACCATTCTTGCTGAATGAGGGAAGAACAACAATGATCATTCCCAACGCGCCGACGCCACATATGGTTGTCTATAGGGAAAGAACTCCTGCCATATAATGTTCTGCAATGGCCTCTTCCTAGAAATAGCATGTTTCGGGATGCAAGGCTACTTGTACAAGAATATCCTGTTTTAAAATCTGATGCAGCAGCAATGTATCCCGAGTTGGCCAAATCTTAAATGCTAAGTATTAAATAGGTCCCCTCTTCCTTTTGTCTGATTCAGAAAAAGCAATAGAGTGAAGAAGAAGAAGAATTTAAGGAAGCATGATGCAACAACAAGCATGTCAAAATAAGGTCAGAAATGCATGTGTAACAACGGGGAAATTTTAGTAATGGGAATGTGTCATTTGTTGACTTGAAATTGTATAAAAAAAATCTCTAAAATGTTTGTGATAGTTTTATTTGAGAACTTTTGTATGCTACTACTGTAAATTTTGCTTACAAGAAATATAGCCTATGGTGAAGTGTAAATCTGAATATTGGCAAGAAGCCTGGTGAGCTTGCTTAGAGTTTCGCGAGCAGATATAGTGTCTGGATGATCTTCACCACTAATCGAAGTTCTAATAAAAATAGCTTTCCTTATTAAATCATCCCCAATGTCGAACTGTCCCCCTCTCAACATGAGCTTTGCCCTAGTTTCCAGCACAGTGGCTCTTGATAGGGCTAGCTCCTGCCAAAGATATGGATTCAACTGAGCATTCGTCTGAATGGGCCTCCAACATAGTGATTTGTCCAACCACTTCTCAACTGGGGTAACAAAAGCTTGGTCTGCTGCTTCCAAAGCATTAGTGCATAGGCGAAGGAGCTCCAGTGCAGCATTGCATCTAGAAAATGTAATAAATGTCCGAATTGCAAGAGGCAAAACGATTTCTCTAACAATGTACAACAATTCTGACACCTTCACCTCGACGGCTTTACAGTCATTGCCAAATCCAAATAGCAGGAAACATGCAGCCCATATATGATCTGGATGGTGGGATATAGATCCACGACTGATGACAGCTTGAACCATGGCCTCTGCAACTACCATTGTTCCTCTTTGGCGCGCATAAAGCTTAACAAGCTCATTGACATAGATATAGCCTTCCTTGGTACTACTTCTTGCAATATTAAATCTCAACAACATGGAAGATGCTTCTGCCTCTGACCTTCTGATGTATGATGTAAGACCACAACTCAAGGAATGCAATAACCTTTTCCATAAATGTCTCCCTCTGTGCTTTCGAGGCATTTTGTTTGCAGCTAAGGCTAATATAGTAACAGGAATAGCAGCTGGTGCAAACCAACCACTGGCCTGAACCATCCTGCTTGCCAAACTCCTTGGCCCATCTGCATGATCAAATATTGAGAAGCATACCTCAAACAGTTGAAACAGAAAAATGTTTCTCCTGACTGAATGAGCTTCACTTCCACTCCATGATATCTCCCTCATGGGCATTCTATTTATGGTGTCCAATAGCCTGCTTGGGTTTATAGGTAGCTCATATAAAATTGCTCCTACTATTGCAAGGCCCAAAGTTAGTCTTCCCACTTTCTCCTCTATAGCCCTGAGGACATCGACATCTGTAATTGAGTAGTCTTTCCCACTTCTCTGCATTAAACACATTGCCTCAAGACCTGACAAGTAAGAGAGTTTCAGGGGTTCCAAATTCAGCACACGACGGAGTCGTGTGGAAATTATGATGTGAGTCTCTCCACCAAAGCGGGGAAGAAGATCCATTATAAGTTTTTGATCCCACCAATCCTTTTCACTCTCCAAGTTATCTATAACCACCAAAAAGGGAATGTTTCTCATTAGCTCTTTGCGAACTCTAGAAATTGCTTCCTCTTCTTGCTCCTCAAAACTTCTCATCCTGCCTTTTTCTAAGCAATTCTGAATGCCAACATCAACTTCCAGAAATGACCAGAGATTCAGATAATTCTGCCTAATATACCTGCTTTCTCCTCCAATCCATAGAACCATCTTATACCTCTGGTGGTATCTGTAGGCAAATTCCAGAAGAAGCTCCGTTTTGCCGATTCCAGATTCCCCAGATACACAAGCAATCCCCTTCCCATATACAATCTTTGTTGATCTTTTTCTCTTAGCATAACGTCCTCCATTCTTCGGTCTTACTTGCCGCTGCTTTTGAGAAATTTCTGTGCTTTGCATCTCAATCTCCTTTTCAGATTCTTTCCACACAACTGGCCCTTTACCTTTTTTGGCTCCCTTCTCGCTTCGTTTTTCTTCCATTGAACTGCTCTTATTCCATCCAACAGTCAAATTCTTTTTCCTGGGTCTTGCCTTTATCTCAAAGTAATCTCTTTCTGAATCTCCACTGACATCGCCAAAAAGTATGAACTCTAGTTGAGACAATTCTTTCTTCCTACCAATGAAGTTCTCATTTCGAGGGAAAGGGAACTCGTCTTTATCTACCTTCTCTCTCCACTGAGTCAACCGTTCTACCACACTTCTCCTTCCCAACCTCATTGCCAAAAGTGTGACAGCTCTCAGTATGCAATCTCTCCAGTTACCCTCTTGAGCTTCCAGTTTCCAATCATCAACCCGAGAGAGGCCATTAACAGCTTCTTTCCACTCCTTCTCCAATCCACCATACAAAAGCCACAATTCACCTCCATGTTTTTCCCACAACTCTCCTCTCTTCTCAACTATGTCTCTGACTAGGCAATTGTCTGGGGTCAAATCAAAGAATACTGGCACCAAATTCTTTTTGCTTGCAAAATACCGCATTTCCTCAATGGTATATGGATTCCGAAATGACTTCTTCGTTAGGATTACAATTCCAAAAGAAGAAACATCCATTGCCTTCTCAACAAGTTCATGTTTCCGTGAGTTCCTACATCGAGCTCTGTCAGATACAAAACAACTTATCCCTTGAACCTCCAATTCAGCACGAAGCCAATTAGCAAACCTCAGCAAAGAAGGTTTACAACCATGCAAACCTAGAAAGACATCACAGCTCCTCAGTCTGTTACAGGAAAGGGAAACTGACACTGGAGTATGTGATGCTTCATGGCTTCTCCCATGTTTTCTGTGCTTCTCCCTGAACCCAGAATAATCATTATCATGGGCAAAGTTGTAACAATATGGGGAGCTATTAGAAATGCCAGTTGAGGAAAATATTCGATCAAACTTCTGGAAGTCAGTTCCGTTTTCAGCAACTGGATCCCTCGACATCTCTGGCAACGCTCCTGTGACATTTGCAAGAGATGCATATTCTGGATTTCCTGAAGTAGAGCTAAGAGGATCACCGCTTAAATGAATACTGTCACATTGAGCATCTGACCTTGTTGATTCAGATATTTGACACGTTGGTGATCTTGGAGAGAAGAAAGGTGACTGATTTGCTGAAAAGAATGCCGAAGATGATGATGACATATTCCTTAAAGTGGTTACTGGCAACACACCAAATCTGGAGCTATCTTCTTGGACATCCATTTTTCAAAAATCCCCCTTTCCTGAGCGTATCAGATTCTATGCGTGGTCTCTAAATAAGAGAGTTCATTTCTGAAATACATAATGACTTAGTTCAGTAAAAGAACTGCCCAAGTGAAATAGACACATTTGAAAGCGCACCAGCAAAACTGTGTCGTTGTTCACTATTATCAGTTACAATAGCTAATAAACATGAAAAAAAGAACAGTCCGCACATATAAAGAAATTTGAAATTTCACACGACAAACCAAGAAAAACTTTAACATTGTTGACTCATCTCAAAAAGAAAAAAAAAAAAAAATCAACCTTTATCGCCAGACATTGAACAGAAGCTCTCAAACTAAACTGCAAAGCCCTAGATATCTAGGAGAATGACGGAAAACAAAATACCTTCCTAATGAGCAAATTTGAAGAAGATAATCTGCAATGGCAATAAGTAGCTCAAAATAGAAAATTCAATACCTAAAGAAGCAATGCAGAGATGGCAATAAAAATAATTACAAAATTGAACTGCTATGCCTAAAGGGGTAAAAACTAGTAACAGTAGTGAATATTTATCCTTTTGAAATCTTTAAGAAGTAATTCAAACGTGCTATTCATCTAAAATATATGGCGTCAAGTTGAATGAAAAAGCTATAGAACTCGTCAATAAAAACTTGAACTTCACAATAGATCTAACTAGCAGGTTAAGACGCGAAGAAACTTTGAATAAAGAAGCCCCATTTCAGATTTGAGTATACTAAAATAACATTTTATTTATAATTTAGATCTGGGAACTTACTTTACTAGGCTTCAAATCTCGAACTCGGTTACGAAGATTCAACCTTTAGCCTTAAAACCAATCAAACCAGTTTAAAAAATTGAATGCTGAACCCATAAGAATTCAAATTTCGAGGAACCCAGATAATCTCTCGAGTATAGTTTATTATCAGTACAATGAACTGAGCCAACCTGCAAAAAAGGTGACACCACCTTGACATACACGATTACCACAAGCAAATAAAAAGGACAAATGATTATTCAATCACATAGAGAGAGTATTGACAGTGAGAGATAGAGAGTGATAGAGAAGTAGAGAGATAGAAGTTCATGGTCTCAAACTGAAAGTAATTGTATTTTACTACCATTTTAGAGATAGATTTCATCTTTTTGATAGTGACCCATTTCAAAACAAAAAAAGGATTTTTATTTAAAACCTATTACAAAAATTTGCTTACCTTTCCGGTTTCTAGTTAAAAGGAAAAAAGAAAGTAATATAAATATTACTCACCCAACAAGACCCTTAAAAACAGTTTCTGAAAAACAAAAAAGAACAACTCTTCACACACTTCTTTCTTTGTCTAACTAAAAAGACTGTGTTGCTTTGTTTTTCTATGTCTATGAGAAAGTGAGGGAAATAGTGTGCAAGAAACAGAAGCACCGTTGGAGGAAGGGAAATGGGACCCAATAGGATGGATCTGACGATATATGGGTTCTGTAGGCTCCACATTAGAATGATAGAAGAGACACTCACCCCTTTTATAGCTGTGAAATTTCAGGTAATGCACTGTTGTTTCACATTGGACTTCTTCCAGTGTTCCTGTGGATGATGTTAAAGGTTTTTTACCCTTTTTAGGTCTAATAGAAAAAAGCCTATGCTTTTTAATTTCTTTCTTTGAATTGTTTTCGAAGGTTTTTGCCTTTTAGTTCTCTTGCTAAAAACTTCTTGGCAGTATAATTCATAAAAATTCTTTCTTTTTCCTTCAAATGATAAAAATTCTTCTCTTTTTCCTCAAATGGTAAGACAATAAAAATGCATTCTTTTTCCTTCAATGATAAAAATTCTTTATTTTTTTCTTCAAATGATAAGGAAACGGTAACCATAATATTTTCACATACGTATGCATTGGGATTAAAAATTTTAAATATTTACTCTCTGAAAATTTTTGAAATTTGGATTATAAGGATCAAAAGACCACTAGTAGCACATAGTTCAATTAACCAGCTCAAAAGTTAAGAGTGTGCCAATGATGATGAATAGAATAAAATGCCCTTCTTTTGGCATGAATTGAATACCATTGCTTTCACATAACTTCTAATTTTCACTTGTAAACAATGTGCAAAAGCTATGGTTAGTGTTCCTAACCAGTTCAAAAGAAAACAATGGTTGTCTAAGGATTAACCCCATTATCATTTGTATATTTAATGATAATTGCTATTTCTCCCAAATTGCACTGTATTTAAGATTGTAAATAAGACAAGCCGCTCGTGAGCTATTCAAGACTCTGCTCGATAAAAGCTCGAGCTCATTCGATAAGTTTATCGAATTCGTATAATAAATAAATCGAGTTCGAGCTCAGTTCATTAGCTCACAAGCCAGCTTTATTGAATCAAGCTCAACAAGTTAAAATCTACAAGTCAACTTTATCGAGTTAAGCTCACGAACTAGCTTAATAAGCCAAAATTCAAATAAATATATATTAAAAAGAAATTGTTTTAGTTTGATAAGTTTCGATCTCAAGCTCGAGCTCTGTCTTGTTTATAGTTACTTTGAACGAGTTTGAGCTCACCAAAGCTCGGCTTAAATCGGTTCGTTTACCGCCCTAATTATATTGACATGCAAAAAAAGATTTTTTTTTTCTTTTTCTTTTTAACAAATTTAAATGTCGAATTTTTATGTCCTATCATTTATGGTCAGAATTTAAACTCTGCCCTAATTATGGAAGAAAAATCCTTATTACATTAATTGTAGATTCTGAAGTCAATGATGGAAAACAAAATTGGGAAGTATTTTTTAACTTCCTTGATCACCTATTCACACCATTGGCTATGGGAATGAAACTCACACAGAAATTTTGCTCTCTTCCAAAAGTTACTGATTGCAATAAGATAACATCTCTATCTATCAAAGGAGTACTATTAGGTTGACTTGAAGGGATACTGGATTTGGCTCTTTCAACATCAGTCCAAAACACTCTTTTGATGCCCATTTTGGAGCACATGCATACATGTGAGACCACACTGAAATGGATGGCTGAGATCTATTCACGCTCTTATTTCTATACTCAATCAATGGCTTAGATTACAACACTTTTACTTAGTAATAAGAGAGAGAAAGAGGGAGAATTATGGAGCATTGTAGTTTTGAACTGGAGTTGAATACATTCTTGCAGGCCACACCAGAACATTGCCCCCAATACTTATGGACAACTTAGAGAGTTCATCTATGAAAAAAGCATAAACTATCTTTTCTATTGTTTGGTGGCTAATCATCAGAACATTTTTTTCTTTAAAAGATAATATTTTTCCTAATTTAAAAGGAAAAAAAAAAATCTTTGCAGCAATAATTTGATATGCTCATTTCTTCTATCCTCTGCAACTCAAGTGGGCCATAGAGAAAGAAAATTGTCACCATCCTAAGTTTGATCTATCAACTCCATACATTACATTGATTGATAGTTGTCTACTTTTGAGCAACATATCCAATCCAACCAACAACTTGACCTAATAACTTCAAATTAGTAAGAGGAGATTTTTGTTAAACCATATAAATGAACATGTTGGGTTAGAAGTTAACAAAAGAAGCAAATTTATCTTCTTTGATGAAATCCAAAAAACAGAGCATTTAGAGGAAAATAGACCACATTGTACCTTAAACCTAGAATTTGAAGGTGTGAGCAATAGAGTCTCAAGCATGCTCAAGAAGACAACTGGAAATTATACAAAAGAGTGCCTATTGTTTCCTATTAAGACACTAATTATGAGGCCCATAATCAGGAAGCTGCCTAACCTTGTTTCTTCTTAAATGTTAATTACTAACATTAATTATAATAATACCATTAAACACAACCTAGCTAGGTGGTGGCTAGCTTATTTAACAATTCCATTCAGTCACATGCACCTTTTTTTTTTTTTTTTCCTTTTTGAGAATGAACATTGTTGGGTTAGAAGTTAACAAAAGAAGCAAAATTTATTCTTCTTTGCATGAAATTCCAAAAAAAAAAACAAGAGAGGCATTTTAGAGGAAAAATAGGACCACATTGTACCTTTAAACTAGAAATCTTGAAGGTGTGACAATAGGAGTCTCAAAGCATGCTCCAAGAAGGACAACTGGAAAATTATACAAAAGGAGTGGCCTATTTGTTTCCTATTAAGCACTAATTATGAGGCCCATTAATCAGGAAGCTGCCGTAACCTTGTTTCTTCTTTAAATGAATTTACTAACAATTAATTATTAATAATACCATTAAACACAACCTAGCTAGCGTGGTGGCTTAGCTTATTTAAACGAATTCCATTACAGTCACATGCACCTTTTTTTTTTTTTTTTTTTCCTTTTTTGAGATTCTACACCACTTAAACTAAAGCGTGAATAACAACTTCTTTTTTATCTTTTATTATATTGGACCTCTAATTGACTGGTTTCAGTTTTATCTAATTTTCCTTTTTTTTTTTTTTTCCTTTTTGAGATTTACACCTTAAACTAAAGCGTTGAATAACAACTCTTTTTTATCTTTTATTATATTGACCTCTAATTGACTGGTTCAGTTTTTATTCTAATTTTATCTATAAATATACAGAGGAAGTCTTGAATTCGAATTTTCTCGATCATGAAAATATTCATTTGGACCACTGTGTTGTACCAATTTAGCAAGTTATATTAAAAATGAAAATGCTTTGGGCAATGTACCAATTTAGCAATGGCAAATGATCTTATCTATTTGGGCAAAATTTAGACTAGTAACAAAAATTTGGTGTATTTTTCTGTAGAAGCAAAAGGAGAAGAATCCCTCAAAAGGAACACCTAAAATTATTTTTTGCTGAACTTTCTCAAACTAAAGCAACTAATAGGTCATGTAATGTAAACTTAGCAACCTACCAAATGTAATTAATTTGTCTAATTATAATCAAAATGTTGAGATGTCTCCCTTTTTGTAATCTATAAAGAATAGGGAATTGCAGCATATAATGGGCAATTAAAAATTGTTGACAGCTTAGCTCTAAAGGGTGGCTTTGCAATTATAGGAGATATAGGTGTCAAAGGACAATAAGTTGACTCTATTAGACCATATAAATCAAAGTTCAAGATCTTAATGTCCCCAATCTAGTTTCTAGATTTTTGGATAGGAGTTGACTTTGGCATTAGAAGCTTGAAAATGGAGATAGTATCACATTTAAGTTTTCATTGAGGTGGATGGTGGATCAATTGCTTTCATGCCTTGTATTAAAGAACAAGGACACTCTATAAAGAAAGACACCGTACCCTTATGGGCAAATTCTTTGAACACCCCTTTTTTCTGCAGGCCGTAATTTGTGAAAAAAATAAAGATTTTAAAAATTAGATATTCCCAAGCCCAAAGAGTTTTGGAAGTAAAAATTGGAAGCATGAGAAAAATAATTACTCCAAACTAATGGATTGAATTACTGAAACTCTAAAGTTTTCTCTTCACTTCTTAATTTCTTCCCATAGTTATAATTCTAATGTCGGGTATAAAAGAAGCAAAGCTTTAAAAAAATAGAGCCGATGAAGTAGCCTCCCCTCCTCTCGAACTTCACCTTCCACTTCCCCCTCCTCTCAAACTTCACCTTTCACTTCTCACACATTTTCTACAGGATGTAAAAAAAGACAAACCAGAATATATATAACTGAAATCTTTATTTAATCATTAGTTATTTAAACTGAACTTGAATCTATTGTCTGGTCGTACATGCATATACTTTAGATGCATATACTTTAGGCTATGCTTTTGATAAGCAGGTTTTTACTGAAGCATCCCAAACTAGACGCCCATTGGATTAGATATGAGGCTGTTGTTTATGTAGTAGCCCACTTCCAACATGGGCCAAATCATCTATTACTATGGAGCATTGATTAGGGCTTTGAAAATGGTTGGTTTGATGTGACACTGAAATGTTATTATCTTTCTTCTACAGCACTGAGCTTTTAAACTGGTCATCATTGGTAAACAGTGATCCTATAATTACAATTTGCTTTTAATTAAAACGGTTTTTTTATTTCCTTTTAATAAAATAAAATATCTTCTAGTTGGGGGCACAATAAGAGCATCTGTGAGTGCGAGTGTGAGTGTGACTTTGTTATATCCTATGTTTTATTTTTCTGAGAATAACTCTGTTTTCACTTCGATTGATCTTCAAAAGGTCAAAACTAGGTAATCCAATTTCTTCCTTCAGATTAATTCATATATATATATATTTTTGCATATTGTTATTATTATTATTATTATTATTTTGTATTTTTCTTTTGGAAATTTCTTGTCCATATTTTGAATTATCCACATCTCCTTTATAAGAACATATGCGGGCTCTGTTTTTCTCTTAGTGGGTCTCTTCGATTTAAGGGTTTTAGTGCCTTTCTGGGTTTTGGCCTTCTGGGTTTTCTTTTTTTTGTTTGCATCGAAGACTTAAACTTTGGTATTTTTTTTAATGTTTTATTATTTTCTTTTTTAATTCTTAAACTAATAGATCATAGTAGTTACTATAGGAAGTTTTCAGTTTGAATGGCTCGGTTGATTCTTCCATGCAAAAGTTCGTGTTTGACAAAGACCAATCTCTTGGGTTTGATCTCCTTTGCTCCTGTGATTACTCATATCCCATCCTCTCATTTACTTCTGTTTAATGACTCGTTTTGTATATTTTATCTGCAAAAATTTTTCTATTGTTTATATGGATTTTTAGTAGTCAATTCGTTTTTTGTTTTATTTATATATATGGCCATTAGCTCTGTTTGAATGTCCTCAAAAGAATTCATTTTGTTGAATAGGGTGAATATCCTCACCAGAGCATGCGTTTTAGTTTCTTCTGGTCTAAATTTTGTTTATCTTAACTTCTTTGGTGACATGGCATTGGGTGGCTATTAACAAGTTCACCGATTATTCATATATATTATTAACAAGTTCACGATTATTTCATATATATATACTATATATAATATATATATATTATATTTTTACCCTGCTTATGTTTTCGTTACTTATATATATATTTTACCTGCTTATGTTTTCGTTACTTTTGCAGCTTCAGGCTAAAGGACGAGCTAGTTGCTTTCCAAATTCTGTGAAAAATATTCCAAAATACAGGCAATTTTTTAGTTCAGAGGTTTGCACACTTTTCCATTTCCGACCATGTAAAATCTGGGTTTTTTACATTGTGATTTCTTTCTTTTCTTTCAAGTGATCCATGCTTTTCAAACTTATAGCACTTGAAGGTCTCCTGATTCTAATTTTCAAAATTGTGGAATCTAGGTCACATTTCGAAGAAATCATCGGTTTGCATACCCTGTGTTACATGTGAGCTGCTATAACTTGAATTGATTTCTTTTGCATGTCTACGCACACCTGCATAGACACAGTTTTACTCATTTGCATTGCTACAAGAATGATGTGCTCTTGTAATAATTTTTATGTATATGATTTTCTTTTTAATAACTTTGTTTTGTATGTGTATTCCTCAAATTCAATCCAGAGGGCTAACCAAGACAGCAGGAGGCTAATTTGTTCAGTTGCTACAGAACCGTTGCCTAAGCAAGTTGAAGAATCCAAAATGGACGCACCAAAAGAAATCTTTTTGAAGGATTACAAGTTACCAGATTACTGCTTTGATACGGTATGGATAATCTTATCTAAGTTGATTATTTTGCTTTTAGACCTATGGATTATGCTAAAGGCTTTTGCTTGTTTTATTGTGTCTTTATGTCTCTGTAATCTCAGGTGGATTTGAATTTTTCACTTGGTGAGGAAAAAACAATTGTTAGTTCAAAAATAACTGTTTTCCCCAGAGTTGAAGGCAAGGACTTTATCCTTACATATGTGATTAGATCATTGTAGGAAGTAATCACAAATGTTGCTTTTACAACATCAATGGTTCAAATGTGAGCAATAATTACACTACGTTGTGGAACAGGTTCGTCTGCCCCACTGGTTTTGGATGGAAGCAATCTAAAGTTAATTTCAATTAAGATCAATAGTGAGGAGTTGAAGGTGATATTTTTTTTAACTCTTCCAAAAGATCGGTTAGGCTTGTAGTTCTGTTTCCAGCATCCCCACTGGTTTTGGATGGAAGCAATCTAAAGTTAATTTCAATTAAGATCAATAGTGAGGAGTTGAAGGTGATATTTTTTTTAACTCTTCCAAAAGATCGGTTAGGCTTGTAGTTCTGTTTCCAGCATAAATGATTTTGAGAAAGTTTTGTCATTTTTTTGTCCATGGGAGTGGCTTTTTCTAACTTCTTACTGGGGCATTTTGAAGTTTGATTTCCTTCATTATTTATATTTTCATGGTCATGTTACATCCATCTCTAAGTTTCCAATATCATATCTTCGCCATTTTTTTTTATATTTCTTTCATTATCAGTTTCCACAGGTTCTCCTCCCCTTTCTGTTTTTTATGTATCAAGGTGAAATGGTATTTGTACAATTCATTTTTGTTATTTCCTTCTTCCTTTTGTCTTTTTCAGAACAAAGATTATCATTTGGACTCACGCCACTTGAAAATCCAATCACCACCTACTGGTACATTTTCATTGGACATTGTTACTGAGATATATCCTCAGAAGAACACATCATTAGAGGTGATAAATATACTCATCCTTCCTACATATTTTTCTTGTTACATTTGGCTATTTCATGGCTTACCAGGGGTTTTAACTTTCTATATAGGGGCTTTACAAGTCTTCAGGGAATTTCTGCACCCAATGTGAAGCAGAGGGCTTTCGCAAAATTACTTTTTATCAGGTTAACTAATTGGAAAAGCTTTTACTTGTGGTATATCTAATTTCAACATGCCAGTCTGATTTCACTTGTTGCATTTTAATTTGTTGACAGGACCGCCCTGATATAATGGCAAAATACACATGCCGAATTGAAGCTGATAAATCATTGTACCCAGTATTGCTGTCCAATGGAAACCTCATAGAACAAGGAGACCTTGAGGTGAATTTCTGTTATAAACCGTTACTGAAGACCTCACCCTGCCCAAGTAATTGCTCTACTCTGACACTTATTTTGCTGTCTGCTTCTGCTGCAGGATGGCAAGCATTATGCTCTTTGGGAGGATCCCTTCAAGAAGCCCAGCTACTTGTTTGCGTTAGTTGCCGGCCAGTTGGAGAGCAGAGATGATACATTTGTTACTCGGTCTGGTCGAAATGTGTCACTAAGGATTTGGACCCCAGCCCAAGATGTGCAGAAGACAGCACATGCTATGTTTGCACTTAAAGCAGCAATGAAATGGGACGAAGATGTCAGTATATTCATACCTAAACTGTTTCCCAGTTTTGTAATTTCGAAGTTGTTCTATTTCTCATGGTTGTGAAGTTTGCCTTCGATTGTATAATTCTGCAACAGGTTTTCGGTCTTGAATATGATCTGGATCTCTTCAATATTGTCGCTGTTCCAGATTTTAACATGTTAGTTACTTTTCATTTGGCAAAACTTAATTCTGTGCCCTTTTTTTTTTTTTTACACTGTACTATATGATGTTAACAAATGTCTTTTGTCTTGTACGCTTAATCTTGATGGTACTTGCATTTTGATCAATTATCAGGGGAGCTATGGAGAACAAAAGTCTCAATGTAAGCCTTAAAATAACTTTTTTCTTGAGTATATCTTTTTTGATATCTGATTAGTTCCTCATGTCTTATTAAATTTGCCATCCGGATTGCTTGTCAACAGATTTTCAATTCCAAGCTTGTTTTGGCATCTCCAGAAACAGCTTCGGATGCAGATTATGCTGCAATTTTGGGAGTCATTGGTCATGAGGTTGGTTCTTTACATCTCTAACACAATGAGCATCAAATGCTAATTTTTATTAAGTTAGAGGACTCTATTTGTTGACTTTTTTGTTTTCTTCTCATTTCTCTTATGCAGTACTTCCATAACTGGACTGGCAATAGGTTGGTTTATACCCCATTTCATAATCTTTTTTAATTCATATTTTTGCTTTCTTCCCTTACTTTTGGTACTGGCTTTGCTTGGAACCTCATTAAAATCGATGCTATCTGTTTGCGTGGATTCTCTTTTTATGGTTATGGCAGTTGGTTTTTACACTGCTTTTGTTTTGATCAAACATGCGATGGAACTTGTTTTAAGTGCTAAGTAAATAATTGCAGAGTGACTTGCCGTGACTGGTTCCAGCTTAGCTTAAAGGAAGGGTTAACTGTATTCCGGGATCAGGTGAAACTCTTTTATTTTCTGGATGGTGAGTACAATTATATCCTGACAAGAGAATCTTCTCTTTCTTAACTTTTAAAATCTTCCACCATCACTAGGAATTTTCATCAGACATGGGTAGCCGTACTGTAAAGAGGATTGCTGATGTTTCAAAGCTTCGAAATTACCAATTTCCACAGGTTTTGAATTCTCCTTTTTGATTTTGAAAATGAGATACCTTCACTCTTATTATATGAAGGGTTTGTAAGTTGCTGCATGTGTTTCTTTTCTATGTGGATTACATGGATATGGTATTCTCTATACCAAGGTGTAAATGGATGCTGATAGATCTGTTTGCAATAATCCAGGATGCTGGTCCCATGGCTCATCCTGTACGACCACATTCTTACATCAAGGTTTGAAATCAACTTATCTTATGAAAGCTTGCAGAAAAGTCATCAGCTTGCTCTAATCTTAGTTTAGTGTTTTCTTGAGTGCTTTATTCACATTATTGCTTTCTTTTCTCCTGCAGATGGATAACTTCTACACAGGTAAGTTTCTGTTCCATGCGACCACGAGTTAAAGCTGATATAAAATAATTATTTCTGAAGGTTGTTTCCTTCTTTGATGTTTCACTTTCTTTATGAATGCTGGATGGATTCTGATATTGATCTATGCACCAACTCCAACTTGCAGTCACGGTATGTTTGCCAAAATGTATTTCTATGATCTCTTAATTCCATTCAGTGTGTTTCTTTGTTTTGGCCCGATAACTAATTGTTACTTTATTTCTTGGTTGTTTCATTCCCTACAACAGGTGTATGAAAAGGTATAGATCTTGTACCCCTAAATCTGTGTGTCTGTCTTTGGCCTTTTGGGGGGATGCATGGAAATCAATTATCTAATGTTGTGTTTCAGGGAGCTGAAGTTGTCAGGATGTACAAAACCTTGCTGGGGAGTCATGGTTTCAGAAAGGTATAACACGAAAATATGTTCAAATTGTGAATTGATATATATGTGATGAGATGACTAGCTTCTGCAATCAAGTTGCTCATCCTGGGGAAGTGGTGTTTTATTTATGTTACAGGGCATGGATCTTTATTTTAAGAGGCATGATGGCCAAGCTGTAACCTGTGAAGATTTCTTTGCTGCCATGCGAGATGCAAATGATGCAGATTTTGCTAATTTCTTACTATGGTATGGGTATTTTAAAGGATCATAATTTTATGATTGCATTTGTTTTTTTGTTCTTGATTTTGTTTTGAAGATTAGGTTTGTGATCCTTTCGTTTGTGAATTTCCAATTGGTGGAGATAAACTAGTCTTTCTGCAAGCAAAATGTCTTTACTGCATGGGAGACTCCTCCATTTTGTTAATCATGCCCCTTGTTGCTTGCTTTATTTTTGTTTTGGAATTGTGATTAAAGTTTTTGTTTTTTGATGAAATTCAGAGTTTATATCATGAAAGACAATAATATAAGGAATTTATTACAATGGAGTTTTTAGGGTGTAGCTCGAATTAACTATTAGTAAAATTATCCATTTAGATATTTGCAGAGGTGGTAGAAGTAGCAGGTAGCTGATGGTGTTGGGAATAAATCAGGGACAAATGTTTAATCCTTGGGGTTATTTTGGAGAATAGATTTTTAGTTTTAGCCATTTAATTAATGAACTGCTATTGACTAGCAATATTTTTACTCAAAAACCCAAAAAGAAAGATCATTCTGTTAGCAGAATTAAATATCTAGTTTATTCCACTTACGAAGATTAAGGGAAATGAATGTATATTTTGCCAAATGTCTTTTGGGGTGAAGGGGGGGTGGGGGGGGGGTTGTTTCACTTCACCCTTTCTTTTTGGTAAGAATGTTATCCTTTCCATTTTAATTCATCTGCATTGTACTTTTCTTATTTTAATTGCTTGTTTTTTTTTTTATTTTTTATTTTATGCTGTGATAAAAATTTCAGGTACTCCCAAGCTGGTACGCCTCGTGTGAAAGTTACGTCATCTTACAATGCGGAAGCTCGTACTTTCTCCTTGAAGTTTAGGTATGACTTGCTATTAACTTAAGAGAAATTATGAGCTTTCTTTCTTAGTCCAGTGATATTATTAATCTTAACGGGACATTTGTGCAGTCAAGAGGTGCCGCCAACTCCAGGCCAACCAATTAAAGAACCAATGTTCATTCCTGTGGCACTAGGTCTGCTTGATTCAAGCGGCAAGGACATGCCTCTTTCTTCTGTCTATCAAGATGGAACACTAAGGTCTATCACAAGCAACAATCAACCCATATACACAACGGTTCTTAGTATAACCAAGGTCAGTGGGGAACCCTGCTTCTCCATGCTCACATGTTAAAGCTGTTTTATTGTTGGATGTTGTTATAGTTACAGTTGGTGGACGTAGGGTCTATCATATATTTTACTTTCACCCTAGATATGGCCACTGGTGAACATAACCAGATGCATATATATAAAGTTCTTGGCAAGTCATACGTTGCAAATAATTCTTATGGAGCTGTAAATGATGGATCACAGAGTTGACCTCTTCTTTTTTTTTAAACCAAATATCCTGCAAAATGAATATTACAATTTTATGTAATATGTTAGGAAAAGTTAAATGTTTGTTGGGCAAACTATTGAGATGTCCCTTGGGTTTAGCAATATTTTTTTATTAATATCCTTGGGCTTTGTTTTATACAACGTAATTTAATGTAATATAGGGTTATCAAATTTTTAATTCATTATTCTATTGAATTTTTATTTGATTACATCAACTACATTGTCCCAAACATAGTTTTGTTGTATTTCAGGCAAATCATCGGTGTAATTAGCTAGATTAAGAAAACAATTGCTTGTGATATGAAATGGCCTAGTCCTGCTATTTGCCAACTGGAATTTGGCCTTTGGTTAAAGAAGTTTTTATGCTTTTCAGCATTTCTAATAATTAAAAGTAAATATTTTGATGGTGTAAAACAGAAAGAGGAAGAGTTTGTCTTCTCTGACATACTTGAGCGGCCAGTTCCTTCTATATTGCGGGGTTATAGTGCTCCTATTCGTCTTGAATCTGATCTCTCCGACAGTGATCTGTTTTTCCTTCTTGCTCATGATTCGGATGAATTCAACCGGTTTGTGTTTCTCTGTCTTTCATTCTCTTCATTTTGCAGTCAAGCTGCAGATGGAAAGCCATGTATTTACTTTGTTTTCTATTTTAGTTGGGAGGCTGGACAGGTCTTGGCAAGGAAGCTGATGCTGAGCTTAGTGGCCGATTTCCAACAAAACAAACCATTGGCTTTAAATCCAAAGTTTGTAAATGGGCTTAGAAGCATACTCGGTGACTCCAGCTTGGATAAAGTATAACGAGAGTTTTTTGTCTGATTTTTTAATCTTTTTTTTTTCTTTTAGGTTTTGTGGGGCAGGAAGGAGACAAAATGCACTAATTTACTTGAATCCATTTTTGTTCTCTAGGAATTTATTGCGAAGGCGATAACTCTGCCTGGTGAAGGAGAGATAATGGACTTGATGGAAGTTGCAGATCCTGATGCTGTTCATGCTGTTCGATCTTTCATCAGGAAGCGGCTTGCCTCTGAACTAAAACCAGAGTTGCTAAACACAGTATGACATCCACTGTTGATTTACATAAAACATAATATATTGTGACTCGTTCATGACTTCATTCCTTGGTTAATGACTATTAGTGAAAGGATTTTTTGTACTTCACAGGTTGAAAATAATAGGAGCTCAGAAGAATACGTCTTTAATCACCTGAACATGGCTAGACGTGCTCTAAAAAATGTTGCCCTTGGTTTGTGTTGCTTAGGCTCTAGTATTTCATTTGTTCAGATTATGGTATTTTTAACTCTGTTTGCTTATTATGTCGGCATTTTCGTTTTTCCATAATCTGTAGCATATCTTGCATCACTGGAAGATGAGGAGTTAACAAACCTTGCTCTACATGAGTACAGAACAGCCACAAATATGACAGAACAATTTGCAGCTTTGGTAGCCATAGCCCAGAACCCTGGTAAAACACGTGATGAAGTCTTGGCTGACTTCTATAACAAGTGGCAACATGACTTTTTGGTGAATCTCTTAACTCTATAGCTGTCTTACTGCCTAATTGAGCTTAGTTCATGTGGTTCTGCTGTTATTTAATCGAAAGGAATGACGTTTTCAGAAATTAACTAATTAATTTTATAGCGCTATTACTCATGTCTTCTCTGGAAGCAATTTGCTAAGAAGAAAACATATAAATAGTTTACTTATAGCAAGGAGCAGATTTTGTTGTTGATTTATAACCTAAATTCTCCTTTTGAAACTCTTTTTCTAAGGATCATAATTTTTTCTCCCTTTTTCTTAGGTTGTGAATAAATGGTTTGCCCTCCAAGCAAGCTCTGATATTCCTGGGAATGTTGAGAATGTCCGAGCCCTCTTAAATCATCCAGCATTTGACCTACGCAATCCAAACAAGGCAAGGGATCAGAAATCTGTCTTCGCACTTGGATCTTGCTTTTTAATCTTTAGAGAGTGTTGAATTTGAATGTCTTTGTGAAATAGGTATACTCGCTTATTGGAGGATTTTGCGGTTCTCCTGTGAATTTCCATGCAAAGGATGGATCAGGCTACAATTTCTTGGGGGAGATAGTGGTGCAACTAGACAAAATTAATCCTCAGGTCTATTTTTAAAGAACACCTCTAGAATCATAAATCAGTTGCAATTGGCAAATGAATCCATGTATGCTTTAGGGTTAATTGGATCCTTGAGATATCTACTCTCTGACATTTATGGATTGCAGGTGGCCTCCCGCATGGTGTCGGCTTTCTCACGATGGAGACGCTATGATGAAACCCGGCAAGCCCTTGCCAAGGTAACAAGCTGATGCAAATTTTCAAAGTGCTGTCTCTATTAATAATTTCTACTTTCTAGTATGTCCAATTCTTTAAAATGACTGTCCAAAAAAGAGTTTTCGAATATGAGGGAAAAATATAAAATATCAAATAACTATCGAAACTGTTGAACAGTCCTTTTTCATGGTTAGCAAATTGATTATAGGCAAATTTGCATGGTTTCTTGCAGGCACAGCTGGAGATGATAATGTCTACTAATGGACTCTCTGAGAATGTGTTTGAGATTGCATCGAAAAGTCTGGCTGCTTAGACTCCGACTCTATAGGGAAATAATAAGTACCGGTTGCCTCTGTTTTCAATATAGTTCTAGTTCTGTGCTGTAGAAGCTGCTGCTGGATTCAGTAGCTCTCAAAACTCATTTTCATTATCAGATGTGTGATATTTAACTGTGAAATAAAAATGCCATTAACAGCAAAAGAAAGGTTTTGTAAACCAGCTTTTTTAGAGAAATTATTAAACCAGCAGTTAAGCTACAAGAAAATGAATCTACTGATGGTGATCATAATTATAATGTTGTGATTATATAATTTGCAGAGCTTTTTTGCAGCATTAATTAGGAAATTTACAAAAAATATTGATAAAGCAGGAAAGAAAGCAAGAAAAAGCTTTCTGATCTCCTACTTGACCACCATTAAAATTTTCAGTGGACAAATGCTAAGGTTTTGAAGGCAATTATTAGTTAACTTTATATAATAGTGTTTTTGGAAAAGTCATAAAAACTATTGGAAAATATAATATTTCTATTTATCAAAAATTATACTGTTCTAATAATAACATGCCCTAATTAACTTCTTTAAGCTATAAAAAGTCTAAAAAGAAAATTCTTGTCCCATTCATTTTGGAGGGAAGAAGAAGAAACATTATGGGACACTGCAAGATTATGAGCGAGGATTCTTTTACCTTCTTTTGACCACTTGATGTGTGTGATATATATATAACATTATGGGACAACTGCCAAGGATATGAGCTGAGGATTCTTTTACCTTCTTTTGACACTTGATGTGTGTGATATATTATATATATTATATATGATATATATATATATATATATATAATCCAATCAAAATGCGTTTACATATATATAATCCAATCAAAATGCTTACACAAAGTCACAGCATAGTGATAAATACATATTGAAAATAGATCCAGATTCGAATATCTACTCTCACAATATTCAAAAAAAAAAAGAAAAAATCCAATCAAAAAGCCTATGATATCTTAAAATTAAAAACCTAACAATGGCAAGGTTTTAATGGACCCAATTGAACTAAACCTTTAGAACTTGATCATTAGGCTCTTCCATAGATGTACCTGAAGAATAAAGTAGAGGAGAAGAGCAAAGTGAATGGTCAAAAGTGAAGAAAAGGTTTTAGTTACAAAATTGTAAAGGTTCTTTTGCCATGTGGGTTGTGTGGAATAAGGACAATATTTAAAGCTTTTTTATCTTAAGATTTTTTTGTCATTTTATTTTTTATTTTTTGTGTCAATTAGGAAAAGTATTTATGGTCAAAATTTTCATAATTTTTGTTAAAATCCAAGGGCAAAAATGAGAAAAATCTCATTACCAGGAAAAAACTTGACAGGCTATATTATAAAATCAATTAATTTAAATGTAAACTAAAATAGGAATTTGAGGAAAAATAAGAGATAAAAAAAATACCGATGAGAAGAAAAAAAAAAGATTTTAAGGCTGAATTAAGCAATTAAGAAGTTTATTATAGAGTAAAAAATAACTGAGTCTTTAAATTATATTAGAATTAATATTTAATTTCTTTTATATTTAAAAATAACTATTAATTAAAGACTTCACACGAACGAATTTAAATATTACATAATTTAAAGATTGCTTTGCAGTTTACTATTAATTTTACGAAAAAATTAATTAAATTAAAAAAGAAAAAAAAAAAAGGTAAGCGAACCGTGCAAGCTAGTTCAAAGTGGCGGGTAAAGAGGAAGAATTTTAGTGTGTGGGACCCTCTACGTATGCAGTGGGTGATGTGCGCACGAAAGCTAGCGATAGATGTTAGACAAGTAGAAGTCGATGCCTACACACACGTGCGCACTATTTTATTTCATTTTATAATAAAAACATACCTGTAAAAAGACAAAACTGTCCTCGGCGTTGCACAGATATGAATAAAACCGAAAAGTTTGGGTCTTTGATTTGACTCACAAGTCACTCGACCATCTTATTAGAAAGTCATAAACAAAATAATATTTAATGGCGAAACGTAAAAGTTTGTATTTCTGTGTTATGATTATATTTAATTGATCTTTTTTAATTATATGGAGAGTAAAAATTTTTAATTCGACGCTATAAAACCTTTCACTACTTGCATAAATAAAATAGGTTAGTACAAAATTTTAGTGGTGAAATTAAAAAAAGAAATTATAAAATTTAGTGGTGAAATTAAAAAAAAATTAATTTCCATTTTATAGGTAAAGCTTAAAATTTTCTATATTTAATATGATAATTTAAAAAAAAGTTCAAAATTAGAAGGCAGAAACACTATTTTAATTAATTATATTATTTGGTAATATAATATCTACTTCAACATTGAGAGTTTGAGAAGTGTTTTATGAAACATTATTTTCATTAACGTTTAGTGTCTTATAATTTTTTGATGACACCTATATCTTTATCTTGTTCCTCGTCTTTACATCATTTTTTGTCATTTTATATTAAATAATTTTTTGTCATTTTATATTAAACAACTGATCAAACAGTTATTTGTAGCAAACACTTTTATTCTAAAATAGTTATTCTAAAACCACTATATAATCATTAACCAATAGATAATATTTAATATATAACCACTAGTAAACTGACAACTATTAAAACTGCTAACAACTATTAGAACAACTAAATTTGCTGAATAGACCCTAATTTAACTTTTAGATATTAAATTAACTCATATAACATTTAACTTTTAATGTTTTTATGAGAAGTTAATCAAATAGCTAACAGCTAAATATCAGATAACAGACCCTAAATCCTTGATTGCATACTAAGTTCTTTGTCTACGAATCGAACCCCATGAGTTGCTCGTGAAAGCAAATAAAAGTATAACGGAAGGTTGAATAAGTAATTTGAAGAGAGATAAGAAATAAATAGCTTAAAATACAATTAAGTATAATATAAAGTCAGGGTCGTCGATAATTACAGAGAAGCAAGTCGTTGCCGTGTTTGACCTCAGAACTCAAAACCCTTACTTACATTTATAAAACAGTATATATAGAAACACAGACCTTCCCTCCCTTTAATTAAAATTATTTTTTTATTTTAATTTTAAATATATATAAAAAAATTAATATCACTCCGGAACACAACTCAGATTTCGATTTAGATTTTCTCGAGAAAATTCAACATTTTCCTGCAATTACAACACTTTACTTAGGTTGAGATGAGAGCCGTTAATGGAGATTCCAGACCTTCCAACAACGCTTTGGACACTATAAACGCTGCCGCCTCCGCGATCGCTTCCGCCGAGAATCGTGTTCCTCAAGCTACGGTTCAGGTACTTGTTCTTTTTTTTTTTTTTTTTACTGTTTCAGGTACTTGTTTCTTTTTTTTTTTTTTTTAAATTGATGATTTTAAGCGTTATTTGTTTGCTTATTTTTCAGTTTTCAGTTTTTTTCGATGCGATCCTTTTTAAAATCAATTCCAAGTTCAATTGATTTATATATTATATATATATATAAAAATATATATTTTTTTTTTTTTTTCAATTGATTTATTTGTTTGTTATTTATATTGATTGTGCATTTTATGGATTTTTTTTTTCTGTTTTTTTTTTTCAATTGATTTATTTGTTGTTATTTATGATTGATTGTGCATTTATGGATTTTTTTTTTCTGTTTATTGCTTTTTATTATTTTTTTAAAGTTCTTTTGGAAGCAAAAACTGAGACAGATTTTGCTTTCTAAAGCAGTGAAGTGCTTCCAAAATAATATGATGATGATTAAACCTCCTTTTAGTGTTCAAAGGTTGACTTCTGTTTGTAGAAAGCATGTTGCTTTAGAATGAGCTGTTTAGTTTTGAAGATAAAGTTGGATGCTTCTTAACAGTATTTGGTTCAATAATGTGGTGTTCTGTAAAATTTCTCAATGGAAGTTCTCTCTTATTTGGTTTTTTTACCTTTCATATGAAAGGGTAATCTAAATTTCCCCCCTATGCACATGGCTGCAAGAGTAATATTGAGGGTATGTTTTTAATTTTTATAGCTGCTATTAAAGGAACTAATTTTCGTATAGACCTGGCCACCAAAAGAAGGGGAAAGAGTAATGAATCCATTTCAGGGTAAGGGTGCGATGTCATTTATGATCCATTTCAAAGCTCATGTTTTTCTTGGAGGATACAATATATTTACGTGGCTGACTTAATGTTGGAAGGTTTTCATAGAGAAGAGAACGATGAGAAAGTAAGGAGAGAGATCTTCTTTACTGTAACAGTTATTCTGATGGTTTTGATTTGTTAGGTGGTTCTCAATTATATCTGTATAACAAACAATCAAACTTACAGCTAGGATAACTTGGGATGCTTTGCTTACCTCAAATGGTACAGTGTGAAGCTGCAATTCGCAAGAGTTTTATTTGACTAGTTTTAATTAGGCTTGATATATATAAAATATAGGCGTCGATATTAACTGCCAACTTTTATATGTCAGCCTCTGTTGAAATATTTTCTATGAGGAGCTAAGGACTGTAGATGTTTAATTGTTTATGTCAATAATGATGGCCTTGTAATCTGTGGTTCTAAATAAGAAGGGGCCTGAAGTGCTTGCTATGTGACTTTCATTCTAATCATTTTTTCATATTATTGTGCACATGCAGAAGCGCAGATGGGGAAGCTGCTTTAGTGTATACTGGTGTTTTGGTTATAACAGACACAGAAAGAGAATTGGGCATGCTGTTCTTGTGCCTGAAACACCTGGCCCTAGAAATGATTCTTCAGCGGCTGAAAATTCAACCCAAACACCTACGATCACACTTCCCTTTGTCGCACCTCCCTCATCTCCTGCATCTTTCCTACAATCAGAACCTCCTTCTGCTTCACAGTCACCGACAGGTGTCCTGTCACTCACCTCTATATCAGCCAATATGTACTCTCCCAGTGGGCCTTCATCCATTTTTGCTATTGGCCCTTATGCTCATGAAACCCAGTTAGTTTCACCACCTGTATTCTCTACTTTCACTACTGAACCATCTACAGCTCCTTTCACTCCTCCTCCAGAGTCTGTACACTTAACTACACCATCCTCCCCTGAGGTGCCTTTTGCTCAGCTGCTTGACCCCAGCATCAGGAATGTGGAGGCTGGACTGAGGTTCCCATTATCGAACTATGAATTTCAGTCTTACCAACTTTATCCTGGAAGCCCGGTTGGCCAGCTGATTTCACCGAGCTCAGGCATTTCTGGATCAGGCACATCATCTCCTTTCCCTGATGGAGAATTTGCTGCCGGTTTTCTTGAGTTCCGAATGGGTGAGCCTCCGAAGCTCTTGAACCTTGATAAGCTCTCTACTCATGAGTGGGGATCACGCTGTGGTTCAGGAACTTTGACCCCAGATGCTGTAAGGCCTACATCTTGCAGCTTCACTCCAGATCGTCCGTTTTCTGATTTTGTATCACACAAACATTCAGACAATGGAAACCAAAATGATGAAGTTGGTGATCATAGACTCTCTTTCGAATTAGCTGCTGAAGGTGTCTTGGGATGTGAGGAACAGAATCCAGCATCCCCTGTCAAAATCATAGGAGACTCTTTGGAAAATGGAACAGTAGCTGCAAGAACAGAAGACTCTACTGAAGTGGTAGATGATTTCGAGTCCCGTGTTGGCGAAACATCTAATGGAACTCCAGAGAAAGCCTCAACGGATGGAGAGAAGGCACCACCACGACACGAGAAGCATAGGTCCATAACTCTTGGCTCTCTAAAAGAATTCAACTTCGACAATGTGGATGGAGGAGATTCCCATAAGCCTAATGCTGGTCCAGACTGGTGGGCCAATGGAAGTGATATAGGGAAAGAAGATGGGGCCACCAAGAATTGGTCCTTCTTCCCTATGATGCAGCCAGGTGTCAGTTAGCAATTATTTAATTCCATCTTCTGATACCTTCCAAGAGGATTTCCAATTTTCCACTTGCTGCAGGGTAAGCACCACACTTGTTGAAGCAAATTCCAGTGAATTTTTAGGGTGTTGTGCAAAAGGAACACTGACCCTGAGATGAAGGCTGTTTTTGAGTCCTTCGTGACCTGAAAACAGGGACAGGTGGTAGTGGCACTTTTTTGCTTACTTAGCATAGATAGTTGTAATATATCTCCCTAGTTAATTTAGACAGAAAGATGAACTAACATTGCTTGTTAGATATTTTTGTGGTGTTGTCTTTTTTTTCATTGTAACATAACTGGTGAATAGGACAGTTTTATACATAATAGTACTGAAGATGAAAATTCGATTTTATAATAACTACTGAAGATAGAAAATTCTGCCAAATTGGGTGATTTTCTTGTGATGGCATGAGATCTGAGTTCAGTATTAATTTTGTCATTGTTAAGTATTTTATCTAAAACCAGAAAACTAATGAACTCTCTGTTCTGGACTTGTATTGGTTTAACCTATTCGTTATCCCATTTTTAGCCTCTTAAGAGCTGCACCAAAGCATGAGGATTATTGTTTTGGGGAGAATAGCAAATTGTTTATGCCTAGTGTTGACTCTGGAGTTCAACTGTTGGAGAAGCTATCTTCAGTAAAATGCATTAGCTTAACACATGAATGGACACCTAAACTTATAAAAAAAGACAGAAAAAAAAAAAATTCCAATGACACTTCTTAATTTTAGGTTGTTCAATTAAACCCTTAAATTAGTAAAATTATATATTATTAAATATTTTAACTTATAAAAATATCTTATACATGGTTTAATACGAATTATTGGAAGATAAAAGTCAAAGATGAATAAAATTTTTCTTAAGCCAGGAAATTTGAGCTCCAAGTTATGTATTTGACCAAATATATTTAAATTTTAGATACGATGAATCCAACTTTCAGAAATATGATATCATTTAAACTTGAAATTTTATGTTTCTAGATTATCAAAAATATGGTCAAAGCTCAAAGGAAGATTCTTTACAGTGTGGAAGTCAAGTTTGTATCACTCATACTATTTATCCACACAAATTGGAAATATGGTCAATTTTTTAATGCTACATATTGCACTTTCTTTGTTACTTCCTTATAAAATATAAAAATATAAACTTTTTTTCCCTAAATTAATTACTCTTCCTTATCTATACAGTTTTATATCTCAAATTAATTTATAATTAAAAAAAGTGGTGAATAAGCATTTTGTTTAGTATATTATTTTTTATTAAACACGTTTTTTTTAATATTAAAAACATATGTTAGTAAGCACATTTGTAGTAGTTGTCTGGAAAACAAAAAGTAAAAACATGGTCTAATGGTCTACGTTGGAAGGCTCCGTTTCTACAGCCAATATTATTTCTGTGATTACAATTTTCAAATAAAAATTTTCAGAACCATAAAAGCTGTTTTAGCTCCAGACAAGAAACCTCCCCTTTCCACGGTTTCCTTTTGACCATTAAGACACACACAACATTTGACCTTCTAGATTGCATCAATTTCTTTCTCCTTATAAAAACACCACCAACCATTATCACCACAACCATCTATCTATAAGAGATCATCGCCGCCTTTGCCTCAGCCGTCATCAAATTCCGAGTTTTCAAGAAGTAACAGAAATGCCTCCTTTTGCTACAACCATGACCTATCAAATGGAGAACCTTAATATTCTTGGTTGTGGAATTAGTCCACAATCGGATGTAGTTACAATTGATGTTGGTGGCCAAATCTTTCAGACCACAAGGCAAACTCTAGCTCTAGCTGGCTCAAAATCTTTGTTCTCTCAACTCGCTGAGTCTACTCAACTGGGTCCTCGATTTATAGACCGAGACCCGGAGTTGTTCGCTATACTTCTTTCTTTGTTAAGAACTGGGAATCTTCCTTCAAAGGCTAAAGCTTTTGATCTTCAAGATTTGATTGCAGAGTCTAAATTTTATAATATTGAGTCTCTTTTAGTAAACTCTTTATCTAATCCTTCTCAATTTGATGCATTTAACCTCGAAAAGTCAATGACTTTGCCGTTGAACGGCAGAGATTTTGCTTCTACCATGGCCACGACGCCGTTTGGGACCTTGCACGTTGCTCATGGCAGTAAAATTACGTCTTTTGATTGGGCTCTGCGCAGGAAGTCAACGATCCTAACCCAGTTCACGGCGATCGATTCTCTCTTGGCGATTTCCCCCAATCTAGCTGCCGCGGGAGCCACAGACTTCTCGGGTATGCAAATTCTTGATCTTGAAAAGGGTTATGTTAGGGATACTCTGTGTTGGGAGAACGCGACCCGATCGAGCTCGACGGTTCAAGCAATCGGGTCCTCGCCAGAGTTCTTGTTGACAAGTTTTGAATCGGGTCGTAGAAATTCAAACTCGATTATGGTCTATGACTTGCAATCGCTTGCCCCAGTAACAGAGATTGCTCATTGCGAGATATACGGGGCAGATCTTGACTCGGCTATTCCAGCCACGAAACTGAAGTGGGTAGAGAGTTATAATGTGGTAATGGCATCTGGGTCTCACAGCGGGCCCTCTGGTATACTGGGGAATGTGAAGTTGTGGGATATAAGGTCTGGAAATGTGGTTTGGGAATTGAAAGAGAGAGTTGATTGTTTCTCTGATATTACTGTTTCTGATAATTTATCGGCAATATTTAAAGTTGGTGTAAATTCAGGAGAGGTCTTTTACACAGATTTGAGGAAGTTAGGTAGTGGGGACAGTAATCCTTGGGTTTGCTTGGGGGATAAGAGGAAAGTGATGAATGTCAAGAAAGAAGGTGTTGGGTCCAAAATTGAGGCTCATGGGAATCAAGTATTTTGTAGTAAAGGAGGGGATTTGGAGCTTTGGTCAGAGGTTGCCATGAATTCTTCGAAGAAAACTGAAGATAGGGTGTTCAGGAAGAATTTGATGGGGAGAGTGAAGGATATCGGAGGATCAAAGATAACCAACTTGGCTTTTGGAGGGAGCAAAATGTTCGTGACTCGTAAGGATCAACAATATGTTGAGGTTTGGCAGAGCTCTGTAAGGGGGTTTTAGATTTTGCAAATTGCTTTAGTTAGGGTTTGGTAGATAATTTTGAAGACATTTATTCTCGTTAAACATTGTGCATTTTGTACTATATGTCTTAATTTGATTCATACAATTGTAAATGTACTGTATTACATCTAAAAAATTGCAATGTGATTAATTCATTATGATTGGTTTGAGATCAATTTGGCCATTTTCTGTTTGCTACTTAAGGTTGATTATCAAGGAGGAGTTGTTCACCTCTGTTTCTTAGTTTATACATTTCCCCTTAACCAACGAACTGACTGTGATATAATTTGGAATTCTGCGCTTGAATAATTGGGATTTTACTGTATTATAATCCGAAATGACTGTGGTTTCTGGATTTTGTCAAATTGGTATCAGAATTTGCAAATTATCAGCTTTCCAAACTGTCTCTATATTTTGTTCATCTTTATGCTTTATGATGCTATGAAGAGCTAAACAGTTCAATCTGTATGTCCATGAGTTATTGTACCGACCAGGGTAGCATGGTTTGGCTCAGCAGTTAACTTTCTATTATGGTATTAATTCTCGGTTTATGCCACACAACTGGATATGAAAGACTATATGGGCACATATACATATAGGATATAACATTTGCTATTCAGATTAGGCTAACAATTTTGGCATCATGAGCTATGATTTTGATGTTGTGAAACTATTCACAATTCAGTTCTGTCATTTAAATATTATTTCTTATAAACTGCAAAATTTTCTTTATTTGCAGTAAAAATTAATGTCATTATTTTGATCTGAAATGTATGGTTGGAGTCTATATTATACATATGAAACGAAATTAAAATGTGATACAGGTTTGTTTGGGCAATGCCATAATCTGGTAGTTTCATGTTTACAGAGCCTACTGCCTTAAAAGGCACTTTTGATTTTGGCATCCTCAGTTTGAAGCAGTGGCTGCATTGCAACATCAGCCTCTACTAGAATGATGTCATTTTACTTTCGAAATTCTGTGCTTTAAACTTCATCTGAGACTTTTTCTTTTCTGTACCCCAAAAAGTTGGAATTTGCATTTTAGATGCAGCGTGTTTTTGCACACGTTTATTTTTGCATTGTTCTGCTATTTGGTGCATTTAGAGCTGCTTTGTAGGAGTTGCTGGGATAAAAAAGGATTTCACCAAAATGCTTAGAAGATCTATAATGCTGAATGTTACAGATTTGACATGAAAAATTGGACAAGAAGATTAAAAATCAATTGCACTATGCTATAATTTTGGTTTTCTGGTGCCTTCGGTTGGGAAGCAAGGCTAGGATTCTCAAGTATCATTGTTCGCCTGAATATTTGTTGTGGGATAAAATTGTCTTGTCGCTTCTTTGTGGAGACATATAAGGAGACTGAATGCCTTGGTCTTACAATTTCTTTCTGTTGTGTTCTTTACTACGCTGGCATATGGTTTGAGAAAGATAGTGTATTCCTTGTTATTTTATTTTCTGTAATTGTCACTGTTTCAGTAATAAATTTTTCTTTTACCTTTAAAAGAAATTCTATTGGACTTTGATGATATTTTCACTTTTCAGACAAGGGTTGCATGTAACTTTTTATAGATCTGATTAAGAAGCATATGCATCAAATTTCGCTTATGAATCCATTTATTTGATCTATTCACAAAGAACAATAAATCTTTTTATTACTGGTGGGAATGACATAATACTGTACTGCATTCCTTTTTTTTTCCCCTTTTTCTCTTTTATAAGTCCATCCTGACCTTTTTTTCTAACAGAGTATTAGCTCTTACTCAAACATATTTGTTCTTTTTATTACTTCACACTGACAGAGATAGAGTAAGTGTAAAAGATGCACCATGAAATCCCATGGTTCTTTCTTCTAAGGTGCTTAATTTGCAAGCTTATTTCGCTTAATATTCGTATTTTTAGGCACTACGTTTCTGTGAACCAGATACGATTCTGATCAAACATTGAACTTTCTAGTATGCTGACAGTAATAATATGCTTATTTATGTGTGACTTCTGCAAAGTTCCATTTCCAAAGACAACTTGTCAAGTGATTGGAACACAGTTCGACCTCATCATGAAAAATGGGAAAGGCAAATAGTGGAGAAGTCCAGTAATAAAGGTATGTGTATTATAATTTTTTATATTGTACGCCAAAGCGTCCCCTTCCTTGCATATTGTGATGGAATTTCAGGCCTTCAGATGGAGAGCAATGAGATCATGTTTCCAGAACTAACTTTTTTGCTTGGGCACGGTTATGAGTGCTGCTTCCATCTAATGCCAGGATTAGATGTGTAGAACCTCTGATTTCAGACAGCATTTTTCTATGCATTGAATATATTTTAGCTTTTATGTGCTGTTCTATTAATACTTTCAGATAATTTGATTATTCCAGTTCTGTTAATAAATAGATTTTCATCTGATCTTCTTGTAAGATCTAATACTCACTGAATCTGTAGGTTTGAAGTTCGGTATCTTTTTTCCTTTTGACTACTGCCTTTTTTTTTCTCAAATAGGAAAAGAACAGATAGGTCCAGTTACTTGAGGTTTGAGCTTCTTCTGCATTGCCAGGAGTTCTATAGGTAGAGAATATGCCAGAACAGGGTATTCTTTCAGTTGGATAGAGACCCATTAACAGAAATACCACAAATGAAAAATTAAATAGAAAAACTATGTCCCATCTGGACTTCAAATTCCCCAGGGCCCTCTTTGCTGTCTGATTTATAGTTTATCCTGAATGGTTTGTTAACAGAAATATTAACATTCCCTCTATTTCACAGATCAAGAATATCCTAACACTTCCTGCCAAGGTAATATCAGGCTAGCTTAAGTGCACAAGACTAAACCTTGATTGATGAATAAGTGAAAAGATTCCACATTTAACGACTGCATTAATCGTATTGGATAAATATGGAGTTACTACTGCAAATTTAAATTATCGAAATGAAATGACTTGATTTGTATTCTAATACTATGGCACTGAAATTCTCCACATTTCATTAGAACAGGTGCTGTTGAAATTGAGGCAGGTATAGATTATGAAATGGAGGAAATGTGTGGCTCAAAATGGTTTGGCTAGTTGCTTGCACATTCCTTCCTTCCATCTCTATTGATAGCTTTTTGTGTATTAGGACAGCAATTCTCTTATCTGTCATTGAAAGATGATATAATAGCAATGGTATTGACGGAGCCTCCCAAGTCCGATCCCAACTTATAATATACGGTGAGGATTCCAACCGCGTCAATGTTAGGTGGAAATGTTCCTAATTGCAGACTTTTATATTTGCTACTCCACATCTTATTGCCTGCTTAATAAATTAATGTAATTTTTTGATTGAATTGCAATTTCTTAAAAATTCACAGATCTTTCTTATTTATTTGTACCCGCATTTCCATATTTGGGCTGAGATGTTGCTCAAGTAAAGCTTTTCAAGCAGTGATGACTCCAAATTTTAATTGTAAAGTTCAATGAAAATTCATGTATGTAGTTAAACATTTAGCATTGACCTAACACATAACTTGATCTTGAATTTTGATCGATTTTCTTATGGCTTCTTGAATTTTATCGGAATTCAATCATGACCATGCATTTTCATATTCAGGATTGAATCCCGACATAATTATGTACGACGATGGATCATTAGCATAGTTATAGACTATGTGTATGAATTATAAATATGTTTATAAAATTATCATAATTTTCAAAAGAAGTGTGTCATATTTCTAACTACTGAGAAGACCAATATCCTGATAATTGGCCATTTAAAAAGTGGTTAGAAGTTATAACTTTTTGAGGGAGAGAGAGGCATTAATTGATCCAAAGAAACTGGATTAAAAATTTCAATTGACCCACATGTTGATTAGAAAATAAATTATTTATCCCCACCCTAAATTACACAGATTACAGACATAATACTCGCAGTAAAAATTTGGATTAATTCATATTCCTACCCTAATTATAGAATAGGACACTGCTTGGTTCCATCAAGCCTTACAAAACCGAATACGTTGTCGTCCAGACTTTTCATTTTCAGCAATAAAAACCCGTTAAAACGGGTGAGCGGCTCAATCAATTAATGAATGGTGGGCCTCTCGTCGTCATTCGCTAAACCTTAGTAATAACCTATCACCTATAGTATAACTCATTTTTCTGCATTGAAGTGAAAGGATAGAGAGTTACTTATACATAACGTCGTTGCACAGCAATTAATTATATATATATATATATAAAATTCAATTAGTATGTGATTAAACAACATGTATATATGATTAATGCCCACAGGCATTATGCATGCCCAAATAATTGCTTGCTGGAATTATTATTATTATTAAAATAGAAGCAACTATCTATTGATCATCTATTCTTTGTCATACTCATACCCCACATATATATATATTTTCTATTCTCCTTCTTCTTCTTCTTTTCTTCATTGAATGGAAGATAAAGAGGAGGCAGCAGTTTCCTGAAAAATTAGGTGAGCATCTCTATTTTCTTTTATTGGTTACATCAACTCTTTCTTTTGGATTTGTAAAAAGTTAAAAACTAACTTTAAAAGGAAATGAAAAATCTATAATGATGTTTACTTTGCGGTTTAAGATTGGAGTATATGGTTCCTAGATAGCTAGAATGCATTTTTGAACATGGCTCGTGTCTTCTAAAATGTCTGCCGACTTTAGCTTTGTCAAAATATTAGAGGGTTGTTGCCGTTTTGCCTTAATTAACTTCAACAACCTCCCCTACCATTTAATGGCCGTTCTTTCTTATTTTGCTTTTGCATGGCTCATTATATTTCTATTGTTTCTCCAAAATTAATGATCACATCAAAGAAAAAAAAAATTAAAAAAAAAGTTATTTATACATTCATCAGCACAACTGACAACATGACAGTCTGTTATCCTCCTCCTCCCTTATTTATTGCTCTTCTACTTTCTCTATAAAACCCCACTTTCTCTCTCACTCTTACTCACACAGTTCTTGCTCTCCCTCTCTCTCTTTTCACTTCCCAAGAAAACCATACTTTCTTTTTCTCTTAAACCAAACATCCAAGAAACGTAAGACTCTGTTTCTTTCATCTTCTCCATTGTTAATTTTGATTTTTCTGTTCTTTTTTTTTTCTTCTAAATTAAAGTTTGATAATTACATTCCACCAAGAGTTTCATTTCTTGAATTTTTTTTTTGGGTTAATTGCGTTTCTCGAATATATATTTTTAATATTTTTTTCTTTAGGGTTACGTTTCGTGCAATGGATATGATGTCAATGGTTCTTATGGTCGTATCAGCTTTTGTTGCTTATTTGCTATGGTGGAAAATTTACTCTCGATCTCTCAATGGTCCAAGTGTATGGCCCTTACTGGGTAGTCTTCCTGGTCTCATCAAGAACTCTAATCGCATGCATGACTGGATTGCAGACAATCTTCGGTCCAGTGGTGGCACGTACCAGACTTGCATATGTGCAATTCCTTTTTTAGCCCGGAAGCAAGGTCTCGTGACTGTCACGTGTGACCCTAAGAATGTAGAGCACATCTTGAAGGCCAGGTTTGATAATTACCCTAAAGGTCCTACTTGGCAATCTGCGTTCCATGATTTGCTGGGTGAAGGTATCTTCAACTCTGATGGTGACACGTGGCTATTCCAACGTAAGACCGCTGCACTGGAATTCACCACTAGGACTCTTCGCCAAGCCATGGCTAGGTGGGTTAACCGAGCCATTAAAAATCGGTTTTGTCCGATGCTCGAGTCGGCTCAGCTCCGATCACAGCCGGTTGACCTACAAGACTTATTGCTTCGGCTCACTTTTGATAACATTTGCGGCTTGGCTTTTGGTAAGGACCCACAAACTCTCTCGCCGGAGCTTCCTGAAAATGGCTTCGCAGTGTCTTTTGACCGAGCGACAGAAGCCACTTTGCAACGCATCATTTTGCCGGAGGTTGTTTGGAAGCTGAGGAAATGGCTTCGGCTTGGAATGGAAGTCAGCATGAGCCATAGCCTTGAGCACATTGACAACTATTTGTCCGACATCATCAAGACACGTAAGATTGAATTGGTGAGTCAGCAAAAAGGAGTTGGCATTGAAAACCCTCATGATGACCTATTATCCAGGTTTATGAAGAAAAAAGAATCCCAGAAGGACAAGTTCTTCCAACACGTGGCATTAAACTTCATCCTAGCTGGACGCGACACGTCATCGGTGGCACTGAGCTGGTTCTTCTGGCTGGTGAGTCAGCACCCAAAAGTTGAGGAGAAAATCCTTATGGAGATTTGCAGCGTTTTAATGGAGACACGTGGCAACAACATTTCAAAATGGTTAGAAGAACCATTAGGGTTTGAAGAAGTTGACCGATTGATATACCTTAAAGCAGCATTGTCCGAAACCTTAAGGTTATACCCTTCAGTTCCACAAGACTCAAAGCATGTGGTCGTCGATGATGTTTTGCCGACCGGAACTCGTGTTCCAGCAGGATCATCAGTAACATACTCAATATATGCCATCGGTCGAATGAAATTTATATGGGGAGATGATTGCTTGGAATTCAAGCCAGAGAGATGGTTATCAATGGACGGTAAAAAAATTGAGGTACAAGATTCATATAAATTTCTGGCATTCAATGCAGGACCAAGGATATGTTTGGGTAAGGATTTAGCTTATTTGCAAATGAAATCAATTGCTGCGGCAGTGTTACTCCGCCACCGGCTGTCGGTGGCGGCAGGCCACCGTGTGGAGCAAAAGATGTCATTGACATTATTTATGAAGTATGGATTGTTGGTGGATGTACACCCAAGGGATCTGAAGCCTATATTGGAAAGCATAGGCAAGAATAATAATAACAGTGGTAAAAATGAGGTGGTAAAGGTAATTAATGGTAATCATCATGTGGAGGTAGAAATGGCTGCTGCGGTTGCTTGAAAGGATTTGGTTTTTCCATTTATTTACAGAAAAAAAAAAAAAAAAAAGATATTGCGAATAGGTTTTACCATAATTATCTATGTTTATAAACAGATTCACAATCATGATGATCATAAGTTGTACGGTAAATATACCATGATTTATGTATCAGGTTTTTCAATTCCTATGTTTAAAATAAAAATATAAGTGTCTTGATTGTTTAAGGTTAACTTGAATGTTTAATTGGATTAAAGACATTAACTTAACAAGTTGTCTGAAAATTGATCCACGAGTAATAAATTAAAACGTCACGATGGACCAACCTAATGAATAGATTATAATAATATTCATGGCTTAGATCATTAAAATTTCAACTTTGGACACAAAAATCTTGAAAGATTCAGATGTTGGACAAACTTATTTTAATTGATATTTATATTTGCTCTTATGTGGCACATGTTATCAATTGGTGGAATTGTTGGGCAACAAAAACAATATTACTAATTATCATATATAATTACCTTTACATCACTTTCTTATATATATCTTTACTTGAAAGAAATGTATTCTCTGAGAAAATGATTGCTATAAATGAGTGCCTTCGAGTTTGGCACAATAAGAATATATTGAAGTTTGAGTCTAAGTTCGAGTTCAAACTCAATTCGAGTTGACATTTGACTTGACAATTATAAATTAACCAAACTAGAGCTTGAAGTTAAAGTTTACCAAAATTAAATAGAGTTATTTTAATTAATTTTGACTTATTAACTAGCACGCGATAGACTTTACTCATGAACTCAGTTTGATAAAATGTTGGTTCACAAACTGATTCACGAGCTAATCAAGTCAAGCCTTGAGTAGATCGCGAGCGGCTAAGTCTATTTACAAGCCTAAATTTTTCATTATTAAATGTATATCAATTGTTGTCTAGCAAATTAGCCTGATTTTGTGTAGACAGGAGCCTGGTTTTCCGAGGAAGATTTATGCATTGTTGAGACCAATAAAACCTGGAAAGTGAAATGTTCCTAGAAAGACAGCCAATGACCTAAATTAATAAACAAAGTACCCACCCTCCACCAATTTTTTGACTTTTGATGTATGAGTACAGGAATTAAGAAGAGAGGCTGATGTATTCAATTCTTTTTATTAGAAGAGATCAGGTTTTTTAAACTTGTTTTTGGTAAATTATATAATAGAATCAAGTTTTATTATTTTTAATAATAACTATGAAAAACTATATACAATAAATATTTATTGAAGTTTTCGAACAACTAGATGTGGTATGATCAGTCTTATAACTAATGAGAGGAGTGAAAGATTTTACTTTTGTGTCTTTTCGATCATAAGAATTTTCACCAATAATTTAAGGGAAACACTACTCCTGTTACGTAACTCATCATGTGATTTGAACCCGATGGACCTTCCAGTAAAAATAATTAGGTATTTGTAGCAGTAGAACGTGTGGGCCTAGAGTAACGATTGTGGGCTAGCTTAACTCAGGCCAGTCCCATTCACTTCCGGCCCAACTTTGATGACAAACATGATAGGTATGATTATAATTGAATATTCATATAAAATTATTTTACAAGTTAAAGTATATAATTATTATAAATTTATAAATTAAATTTTTTAATAGATGAAATTCAAAGTTTACAAAATTCAATGTCATTCATTCATTTAAAAACCAAATATAAAAGTATTAAAAATAAGAAATTAGAGCATATATTCTTACATCTGAATTGACTTGAACATGTCACGATCATGCAATAAAGTTTTTATTCCAAAATATTTGACTGCTAGTATATTTTGAGTTTACACACGGTTGGGCATTGGTCAAATGTTGGAAGCTTTCCTCATTAATTAATACATACATAAATTATAATCATTTGTCCAATATAAATAGATTCAATTTCCTTTTTATTTGTCATAAATTGTAGTTTTATTTTCTATTTTAAAATATCATAATCTTTATAATTTCTTTTCCTCATTCATTTGTCATAAATCATAATGTTATTTCTAATTTTGAATTATGATAAGCTTTTGAATTTTCTATTCTACTAATATTTAATATGTATTTTTATCGATAAATATTCGGTTATTACTATTCTCTCCGTCTTATAATTATAGTATTAGTTTGACTTTCACAAAAAGTATTATGATGTTGTGGATAAATAACTCAATCATAATATTATTGAAACTAATCAAAATTTAATTTTTTTTGATTTAAAAGTCTATACAATCAAAATTATAAAATTGATTAATATTGGTGGCAACAATTTATTAATAGAGATACACATTAAATGGGAGTAAAAATAGAAAAATTAAAAAAATTAGACTTTAAAAAAAGAAAACGAACTATAATATATAAGTGAAAAAGAATTTAAGACTATTATTATGAGACAGAGTAAGTATTAATAAGTAAATCTTAAAATAAAAAATTAATTTAAAAATGAAATTTTTTTAGTGTTATTTACTGACATCTGAATTTTATTACCAAAGACTGTATAATTTAATTTGAAATTTAATTACAATTAAGGTTTTTCGCACTTTTCGTAGATAAAAAATAAACTTTTAATATTTCACATTAGTGAAAAAAAATTAAATAAAAAATTATGATTAATTAGATTAACTAGAGCACGTGTCTGAAAGTCAAGACAGTAATTGTCTTACGAGGCAAAAAGAGTTGATAGTGTTACTTGATGATTATATTTAAAAATAAAAATAAAAAATTAAATATTGTCAAATAAAAAAACAAAAAGGTGGATCTTCAATCTTCATCAATATTAAAAAAAAAAAAAAAAAAAAAAAATAAAAAATTAAATTAATGTGCAAATAAAAAAACAAAAGGTGGATCTTGAATTCTTCATTCAATATTAAAAAAAAAAAAAAAAAAACACATTGCCGTAAGCATAAATAAAAAAAAAAAAAAAAAAAAAAAAACACAATTGCGTAAAGCATGATAAATGGAATATTGAGTAAGAGTAAGTGCCATTTAAATAATTAATATAAGTCACAGTTCGTGATCCCATGCTTCACGTGTCACAACAAACCTTATGTTCTTTATCATCTTTCGTTGACTAAGCAGCACAACTCAAAAATCTGTCAAATTAACGGTCAAGATTTCACGTCGTAAGTTATTACCATACATCACAGACCTTACGCGGGGTCTTCCCGTTTTCCAATAATTAATATTTTACTACAATTAACGCTAAGACAACTTTCTCTCTCTATCCCTCTCTCTAAAAAGAACATACAGATACAGGCCCTCGCTTTCTCTCTCTCTCCACATATCTTTTCTAGCTTTCTTTCTTTGAGACTTTTGAGCTTCTCTTCTTCTTGTCTGCGGAGAAGTGACACTGCTGTTTAGAGCTATACATTCACCATTTAAAATTGTAGGTAATGATTAAGGTTCTTTGCATGCTTTTAACATTTGAGCTTTTTTTTTTTCCATAGGAGCTGTTAAATCTTCAATTTTTAAGAGAATTATGGTGTTAAAAGAGTTCATATGCTTGTTTCAAGTGAATTTGGAGATGTGTTTTCAATTTTTAAGGTATTGGTTTTTCATTAAAGTTGTACTCTTGAACTCTTTAGCTTCTTTGGAATTTGGTGGCGTTTGCTGTTTTATTTTGGGGTTGAAAATGGTTGAATTTGTAGATCTATTATTGATATTTGATAAACTATGTTCTGGATTCTTGAGGTTTAAGATGTTATGTTGCATTATCCTGTAAAGGGGGAGTATTGAAAGATGGATCTAATTCAACTGTGGTTGTTAGGTGTCAAAGTCTCTCATGCTAGCATATAAGTCTTGAATTCTGTTTGGGTTGCAGAAATTGAACTGTTATGGGTTACATACAGGAATGAGAACTGATTAAGTGGTGAACTAAAAGTTAAGGCTGACAATTTTAGGTGAATGCATGTGGTATAGTCATGTCTTGGAAAATAAGTCATTAATGAGTTTAAAATCAATTGCAAGATGCTTTAAAATTGTTATTCTAGCTGCAAATAGTCTGATTAGAGTTTCCTAATTCTGCTAGTGAAAGTCTTTGCCAAGGCTTAGCTATACAGTCAGCCAAAATGGGTGAAGCCACCAACCTTTAGGTATCAGCATCTAAGGTTTGATGCCACTGACAACTGATAAATTCTTTTTATGCTGTACGTGCGTGTATGGTGATGATGTGTTCTATATCTCTTTTAATTCTTTCTGAATATTATATGTTCTAATTCATGCGTTGATTGCAGTTACTAATATTGCTGTTGTTTTTGTTTGCAGAAAAACTGACAACTAAACAATCCTGCAGGTTCATACTTGGCTTAGAATCCCAGACAGAGTTTTGGAAATTCACTTGCTCTCTTTCCTGGGATTTATGCGGACATAACAATCACTTGTAATTTAAGTAGTGCATATATGGTAGTCACCTTAAGTTAGAATTTGTGTTATTATTTTATTGCATATAAATATGCCTTGGTGGGGAAAGACATCATCCAAAGAAGACAAGAAGAAAACAAATGGAAGTATCATTGATGCAATACATCGAAAATTCAAGATTGCTTCGGAAGAAAAAGACAATAGTAGATCAGGAGGTTCTTGGAGACGGGGTAGTGACACTGTTTCAGAGAGGGGATCCATATCACGGGTGCCGTCAAGGTCACCATCGCCTTCCACACATGTTTCGCGCTGCCAAAGTTTTGCAGAAAGGCCTCATGCCCAACCGCTTCCACTTCCTGGGGCGCGCCATGCTGGCATTGGACGTTGTAATTCTGGAATTAGTGCATCAATAAGACCAAGACTGGATGGAGGTTTGAAGCCTTTGGATTTGCCTCTTCCAAAACCTGGATGTGGCCCTAATAGATTAGGACATGCTTACACTGAGGGTGATATAGCTACAGCTTCTGTTTCTAGTGCTAGCTCCACTGACAGTGACTATCCATCTGATTCACGAATCCTTAGCCCCCTCACATCTGACTATGAAAATGGAAACAGAACTGCTACAAACAGTCCTTCGAGGTGAGTTTTTGTGTATATGCGCAATGAAGATCATGTTTTTTGACGTGCCATATGTGTGGTTCTGTTTTCTCTCTGACAAAATTTGTCTTTCTATTTTGAAGTATGAAGCACAAAGATCAATCCCATATTTTCAGTCCAAAGTACTCAAAAGAGATATTGAAGCCTGCTGACTTTTCACTCAATAATCAGATTCCTTCTACATCACCAAGACGGGCTCCTTTAAGCACTCATGTACAAAATATGCAGATTCCTCATCGAGGTGCACTCTACAGTGCTCCAGACAGCTCATTGTCAAGTCCTTCTAGAAGCCCAATGAGAGCATTTGGACCTGAGCAAGCTATTAACTGTGGATTATGGGCAGGGCTAGGCTCTGGACATTGCTCAAGTCCAGGTTCTGGTTATAACTCTGGGCATAACTCAATAGGTGGAGAAATGTCAGGACAGCTGTTTTGGCCAAATAGTAGATGTAGCCCCGAATGTTCTCCAATACCTAGTCCCAGAATGACAAGCCCTGGTCCCGGCTCCAGAATACACAGTGGTGCTGTCACCCCTCTGCATCCACGAGCTGGAGGTGCTTCCATGGAATCACCTACAAGCCGGCCTGATGATGGGAAGCAACAAAGTCATAAGTTGCCCCTCCCGCCGATAACAATCTCTAATACTTGCCCCTTTTCACCTGCATATTCAACTGCAACATCTCCTTCAGTGCCCCGAAGTCCTAATCGGGCAGACAATCCAACAAGTCCTGGTTCACGTTGGAAGAAGGGTCGTCTGCTGGGGAGAGGCACGTTTGGACATGTGTATCTGGGGTTTAACAGGTCAGTTGGAATGGTTATATGCTTAATATTTATGCACTTGAGAGAGAACGTATAATTATCTTATAGCTAGCTTTGACCTATGATCATATAACATTGTTATTGAATTGTCCATGACTTGTAGTACTTTAGAACAATACATGAGATTGAAATCACTAAAATCATTGTTGTTCCAAAAACATGCAGTTTGTCTTTATGTTATAAAATGTAAGAATTTAGGGGAATAATATATTATATGATATTGCACTTCAATGGCTAAAGTGCATTCAAATTATTAGATTTGGGACTAAAATATGCTTGAATTTCACAAATCAATGGTTAAAGTGTTGTATAAGTTTCCAAAGTATCATAACTAGGTGTTCCTTAAGCTGAATCTCTGGAGTTTGTAATAGTTTTCTTCAACCTCAAGCACTGTCGTTGGAATTATTGTGTCTTTGTTTTACTTCAGAATTAAACCCTGGATTTGAAGGTATCATTAAACTCCAGAGAAGCTGAGTTATGAACAAATCTTTTCATGAGCATTCTCTTCTCCAATAATTTTAACTGTATTATGCACGTCTCATTTGAATTTGTTGTTTGGGCTTTAGTGAAAGTGGGGAGATGTGTGCAATGAAGGAGGTAACTCTATTTGCAGATGATCCAAAATCAAAGGAAAGTGCACAGCAGCTGGGACAAGTAAGTTTACTTGGGTAGATTCATTGGGATTTTACAGTTTAATGGCCATAAATCTTAAAATACAGTTTACTTATCTGAGAGATTTCTTAATGATTGATAATATCTGGCAGGAAATTGCATTGTTAAGTCGGCTGTGGCACCCTAATATAGTGCAGTATTATGGATCTGAAACGGTAGGTGCTTTTAACATATGCTTTCATTGTTAAGGACATTATTTTTATAAGGTTGAATTAATGTGATTAATATTGTTTCATGCTAAATATTCTTCTTTGGTATGTATTCCTTGTGCCAAATTGCATTGTTGATTATTGTTCCAGAATTTTGGAACTGCTAAGAGGTTGCAACGCTTTACAAGCAGATATATTTCTGCAATAATCTATTGGTTTTTGTGTTTAAATTTTTATAGTGTCATATTGCTACCTTGTATAATGTTAAGGTAGTGTTATATTTTATTTTGATTATCATTAGAAATAAATTAGCAATCAGTCGTCTAGATAACCTGGTTCTTTATTGGCTGAGCAGGTTGATGATAAATTATATATATACTTGGAGTATGTTTCGGGCGGTTCCATCTATAAACTTCTTCAAGAGTATGGTCAGTTTGGTGAAATAGGCATTCGTAGTTACACTCAACAAATCTTGTCCGGGCTTGCTTATTTGCATGCTAAAAACACTGTCCACAGGTATGACTTTTTGTTGCTACTTCATGGTCTGGATATATTAGAAACATGGTTTATCAAATGTTAGAGCATGATTATGCTTATGTCTAGTTTTTGTTTTATACAGAGATATTAAAGGAGCAAATATTCTTGTAGACCCCAGTGGCCGCGTGAAACTGGCAGATTTTGGGATGGCAAAACATGTGAGAATAGCTGTCTAAAATTTTTTGAAAAATTGCTGACATTTATAAATTTTGCAAACTAAGAAAATCAATCTCCTATAGATGTTGGTCGTTCGCAAACTAAGAAAACATGGAAGTAAGATGCTTTTATGCATGCATATTAACCTGTTAGCCATGTGCTCTAACCTGTTTTAACTAACTAATCTCCAGATAACTGGGCAGTCTTGTCCACTATCATTCAAGGGGAGTCCCTACTGGATGGCGCCTGAGGTCTGCATTTTTTACTGCATATTCCATTTCTGCCTTTAGTTTGTGATGATGCTAATCAGTTTCTTTTAAATGTATTGAAATTATTTTCAGGTGATAACAAAGTCGAATGGTTGCAATCTTGCTGTTGATATATGGAGCCTTGGTTGCACAGTTTTAGAGATGGCAACATCAAAGCCACCATGGAGTCAATACGAAGGGGTTAGTAATACTACATCTATAAGTTTAGTTATTAGATTTGTGACATTACTTGTGCAAATTAGCATAGCATTTCCCTTGGTGAAAGTGAGAGTACTTGAGTCCTGACCCGTTGATTGTTTGACCTACTTCTTCAAAGGTTGCCGCTATGTTCAAGATTGGAAACAGCAAGGAGCTTCCTGCAATTCCTGATAATTTCTCAGATGAGGGGAAGGACTTCGTGAGGCAATGCTTGCAACGGGACCCATCACATCGCCCTACGGCTGCTCAACTTTTGGAGCACCCTTTTGTGAAAAATGCTGCTCCATTAGAGAAACCAATTTTGGTTGCTGAGCCTTCAGAAGCAATGCCCATGGTTATGAATGCAGGAAGATCAATGGTATTGGGAATTCTCTCTTTAATTTCCATGCTACCTTCATGTCTTCAATTTGTTATAAGCCAAAAAGTGCATAGTTGTTTTTACTTGCATTCAACAATAAATTTTGTCCTCTTCAAAACTGGGGTGCAGTTTCATGAGCATTGTTTTTTGCTCTTTGATGATCTAGTGATGAAAATTCAACATTTGAAATTTGACTCTCTTATATGATCATTTTCATTTCCATCACGAGTTTGATTTGCTGAAGTGGATCACATCTATTGCTTGCTACATTGTCATGGAGGGTTTAGAATAGTCAATTTTAACATTTAGGCAGAAAATGTTACCTTGTTTTTGTGAATATATTGTGAAGAGAAGTTGTTTTTAACTTTGAATTTGAGTGTATTGGCACCTTCTCGCCTCCCCCAAACCTCCCAACAAGTAATGGAAAAGTGTTGGCCTGCCTAGTTAGCTGTTTCAGTTATAACATATTTTGTTTTCTTTCTGATGCTTTTGTATGTATTTTCTTGGTCATTTCTCTATCTTTTTCTACCTTATCTGCTTTGACTTTTATGACCTTTGACTTGACTTTTGGGTTTCAATCTTGGATATGAAATTAGGGCATTGGGCACGCCAGAAACATTGCAGGCTTTGATTTAGAAGGGTTTGCTATCCATCAATCTCAAGGCTCAAAAACTGCAGGGTCCAGGTTCCTTTTATCTCTTTCTCTTCTCCAATGCATATCTGTACGTTTAATCTACATTTGCTTGTGTGAATAAATGCACTCACACACTCCTATATGTGCTTGCAGAAATACATATTTGGGTTATATCTGGTGAACTTCATATGGCATATATGAGGATTATTTGCAAGTCTATTATTATCTTATTAAGATGAACTAGTAGTCTAGTACTATAGACAACATAGTTTAGCTGAAATAGAGGTGTTTCTTATTCTATGTATTATATATACTACATGTTATGTTTCTCATTTTGATGAAATTTGGGGCATTCAGTATCTCTTTATCACCAATCGCCATTCATACAACTGAAACAAAATAAATGTGGTGGTGGTGGTTGCTTTCTTCAAATGTTAACAGTAGTTTATATCTAGCATTGTTTGTTCTGTAAATGATGATTAGCATGGTATGTTTTCCTCCATTCGTCTTGCTCTTGAACCATGTTAATGCTGTTTTAAAATGTGCTCTACTGAAAGGAAGAAAAGCCTGTCCATGCTTTTATGATGGTTTCAATCTGCAACGAGTTGGTTTTTTTCCATGACTCATGTTAGTTACTTGAGTTGTTCAGAACATGTAAGCTGACTATTATTTTTATCTAATTGACACCTTTTATTTCTTTACTAAATTTTGCCCTTCTATTCCAGTGAAATTCATACACCGAAGAACGCATCCTGTCCAGTTTCTCCAATTGAGAGTCCTCTTCTACATTCAAGGTCCCCACAGCATATGAGCGGACGATTGTCTCCATCTCCTATATCTAGTCCTCATACTCAATCTGGTGCATCCACACCTCATACCGGTGGTAACGGTGCAATCCCATTTCATCATGCAATGCAGCCAACAACTTACTTACAGGAAAGCATGGGAATGATCCCAAGGTCACATAACATTTTGTATGCCAATAGCAATAATCCATATCAGGATCCCAAGCCTGATTTTTTTCGAGGGATGTCACAACCCTCTCATGTTTTCCGGGAGCTGATTTCTTCAGATAATAGCTCTCTTGAAAACCAGTTTGGACGACCTGGCTATGCAGACCCCAGGGAACAATATAATAGGCAGCCTGTCTTGGCTGATCGTGTGTCTCAGCAGCTCCTTAGAGATCATGGGAAGCTGAAGCCATCCCTGGACCTAAATCCAACCTTCTCAATGCTTGGCCGTACCAATGGAATCTAACTTGCACTGAAAACAATTTTCAGTACATTCCTTTAAAGTCAAGATTGACCATGTGGTTAAGTTTGGATCTTCTGAAACCTTGAATGGCAGAAAAAATGTTTGGAAGCAGAATCTGAATACTTGGATACAGAGTTCATATGATAACCAATTTGCATAAAATATGCATGGAGATGATGGATAGTTGGCAACACTCAAATTGTTCTCACTTGTGATGATTGATTCAAGATTTTTACTTGGCAACTATAATATTTCACCTTATCTTTAATTAAGCATGTTTTCATGTCAGCTGTGATGGTGCAAAAGCTCATATTTGAACAAATGGTTTATTCGGAGGAGAAGGTGGCAGCATTCAGCAGCTCCTTGAAACCGGGAACATATATACTGGTGTAAAGAACTGTATATCCTATTACACTTGAAACGGAGTAAGAAGAGCTATTACCATTTCTGAACTTTAATAGCTTGTCTTTTTCCTTTCACTGTTTTTTGGGTGGAAGGATATTGGTGGAAATTTAAAAAATTTTGTACAGAAAGTTGGAGTCCAGATTTTGTCGAACAATGACGATCGAGAATTGGATGCTTGACCTGATATTTTTTTTTGTATCAGTATATGGCAGCTCAAAAACAGAACAGACTATGCTGCTCTGCTGATACTATTGCATCTACTTTATCTACATTAAATCAAATTGACGACATCTAATTTAACCATCTGTAAATTTATTACTTGTGAATGAAATCCTTTGAACATTGTGTCTGCAAACTAAGATTCTTTGAAACCCTGTTCACTTTGTCTTGGTGAAGTTGAAGCTAAAATCCTGCAATTCTTTGCAGTTCTTGATCTTAAGACAGAGGGCTTGGACTTTTTGAATCAATGATCTGTTTTTTGCATCGTTTGTTAAAGACTGAACAAATGTAACAGTAGAATAAGAAATTATTCACAAATGTAAAAGGAGCATACATCAGTAAAGTCTCTGACAGAAAAACTTAACAGGCTCCTTACATTCAGCTACCCTGAACAGAACAGAGAAAGGTAAGAGTGGCTTGCATCACACAGGAAAACACCCACAAATCATCACAGCCTCGCAAGGATTGCCACCCAACAAATATTTGAGAGACTTCAATAAATCAAACTCCAGTAAATCAGAATATTGTTCGACCGGTTTAGGTCGAAACTTCTTATTTATAATATAATTCAAAAAACTAAAGTCTAAAACACGAGATTTAGACATTTCTCTTGGGGAAGAACTAAACTTAAAGGTCTCCACATGAATACACGGGTCAGGACGTTCAGGATAAATGAACCCGGCTTTAATGGTGCAAGGTGTCCTTTCCCCTACACAAGATATGGAACCACGTCCAGCTACGTGATATGGGCGATATGGCATTTGTGTATGCGCAACGCTATCCGTATACCCGATATCATCATCATCAGGCTCTAATTTAGGTTTTAAAAAGTATAGGGGAAATGGGCAATCAAATTTCACAGGAGATAACAGATATGCACGAAATGGAGAGAAACACACTTCGTCAACAAGTATGAAGTCCATCCGGTAGGGCGATTGATATCCAGACACAGTATCTGTTTTTGATTGCTAGTTTGAGATAAAAAGCCTGGAACCTCCTACACAATAGGAGTCTATTGTAATCATAGGGGAATATTCAGAGTATTCCATAGGTTCAGGAAGTTCGGTCCAGCTATTTTCAGTTGGATCAAACAGCTCAAAACTTGGACGTCCGACATAAAAACCACTTCGATAAAGCATTTGGGAGAAAACACAAACCTTACCGTCAAAGATAACCACAGAAGGGCGGACTTTCGAAGCCTTCATCTCAGATAATTCGCCCAGCAGCATCCCCCGTGAAAAATCATAGCCTAACACAGTGGATTCCCAATCCCCCTCTTTGCCCCGTCTTTTTATATTACTCAGATCCGGGATGATGTACCGACCGCCGAACATATATAAGATCGATCCGCAAAAAGCGAAGGCCGTACTAAAGGATAACAAGGAATTTGCAATTGAAGAACTGGATTCAGCGTCGGTATACTGATTGGATTAGGTTTACAATTCAGATTGAAAACGTATACTGAATAAAAAGTACCCCTCGGCTGCCTTAATACACAGCAAACGATACAAACTTTCTCAGAGGCCATCACCGCATCTTCAGCCTCTAGAGCCACGTGTTTTGACGTCTCCCCAAATCCAGAGGGTTGAGATAACAGCCGCTTTGCCATTTTCGTTTGAAGAAGACGCGTAGGTTTTAGGGTTTGAGGAGCTTGATGATCCGTTTCTTAAATACAACGTTTTCTTGCATGGTGGTCGCACGTACTTCAAATTAGGGTTTTCTTTCGTTTTTGATTGGTTTGTTATTAAACTCGGTCCGAATATTCACCGGCCAGCCAAAGAATCAGATGGATGTGTCACTGGTTTAATGAGCGGATCAATGATTCAATTAACGGGTATAATAATATTAATAGTATGTATTGAAATAATTATAATTATAATATTAATTAATTAATGTGTTCAAATTGATATTTATACCTCGAATTTGAGTATTCTAAGCTAAATGATACTTTACAAATTATTTATATCATGTGTAATTACACTAATCAAATGAATTTATTTATTTTAAGCAACTACATTTATCGTGATTAGTTTTTAAAACTATTTCAAAAAATATAATATCATTTAAAGTTAGTTTATTATAATAGAGAGTTAGCTCGAATTTACTATTAACGTTACAATATTCTATAATTATTTTTTACTAACAAACATTCTCACATCATGGTTCTAGGCTAAGAACAGTTCACAAGTAATGTTCAAACCAAGAAAATCCCCAAGAATAGTTCACAACATACAAACTGAGTAACAAAACAAGTTGCATACATAGGAGGCTTGAACTTAGCTACTTAGAATTTATCAATGTCAAGCTGAAATCCCACAATTTTGTGGCTAATTCTGAATCTTTAGCCTGAGAACTTGGATTGGCTATGTTACTGTCCGCAAAATATTGTCCAGTTACCCCATTAACCTGCGGATTCAAAGCTACGTAGCATGTAGTGGCTGCTCCCTGTAACCATTCATAACAAACTAATAAAGCTAATTGACAGAATTGAGTTGGAACCCATCAAATATTTAATTCTAAAGGGCAAACCTGTGGGATGTTTTTGAGAAAATATTTACCAACCAGAGAGACAAATCCTGCATCAAGCTCAAGCTCAGTTTATCAAGAAACTGGAAAATTTTGCAGATTGTTTGAGTGTCAAAGAATTACCATTGAAAAAACTGTGATACCGCAAAATATTTGTAGCAATTCCTCCGGGATGAAGTGAATTAGCAGTTATATTTACTCCATCTTCCTGTTATAATCCAAATGCAGTTATATATATTGTTGACAGTAATTCTCTTGGTGCTGTGATGCTAAGTGCTGTCAGCTTAGCTTTCTTATTTCTCATGAATTGTTTTTGAATGAAAGCTCTAGAGTATTTGAATGTTGAATGAATTTGTGGTAGAGCTTAAATTTAGCCACAAACAAAGAGACAAACTTTCTTAAATCATGAGAAGTTAGTATTAAATTCTTTGTGGAAAGCTAGTATAATGTTGCTATATAAAGCAACCCTTGTTAACGAAAGTGTAAGAGAGAAAAACTTGAAAGCTAAGAGTATGAGAGGAGAGAGCTTTGAAAGAATATTAATTATGTAGAAAAAATGAAGAAGAAAAGAAAGAAAAAAAGATCTGTATTTGCATCAACTTTGTCTTTAACTTCCTTAAACTCTGCTATATTGCTTTCTTTGTTTTATCTCCTCTCAATCTTCAACATATAGGCATTCAATTACTTGTTTCTTGTTTTGCTATTACTTAATATTAAAAATGTATTGTACCTTGAGGCGTCTTGCAAGCTCATTGGCGTGCAAAATGTTAGCCAGCTTCGATTGTCCATAAGCACGTATACTTCCGTATCTGTAAATTCACGGGTATAAGAGAGTAATGCTCAGAAAGACATGGCTAATATAAGTATTATACAATGTACAACCAACTATTTAGCAGCATCTACAGATAGGATTCCCAAAATGAACAGTCAAATACCCCAATTCGTCATTGAGTTTATCAAAACGAATTCCTTCCTCATATGCAGCACGGTGAGCTTCTGACGATAAGTTAATAATTCTTCCCTCTCGATTGCTTTCGTGTGCTGTTTTCTTCATGCTCTCCAACAAAAGGTCAGTTAGAAGAAAATGGCCTACAAAATGATCAAGAAATCTCCTGGAGTTTACCCCTATTTTGTTTGTAGAAGATACATCATTGCAGAAATATTAATTTACTAATTCAACAGAACTGTTTGAAAATGGGGGAGGAGAGCTGGTTTTGGAATTTTAAAAGATACAACAAAAATTATATCTTCAACACATAACAAAGGAAGAGATAAAGATGAAGAGGAAAAACATAAATTCATTACTCATAGTAAAAGGATTTACAAAGCATAAAAAACAAAGTTTTTTTTTTCTTCTTCTTCATTCTCATATAGCTATCCAGCTCTCTCCTCTTTCGCTTTTTTTTTTTTTTCTTCTCTCAAATCTGTCCCAGCAGCTAGATTTATACAAAGAAATGCAATCTAGTTTTTACCAACTCTCCACCAAACCCAATACCTTAAGTTAAACTAAACTAAGAAGTAAGCTTTGCTGCCATCATCTTGTTCAAGTTTACAAGAAAGGAAATGATCAAAAACACAAGATGAATGACATTTGACAGCCAAAGTGTCACTATTGCTAACAACAACAATGTTATCAAAACAGAGTTTAAGGAAACAACTAGATTATCATAGAAACAATCTTAGACCTACAATAAATGGAAAGACTCGAAGTATAGAAATTGTCAACCTTACATAATTATATGCAACTTACCAACTTGGTTTGTTGCAAACTGTATTTCTATGCCATCTTGGGAAAGTGCAAAAGGTGTTGCCATAATGCCAGCATTGTTACTTCCAACAAAGAAAAAGAGAAACTTTATATAGCAGAAAACAGAATTCCAGTGAACTCAAACTCTTAAAATTTCTTGTTTCTTACATAAGGAGATTAAGCGGAAGACCCGAGGAAATATATTCAGATGCAAATTTCCTGACTGATGCCATTGAGCTGAGATCCAACTGCATAACATCAATCTTGGCATCTGGGATTTCTTTAAGTATCGCTTCTTTGACACTCTTACCAGCATCCACATTTCTTACTGCCATAACTACATGTACACCTCGCAAAGCAAGAACACGTGCTGTCTCTACACCAAGACCACTTGATGCTCCTGAAATTAGGTTGGACATGAATTAACAGACTAACCTAGCTACTAACAACCAAGAATTCCTTACATTAAATCTTCCATGTAATTGATGAAACATTTAGGAGAGACACAAGATGGTCATATTCTGCAAAAGCCGTACAGAAGAAATATAATCTAGACCAAAGATTGAAATAGGAAGATATTTGAAAAGTGGATTCACAAAAATCTCTTTCCATTCATTTGTGTAATCATTTTCTCAAAATAAATCCATTTGACACAAAAACTAATGAACATTAATCAAATCCACCCACAAATTCTTGTAAGATCTAAGCATCAATGTATTATTACTATAACACTGAGATGCCATTGGATTAGCATATAATAGGCCAGTAGTCGAGTTGTCTACCTTGCAAGGTGAGGGGTTCAACTTCAAACCCAGGCAAACCATTCCCCTTTAAAAGTTTTCTAATGCACCAAACCCAAAAAGGAAAGGAAAAAGACAATTACTAAAACGCAGTAACAATCACCAAAACAGACAAGCTTGAGAAAAAATCATTAAACCCCAGAAATAACCACCGACATTATTTATTTTTCAACTCAAAATAATAGTTTCCCTATTTGGAAACTAAAATGGAAACTGGTAATCTGCCATTCATAAAGAGTCAATATTTATTTTGCTTTCCTCTAATTTAAACCAAGCAAAAGCTGAAATTAGAAAAGGAAGTAAAGTAGCAAGGCAAAGGCTACAGATAAAAACCTGACCAGTGACAATAGCAGTGAGACCAGTGCCATCAATCCCCTGTGTAACTTGCTCAGCTGTGGAACTGGCAGAGAACCCAGATGGCCCTTTCCACCCAAAGATCCACATATTCAGATTTTAAAACTACAGAGTTACAAATTGTTTCTGGCTATATACAGAGCTATAGCTGTTATTCTTTGACTTCAAACCAATCAAATCATGTCACGGCAAATCAAATACTTTTCACAATTTATCAGCATTACTAGAGATTATAGTAATATTTAAGGAGACTCATTGTAAACGTACCAACATAACATTTTAGAACTAGTTTTATGCTACATATTTTTATTTTATAAAAAATGCAAGGTCTTGCGGTTTGGTGGGATCTCATTTTCATCTTTTCCTGTTTTGCATAGTGAAGTTCCTACTATAAAAACCCCTTATTGTTGAATTAGTTTTATGTTACATATTTTTATTTTATAAAAAATGCAAGGTCTTGCGGTTTGGTGGGATCTCATTTTCATCTTTTCCTGTTTTGCATAGTGAAGTTCCTACTATAAAAACCCCTTATTGTTGAATTAGTTTTATGTTACATATTTTTATTTTATAAAAAATGCAAGGTCTTGCGGTTTGGTGGGATCTCAGTATATTTAAGGAGAACTAATTGTAAACGTACAACATAAATTTTAGAACTAGTTTATATGCTACATATTTTTTATTTTTATGCAAGGTCTTGCGGTTTGGTGGGATCTCATTTTCATCTTTTCCTGTTTTGCATAGTGAAGTTCCTACTATAAAAACCCCTTATTGTTGAATTAGTTTTATGTTACATATTTTTATTTTATAAAAAATGCAAGGTCTTGCGGTTTGGTGGGATCTCATTTTCATCTTTTCCTGTTTTGCATAGTGAAGTTCCTACTATAAAAACCCCTTATTGTTGAATTAGTTTTATGTTACATATTTTTATTTTATAAAAAATGCAAGGTCTTGCGGTTTGGTGGGATCTCACTTGCATCTTTTCTTGTTTTTCATAGTGAAGTTCCTGCTATGAAAACCCCTTATTGTTCTCGTCAACTAAACTTAAGTGTAACTTACCATTTGAACCACCTCTGTATGAGTATCTAAAAAGCTTATTCTGATTATTAGGTTTTGACTCAATAATTCATAATATAGGATTAGAAATAATCCTGTCTCTATTCGGTGCAAGATTATTTTCGATATGTTGCAGGACTTTTCTTTTAAAATTATTGCTAATTGAGTATAAAGCCTTATTTAGCTTTGCCAATTGATGTGTGAGAAATTGACTAGGAATTGCTCTCTCCATTAACACTAATATAATGCACGTAGAATTATGGGGCCTAAATGAAGTTTTATGTTTGGTTTAGTGGAAAGAGGGATAAGAGAAAAAATGGAAAGAAAATGCTTAATCCTTCCTGGAAGGGAAAAAACATATATAAGAAAGTAAAGTGAGCCTCTAAGCTCGATAAACTTCCAAATTATGAATATTGATGCAAGAAAAAGGAAGAAAGATCAAACTTTCATCTATATATCGTAATATAAATCCGAAACCTGCATATAATACATTCATGTTGACTGCAGAAACCAGTTAAACTTTGATAAAAGTTGGGTTCTGATACAAGACAAGTAATATTCAAAAACCAATATGTACATACACTTTTCTCAGAACTGAGAAATCAACAGAACATATGAACTGATCAAGGAAACAAGTTACTTATATAGGAGGCTTGAACTTGATTGCTTAGTTACTTAGAACTTGTCAATGTCAAGCTGAAATCCCACAATTTTTTGGCTAATTCTGCGTCTTTAGCCTGAGAACTTGGATTGGAGAGATTACTGTCCACAAAATATTGTCCAGTTACCCCATTAACTTGCGGATTCAATGCTACGTAGCATGTAGTGGCTGCTCCCTGAAACCATGCATAACAAAGTAATAAAGCTACTGCATTTCTTAGTTGCACTGACAGAACTGGATTGGAACATATCAAATTTGTTATTCTAAAGGACATACCTGTGGGATATTTTTGAGAAAATATTTACCAACCAGAGACACAAATCCTGCATCAAGCCCAAGCTAAGTTTATCAAGAACTGGAAAAATTCAACTTGTAAATGAATGAAGAAACTAGATCAAAATTAACTTCAATATTGAAAAGAATAACCTTAGCCATACTAAGAAGAGTTGAAGTGTCAAAGTATTACCATAGAAAAAACTGTGATGCCGCAAAAGATTGGTACCAATTGACCCAGGATTAAGTGAATTAGCAGTTATATTTACACCATCTTCCTGTGTGGAAAGAAGTGGGGGAGAGGTTTATAAGCTTCTTTTGAGATATGTGATTACTATGAGAAATACATAGTAAAGGGAGAAAACTCCTAGTATTCAAAACTTAATATTTAAAATGTCTTGTACCTTAAAGCGACTTGCAAGCTCATTGGCATGCAAGATATTAGCTAGTTTTGATTGTCCATAAGCACCTAAACTGCCATATCTGTAAATTCAACGAATAAGAGTGTGATGCTCAGAAATACATGGAATATTGCTAATCTATAACCATCTATATGTGCATTAGTGTATGCAGAGTGTGTCCATGTATTTAGCAGCATCTAAAGATAGGATTCCCAGAAAGAACAGCCAAATACCCTGATTCGTCATTGAGTTTATCAAAACGAATTCGTTCACGGTACGCAAAGCGGTGAGCTTCTGATGATAAATTAACAATTCTTCCCTCTTGATTGCTTTCACGTGCTGTTTTCTTCATGGTCTCCAACAGAAGGTCAGTTAGAAGAAAATGACCTGCAAAATTATCAAGAACATCTCTTACAGTTTATCCCCATTTTATCTGTAGAAGACGAAGGATATTATTAATATATGGGGGAAAAAGAAATTAATTTTTATTTTTTTGAGAGTCTTCACAAAGTAATCCCATATCTGTTATTCTCTAGGCTTTCTTTTGATCTGTGTTTTCTCATGAGTATTGAACTTACCGACATAGTTTGTCGCAAACTGTATTTCTATGCCATCTTGGGAAAGTGCGAAAGGTGTTGCCATTATGCCAGCATTGTTACTTCCAACAAAGAAAATAGAACTTTAGTTCTTGCTGTTCAATTTCAAAAGACTTCCTAAATGGGTGTACAATGTGCACATTAAAGAATAGTTAGGAAGAGAGCTGCCTTTATAAAAAGTTCCATGAAAGAACAGAATAGAATCAAAATAGCAAGCAGCAAAACAATCACTCAAATGGGCTTGCAAAGCAGAGAATATCTGTACACATTTAAGAGGAATTTACATAACAGAAAACAGAAACCCAGTGAACTCAAAACTCTTAATCTTAGTTTCTTACATAAGAAGATTCAGCGGAAGACCAGAGGAAATATATTCAGATGCAAATTTCCTGACAGATGCCATTGAGCTGAGGTCCAACTGCATAACATCAATCTTGGCATCAGGGATTTCTGTAAGTATTTCTTCTTTGACACTCTTACCAGCATCCACATTCCTTACTGCCATAACCACATGCACACCTCGCAAAGCAAGAACACGAGCTGTCTCCGCACCAAGACCGCTTGATGCTCCTGAAATTAGGCCCAAAATGAATTAACAGACTAACCTAGCCTAATAACCAAGAATTCCTGACAGACATAAATTGTCATAATGGATAAAACATGTAGGATAGACAATAAAGACATGTAAGAGAGACATTTAAGGAAAGAGAGTAGGAAGGACAAAAGAGAGACATTTAAGGAAAGAGAGTAGAAAGGACAAAGGCTATAGATAAAACGTAACCTGTAACAATAGCAGTGAGGCCAGTACCATCAATCCCCTGTGTAACTTGCTCAGCTGTGGAACTGGCAGAGAACCCAGATGGCCCTTTCCACCCAAAAATCCACATATTGCCTGTTCTAAAACTAGAGTTACAATTTGTTTCTGGCTATATACAGAGCTATAGCTGTTGTTTTTTGACTTCAAGTCAATCACAATCGTGTCGCGACAAATCAAAACTTGAATATATATATATATTAGTGCAAGAACTTGGCACATCTGCTTGTTCTTATATTGCTTATTAACAGAAAAAACCAATACAAAACCCAACCCTTTTTAGTTTTTCACCGCAAAGTTCTTTTAATTATATTATAATATTACCTTATTCATTTCTCATTCCCTATTCATTCTTCTTCAACCTCCATCTTTGCACCGAAACAAAACCTAACAAAGCCTAATCATTCTCGTTGTTGATAACTGCAGATAAAAGAAATCTGAAAATTATGCTTGTTAACCTTATTTACTTCATCGATTGAGAAAAACCCAACAAAGCCTAATCATTCTCGTTGTTGATAACTGCAGATAAAAGAAATCTGAAAATTATGCTTGTTAACCTTATTTACTTCATCGATTGAGAAAAACCCAACAAAGCCTAATCATTCTCGTTGTTGATATTTACTTCATCGATTGAGAAAAACCCAACAAAGCCTAATCATTCTCGTTGTTGATAACTGTAAATAAAAGAAATCTGAAAATTATGTTTGTTAACCTTATTTACTTCATTGATTGAGAAATTTCACAAGAATCCACAGATTATATTGCGTAAATCTCCTTTTTCTTGCCCTAATTCCACATCCCAGGCTCAACTAATACTGGATTAAAGCCAAGAATCTTTTTGTTAAGAAAAGAACAAGAACTTCACTTCCGTCATAATTCGTTATATTAACCCAAGCACAGCCAGAGCAAAAATGGACGCAAGAAATATATTCTTTTAACAAAAAGATTCCTGAACGAATGGATTTCAATGACTTCTAAATATAAAATATATTTTTTGTTTAGATACATGTCATTTCATTTCTTTATCTATCCTGATTATATCGTAATTAATATCATTAATTATTTACTAATGACTTCAATTGAGACATAATCAGGGACTTGTATAATTGCAGAAACCATTGTAGAAGGTTCTTCCATCATATGTAAAAAAGGCATATGGGTTTTGATACAAGTAATATTTAAAACCAAGAAAATCCCCCAAAAAAAGTTGATATGTCCACACACTTTTTCACAACTGAAAAATCAACAGAACATTCAAACTGAGTAATAGAACAAGTTGCTTAAATAGGAGGCTTGAACTGCACTGGTTAGCTATTTTGGATTTGTCAATGTCAAACTGAAATCCCATAGTTTTTTGGCTAATTCTGGATCTTTAGCCTGAGAACTTGGATTGGCTATGTTACTGTCCATAAAATATTCTCCAGTTACCCCCTTGACCTGCGGATTCAATGCTACGTAGCATGTAGTCGCTGCTCCCTACAACCGCACATAAAAAACTAATAAACATACTGCATTGCTTACTTGCAGCAGTGACAAATTGAATTGGAAATATCAAATGTTTGATTCTAAAGGACATACCTGTGGAACATTTTTGAGAAAATATTTACCAACCAGAGACACAAATCCTGCATGAAGCCCAAGCTCAGTTTATCAAGAACTGGAAAATTCAAACTTAGTAAAATGAAGAAACTTATTAAGCCTGATAATGATCGGATGTAATACGCCGAAAATTTGGTAGATCAAATTAACTTTCAATAGTCAAAAGAATAACCTTAGCCTATGTCAAAGAGGAGTTGAAGTGTAAAGGAATTACCATTGATGACACTGTGATACCGCAAAAGATTTGTAACAATTGCCCCAGGATGAAGTGAATTAGCAGTTATATTTACTCCTCCTTCCTGCATTGGAAAAAAAAGTGAGTGACAAGCTTATAAGACTTGTTTTGAGATACTTGTGAGATTACTATGACAAAACCACACAATGGGAGAAAGGCTCCCGAATCATAAAGCAACTCCTAGTATGCATGCGATAGGGATACCATAGGAAGCATTTATAGTAAACCATTCAAAAAAGCAATCAATGTAATATATTATTTTGATTTAGTGCAAAATATCTGAAAAGGAAAACAAAGAGAAAAATAGGTACAGAGGAAAAGTCCTTCATTAGCCAGGATGTAACTAAAGGGCCAAGGATAAGAGGCACCTTTAATATATATATCCAGGGTTAAGAGGCAACTTTAATATATTAATATATATTATATATATATTATATATTATTATATATATATATTTGAGATTTAATGCATTCAAGTATTTGGTTTTCCATGTGTTTTCTTTTTTCTTTTGGATTATCAAATATATATATTTGAGATAATGCATTCAAGTATTTGTTCCCTGTGTTTTCTTTTTTCTTTTGGATTATCAAAGCACTAAAGTTAAATAACGGTTGATCAACAATTTAAACAATGTTGCTTGTCAATAAAGATTTTCTGGTGATTTCAAAGTTTTTCCAAGGTATTAGCAAATATGCAGAACATTGTGAGGACCAAATTTCCACAAGCATTGAACATTATTTTACCGATTCACCTTGGGACAACCACATTTCAATCAGACTATGGCAATGACAAGTAGATACATCTTACAAAACTTACTATATATGTTTAGAAATCTTAGATTATTAGAAACTTCATTGACCAAAAAGAATGACAATGTCCTGGAATCTGACCTCTTCCAAAGATTTTCATTAGAGACTCTAATTACTTAAATTTAAAATGTCTTGTACCTTAAGGCGTTTTGCAAGCTCATTGGCATGCAAAATGTTAGCCAGCTTTGATTGTCCATAAGCACCTAAACTGCTGTATCTGTAAATCCACAGGTATAAGAGGGCAATATTCAGAAATACATGGAATATTGCTAATCTGTGCATTATAGATTGTACAACCATCTATATGTGCTCTCGTGGATGCAGTGTGTGTCCATGTATTTAGCAGCATCTAAAGATAGGATTCCCAGAGAACAGCCAAATACCCTGATTCGTCATTGAGTTTATCAAAATGAATTCCTTCACGGTATGCAAAGCGGTGACCTTCTGATGATACATTAACTATTCTTCCCTCTTGATTGCTTTCACGTGCTGTTTTCTTCATGCTTTCCAACAAAAGGTCTGTCAGAAGAAAATGGCCTGCAAAATGATTATGAAATCTCTTAGAGTTTACCTCCATTTATGTTTGTAGAAGATACATCATTGCAGAAACATTTACTAATTCAAGAGAACAATGTTTATGAAAACAGAGTTTGAAGAAGTCACTAAACTATTGTAGAAATGACATATAATAAATAATAAGACTGAAAGAAGTATAGAAAGTACTTCGAAGAATCACGAAAGTTATTAATCCATGGGAAAAAAAAAGGCAATTTTTATTTTTTTGAGAGTTTTCACAAAGTAATCCTATATGGCTTATTCTTTAGACTGCCTATATTGGCTGTTTCCAACGGATGTTTGTTGATATTCCCCCATATTCAATTGCAAGGAATTTGAAACCTTTTGTGCTAGATCAGTTTTATTACTATGCATTCTCCATTCGATCTCATTTCTAAATCAAAAGCATACTATGTTGCATTTTGCTGCCACGACATATATTGGAACCAAACTATAAGGAAATTTCTTACAGAAATTATCTGCAACTTACCAACATGATTTGTTGCAAACTGTATTTCTATGCCATCTTGGGAAAGTGTGAAAGGTGTTGCCATAATCCCTGCATTGTTACTTCCAACAAATAAAAAGAACTTTTAAGCTCTTGCGTTCAATTTCAAAAGGTATCCTTAATTGGTGTACAATGAAAGAGCAGAATAGAATCAAACAGCAAGCAGCAAAACAATCAGAGTCACATGTGCATGCAGAACAGAGAATTCCGACACACATTTAATAGGAATTTATATAACAAACAGAAATAGAATCCAGTGAACTCGAACTCTTAATATAGTTTCTTACATAAGGAGATTCAGCGGGAGATCCAAGGAAATATATTCGGAAGCAAATTTCCTGACAGATGCCATTGAGCTAAGATCCAACTGCATAACATCAATCTTGGCATCGGGGATTTCTTTAAGTATCGATTCTTTGACACTCTTACCAGCATCCACATTCCTTACTGCCATGACCACATGTACACCCCGCAAAGCAAGAACACGTGCTGTCTCCGCACCAATACCACTTGATGCTCCTGAAATTAGACAGAATGAATTAACAAACTAACCTAACCTACTAACAACCAAAAATTCCTTACGTAATCTACATTGTCATTTAGGTAATAATCAATCTTCCACATAATCGATAAAACATGTAGGAGGGAATTTTAAGCAGGAAGGTCTTACAGAAATTGGTATCAACAAAGTCTAGAGCTGATGGTCATATACTATGCAACAATCATTACAAAAGAAATATAACAACCCAGAACCAAAAATACAAATAGTTAGATATTTCAAAAGTCCACCCAAAAGAATCTCTCTGTATTCATTTATGTAATCAACTCCTTAGGATAAATCTATTTAAAAAAGGAACCAATGAAAAATAAGCTCACAAGCACAAGTGTTCATTAACAACTCCGCCCACAAATTCTTGCAAGAACTAAGCATCCATGTATTATTACAAAAACACTGAGATGCCATTGGTCTACCAGGGCTAGTACGACAATAGACGAGTTGTCTGCTTTGTAAGGTGAGGGGTTCAAACCCAGGCAAACCACTCCCCTTTAAAAATTCTCCAAATGGACCACGGAAAAAAAAAGGGCTTGAGACAATTATGAAAACGCAGTAACAGCCACTAAAATATACAAGCTTGAGAAAAATTATTAAACCCCACAGATAATCACGAACTTGTTCCCCTTTTTGAAAGCTAAAAATGGCAACTTGTAATTTACCATTTATAAAGATTCAATATTTATTTTGCTTCCCTCTAATTTAAACCAAACAAAAGCTGAAATTAGAAAAGGAAAGAAACTAGCTAGGCAAAGACTGCAGATAAAACCTAACCTGTGACAATACCAGTGAGGCCAGTTCCATCAATCCCCTGTGTAACCTGCTCAGCTGTGGAACACGCAGAGAACCCAGATGCCCCTTTCAACCCAAAAATCCACATATTGCAGAATTTGAAACTAGAGAGTTACAAATTGTTTCTGGCTATGCTTCAAAAACTGACCAAACATGGAAATATATTGCTATGAAGAGCCAAAAGTTTTATTGTTTGACTTCAAGCCGATCACAGTCATTTCGGGACCAATCAAAATTTGATGTATAGATTAGTACATGAACTTGCCACATGTGCTTGATATTTGCACTTACTAAACATTGGTTTTGACAATCCATGTCTGTTCTCCTGTGACGAACAGCTGGTGCAAAATTAAAATTTTGTAGCAAATTCAACAAAGTTTTCAATTTATCGGCCCGAAAGTGCTTTACCATTCATTTTTATTATTTAATAGCATCAACTTAGATTATAGTAATAATTAAGGAGTAATTGCAACATTAAAATGTATTTTTGTTGTTGAGTTGATTTAATTTGTATTATTATTTGTTAACCAAAATAGTAATTTTTGGTTTTGTTTTTCCTTCAAAAAACTTATATTTCCCTTTCAATGGAGAAAGGAATTTGGATAGAATTTTAAGATTAAAGATACTATACACATATAAGATTATTTCCATTTCATTCAAAATTATAGCTTTAAGTACTAATTAAACAATAATATTTTATCTAACTCTGAGATAATTTATTAAAAAAATTATCTTTGAGAGTGTTTTAATTACATGTAGTTGGGGTATTCAGTTCCAGTTAATAAGTTAATAATTCGAGTTCAGTCCCACTTATATTTGCAAGTTATCACATTTATCAAATCCAAGTGACATCAGAATAACTTAATTTCTACTTGCACAGTAGTTTCTCTAGCAAATGAACTTGGATAGGTTGAAAGCTACTTATCTTGTGCTTGGTGTGAGCTGTGATTCCACATTTTACATTTACTTAGAAAGTTGAAAGAGGAATAAAATTGTTGTAAGCATAAATTTGCCTCTAAAGCTAACACTTTTATCCTTGAATCACTCTTACGTTTATTGCTAAAAAGTGTAACTTTAGGAGCACAATAAGTCTCCATAGATTTAAGTTGCCGCAAGGATAAAAGTATTAACTTTGGAAGTAAATTTATGCATTAGGCACAAAAAAAATTTTCGTCTTGGCTCAACTTAGGCTAGATTTTGGGCAAGGGTTGTTTGAGCACAATGTCCTGAGTTTGGGTTCAATTATGCAGTATAATATGGAGTGAACATTTCGAGGGAGCCAGCTCAAATGGCATTATGCAGCTCCCCACTTTTCTTTTCTTTATAAAAAAGAAAGGAGAGGGAGAGAGAGAGAGAGAGAGAGAGAGAGAAAGAAGCACTGAGCCTTGAAAAGGACAGTGGTGAAGATCAATTGTGTGAAGAACTAAAGAAGAAAGATGGTTGAAAACAGTGGCTGCTCAAGGAGCAAGCCACACAAAACCATCCACAAGAGCATAAGTGAATTCTCAACTAAAATCACATCATTATTACGACAATTGGAACTTGAGATTGAATTTTAGGTGAAGCAATAGAATTGTGGATGGGAAGTTCCAATCAATGGACCTTCCAACCACTTGACTATTCTCATCAGCACTAAGCAGACATGATAATGTAGGACAAGATTTTGCTTAATGAAAGGAAGATAGCAGAATAAAGATAAAAAAGAATTTCTCCATTCAATAGGGGTCACAAACTTGATACATCACCAATACTAGATAATTTACACACATGATTAACATAATTAACTTTTTCAATACCAGATTCACATGGAAGCGGAAGAGAACCAAAAATACACAACAAAAGAAAAAACAAAAAAAAAAAAAACAGAACACTAAAGTAGAAAAGTGATGGTGAAATGCAAAGCAGCATTTAAGCCCTGCTCTTGAAAGGAATAGCTCTAATGACTATCTGGTGGTACAGAGCAGCAAGAGCAGCTCCAATGAAGGGCCCAACCCAAAAAACCCACTGCACAAGCACAAATAGACAAATTGCAAGAAATTAAAAATCTATTCATCTTTGGTAAAGTGGCAAAAATTCTCTCTTGAAAGTCAGAATATACTTACGTGGTCATCCCAGGCGTGGTCTTTGTTGAAGATGATAGCAGCTCCAAGACTCCTGGCTGGGTTAATGCCAGTTCCAGTAATGGGGATGGTGGCCAAGTGAACCAAGAACACTGCAAACCCAATGGGAAGAGGAGCCAAAATCTGCAACAGGATTCAATAAAGTGTCAACCAGAGCAATCCTAATCACAATCTTCTACTGAGAGTTTAATACTTCTCGTTATGTATTTGAGAAAGATTTGTAAAAAGTAATGAACCGTCAAATATCAATCTCATATAATCATTCGAACTCCATATCAAGTAAGCTCAAGGTTAGTTTTCACTTGATATAGCTGGTCCACGATTGAACCAGACATTTGGTGAGAACTCGTTCACAAGGCTACAGAAAACATTAGATTGTTTCCAAAACCTTTGTTCACATGGATGTGGTAAGAACTTACACAGAGGCAGTAAAAAACCTTTGTTCAATCAATTCTTGCTACAGCAGCATGAAAAAGGATTTAACCACACGGGAAAAACTTACTGGGGATAAGACTTGCCTAGACCGGGTCTTCACGGACCAATACACACATGCATGTGCTTTTTATCTGCATGGACCCGGTCCAAGGAAGTCACCTCATAACTCAAGTGTCAGAGAAATTGTGTTAGTCATTAAGACCATTCCAGGACACAAGAAACATGCAGCCATTAATCCATTTTCCTCCATTACACTGTCAAAAGAAACATCATTTATGCTGTAACACAAAGTGCAAGACATTTTTTCTCTGTCAAGAATACATTGGAACTAAATAGACATACTTTGTTTTTGATGCAGCAAGTGCAACATCAAGCAGAAACAAACAAGTAGCAGAACCTATTTGTCTTCACCACTGCAATGGCACCGGACACGACCTTATTATGCTCGGACACATTTATAGCCTATGTTTTCTGTGGTGGTAATAAACAAAACGTACCTAAGAATTCTAACCAAACACATGTGAGAGGCAAGAAAATTCCGACCCAAGGAATTTTCTTGTGTAAATCACATCCGCAAACAAGAAGAAACCACTTATTCCAAAAAATGAACACGCTGTAGATTATGGCTGCTAAAGTTTCCAACTTCATTAGCAGAAAATGGCTAATTGTAGCAGCCTGCAACTATCTATATAGGTTTACAAGGATTCATTAGACCATGAAGGAATACCACTTATCTGGTTTTACTTCTAAAATTAAGAATCAGAGAAGATCTTGTAGACCCCAGATTTTGGAGAATCAAACAATCAGCTCATTGAAAAGGATTACAGCAGCTATTAGTAAACTTAACCACGAGTGATTTAAGCAAAATATCAAGTTATAGGACACTAAATATCACAAACAACCAAGTCATTGAAAGTTACAAGAAAGAAAGAACCCAGTAGTCAGGGACGAAGCCACCCTTTAGAGGAGAGGGGCAATTGCCCCCCCTTCTATTTTGAGAAAAAAAAAAAAAAAGTTTTTCCTTAACTATTCCAGGCTTTGAACCTCGGTCTAATGCAATTTTTAAGACACTCTGACCATTTTGCTCTCTCCATTTCTACACAATAATCTCTTGATGTACTTTTATACTGATTTGCCCCCTCATTTATAAATCCTAGCTTCGTCCCCGTCAGTAGTTGAGCAACCCTCCTCTCTCTTTAAGAATTTATAATGTACTAAGAAAAAGGAAACAAGTCTACAGAGCAGTCCAAATGACAGTTAAGGATTTGCAGGTAAAAGAACATGACGAAGTTGAAAGCCAAATATATGACACAGGGCGAAAAATGGGGAATACTTACAGGGACATGAGAGTCCCTGGCGCTCCTCTTAGCATCAGTGGCGGAGAAGACAGTGTAGACAAGAACAAAGGTGCCAACAATCTCAGCACCAAGACCGTCACCCTTAGTGTAGCCTGAAGCAACAACGTTGGCTCCACCACCCAAACTCTCATATACACGGTTGCCCTCAAAACCTTTCACCACACCAGCACCACAGATGGCACCAAGGCACTGCATGATGATGTAGAACAAAGCCCTTGTCAAAGAAAGCTTCCGTGCCAGAAACAAACCAAAGGTCACTGCTGGGTTAATGTGTCCTCCTGTTTTTGCAACACAAACATACAGATCTGGTTACTATGATTCTTGATCATAGAATTTTGAACAATATACACTACCATAACAACTCAAAACCCCCAACCCACTTGAAAATAACATGATACATGAAAAAGGTGGCTACTTCTCTGATAAAAATGCAAATCCCAAAACCCACCAAAGTTTAGCTCACAAACTACAAAAAAATGGAAGGAAGAATTACGTTTCCTGAGTTCTGAACGATATGGACTATTTACAATAACTGTAAACCCGAACTTAACCGTAAATGAAAAAGAAGGCTAATTTGCACGTAAAAATGAAAATACAAACACAAAAATTTTAGCTCAAAAAACTGCAAAAGCAGGAAGGAGGAATTATATTACCTGAGATACCAGCAGTACAGTAGACAAGTGCAAAGATCATTCCACCAAAGGCCCAAGCAATACCTTGGGTACCCACAGTAGCACATTTATTGCCAGATTTAGAGACACCCATAACAGTCAAGACAGTGATGTACAGGAACAAGAAAGTTGCCACGAACTCTGCAATACCAGCCCTGTAGAAAGACCATGAGGAGAGCTCACCAGGCTCAAACAAAGGAGCTGGTGGTGGCTCCTTGTAGTCCTTGTCTGTTTGAGCTGCAGTCCCTATGGGTTGCCTTTCTGTAAACTTGTTTGCTCCTAGTCTAACATCTTCTTCCTTGCCCTCCATTGCTGTATCTCTCACACACAGGAAAAGAAATGATGGGTTCTTTGAATCTCTCAAGGCAAGGCCAAAAGCGCACTCTTAAAAAGCAAGCAGAAGCTGTGCAGTTTGTGAGGAGATAAAGGGTGGTTTTATAGGTAGTTTAAGTTTCCTTAACTTATTTGGCCTAAAGAGAAAATGGGTTGTCCTTGCTTATATTTTTTCAATTTTTAATTTCCTGATCTGTTAATTCATCTTCATTACAATGATTCTTGTACACTCTACTGATTATTTCTTAAATTGGTAGGGCCATTTTAAATAATCTTGAACTTCTATTTAATATATACTCCAATGATCTTTCAAAATAAATATATATGAACAATCATTTTCAATCATGATACAATAAAATTATTAACAAAGTTTAACTGTTAAAAATTCTAATTACCTAAAATGAAAATACTGAGTATGAAAATAGATTTTGAGAGATTTATGGATGTTATTGTGTTAAATAGGGTTTTTTACCTATTTTAAAAAAAAAATGGGTGAATATAATTATTACTTTATACTCTAATAATAAGTAGAGAGAATAGAGAAGTATTAAAAGAAGTGAGTAGAGGCTAAGGGATTGTTCTGGAAAGTGCAGAGAGATGTTGACAGGTTTTGGTTGGTGGTTTGTACCTTGTTCTTATCCTAGAGTTATTTCTTTTTCTTTTATTATTTATTATTACTTTTTTGTCTCTATAAATTTCCAATTTTTTAATTTCCTTTTTCCTGGTCCATCTGATTAGCTGTTCAGTATTTTCTGATCATTCATCCAACTAGGACAAAAGAATGTGAGTCAGGTTAAAAAAATAAATATTAAAAATTTTCCAGAAGAAAAAAAGCTATTATTGAATTTTTATATCTAAAAATTATGTTGACAGTTAAATAAAGCGGTAGGAAATTTTAATCTTTTTAACGGTCAAACTATAAGTTTGATTTTTGAAATATGTTTTGAGAAGATCACCGCACATTCTAAAATAAATAAATATATAAATAACATTAATATTTTAATTAATTTTTTTATATATACATATATATTTATATATAACAATAATTAAAATATTAGTATAAAAACTCAACATTTTGTAATCACTTTCTGATTTAACAATTTCCTGCCTCGGAATGGTTGTTACATGTACCTTTCATTTATGGGTACAGTGGTCATTTCCCAACACGAACAAAATGTAGGAGGATATTTTATTTAAAAAGCTAAAGCTACAGTACATAGCGTCCCAGCCACAAATTAAAAGCGGAAAATAAAACAAGAATCGAACGGTCGAGAGAAACTGACCGTTAGTGTCCGTTACGAAAGTGACATCCACGTTTTGAAAAAGCCCACGGGTAACTTAACGGTTACATGTAATAAAACGGTCCAAACAATCCGAAATTACTATGCCGGCCTTTTGTCGTGGCCTTATGAGGTACTGACACGTCTACGAAAGTCCAAAGTTTCAACCCTATGAGTAGTTGGCCTATGATGACATGTCCTTAGTGAGGGTTAATTAAGGGATGAGGATTCAGCTTTTGTAAGTTGTAACCAAAAGGCAAAAGAAAAAGGAAATGATGAAATAACCTTTGGCTTTGGGAAGCAATTGATTGTGGATGACCAAAAAATTGAGTGCATTTTGAAAGAAATATTTCAATTTAAATTTCTTTTTTGTAAGTGTGTCCTAATTGATATTTATTTTCCAATTTATAGCTATTATATAGCGATTGAGTTGAAATTTCTTTTTTTTTTTTTTATAATATATGAAGAGTGTAAGGTTTCAGGTTTTAAACTGGGTTATAAATTTTTTTATAGTTATCTTCCAATCAATATTTTTCTTTTGTTAAATATGATGAGACTCAAAGTTTAGAAATGATTCCATTGCTTAGACATTTTGTTTAAGGACTATAATTATACAATCCAATGGATCCATGACCACCTTGAATAACAAAAACCAAAAGCTTGAATTAGGGATTATCCTTCAATGGTATTTAATTATTTGCATGACCAAACATGCCAAATAAAAACAAACAAACAAAACTTAGGTGGGACCATATAACCTTCTTTTTTTTTTTTTTCTTCTCTGTTGGTTGTAATCCTCCACACAACATTTTGATCTCATTCTTTAGCTTTATATGAAGAAAAAGAGTAAACCCACCCTATCAATTATGATGCTATTGCTAGACAACTCATGCTCATGAGATACCCTCCTGCACTCACATGCTCTCTTAGCCCCACAGCCCACTGCCAGCCTCAGCTTCACCCTCCTTTAAGGCCCCACTTGTCACATACAAAACAACAACAAACAACCAGACAACGCAAAACCCTACAACCAGCTTAGCGCATAAATTTCCATGTTCATCCTTGTTGCCCCTTAAAATCTGTGGAGTATTCATTGTAATTTTGCATTTTTATATTTTAATAATAATTATATCTAATAAAATAATTTTTTAAAAGTTCAATCATAACTATGTATTTTCGTGTTTGAACATTCGAAAAAGTTAATTCATCTTCGAGAATGATATAATTATTAATGAAATGTATAAGTGAATGATTATAATTCAACTTTCACAATGTTCGGGCGAATAATCGGTCAAAATTATGTATCACGTCCCCTGCAACGAGAAGCTTACCCTTCCACAAACATCTTACATCTAGAGGTCTTAACCTTTCCCTATGTACACGTGGCATGAATCTAATGCTAATTTGTGTAAAACTCATTACTAATCCATATCGACATTAACCTTTAGCTGTTCATAGTAGCAGGTAGTTGATAACCGTTCATGATAATTCTTCGTGTTATCAGGTATTAAATAATAATAATTTTGGAAAAGGATTATTGCATTTGCATCCTTTACGCTGATATTGTAATCTTCTTATTAAAAGGGGGGAAAATGGGATTCCAATGGGGTGAAATAGGATTCAGAAGAATAATTTATATATATATATATATATACTTATTTCAATTTTCAGAAAATTTTAATTTGATAATTGTGATTAACTATTAATGGTTAGCAGCGGTTGGTTAGTAATTGAAGAGTCTAATATTAATAATTAAAAATCTCAACTTTACAACCATTTAATTATATCTTCTAATCAACAATCAAAGAGTTCAAATACCAAATATTAACTCTGCATAATTATATAAATGGACCCTAGATGAGGCGAAAGAATTCAATTAACAAACTTAATTGATGCATACCACATATTTCAAATGCATAATTAGCAATTATCAAATATTTAATCATAGAAACCTAGAAATTTACTTGTGATATATTGTTAGGTTAAGACTACCTTAATGATTAGGATTAATTTTTGAGGTCACCAAGATTTTTTATTTTATTATTATTATTATTATTATTATTATTATTATTATGAATTTTCTAACTTATATATATATATATTTAGGTTAACAAAACTTGAATTAAATGCAAGAGTTGCTGTCAAGGATGCTTTTATTTCAAGATTGTGATGAATGTAGCTTGGCAGAAGACTTTTATTAAAACTTACAAACCTTGCTCCCCACGATCTCATATATTTGTTTGAATTTAAAAACAAGTTAGGACAAAAAAGGTCTCTCTCATTCACATTAAAAACATTACAAACCACAAGAAAAGTCCCTTTCTAACATTAAATGCAATCTCAGTAAAATCTAATGGCAAGAAATCATAATTGCACAAAAAAAAATGGAAATAAAACAATTTTTTTATGAACAAATATATTGCTTGCTATTATTGTATTAATTAATGGACAATAAGCCCAAAGGTTAATCTAAAAGGTATCAAAGATTCTACATCATACAAACATTTCCATGTTATGCTAAGCTTTGGCATGCTGGTTATATTTTTAACCAGCTTCCCAGAAGTGGATGATTAAATACACCACAGGTATATTTACAGGAGAACTTACTTTTCCAGGTTCAGTTCATGAGAGTGTTCAACATGGATATGGGGGCAAGGTCTTTCTGGTTCTCCTCGTGTCCACAAAACGTTGAGGTCGCCTCTTTTCTTTCCCAATGCCAAAAAGGTTCCTGCATAAGCGTTCAGATTTTTTTTTTTTTTTTAAAACAGACGAGTGCAAGCATAAATACTATCAGTCATTTGGCATTTCTAAATTGTTCCTATTGCTTTCTGCTAAAAGAATTACCAAGAGTGAATGGAACAATGTAAAGCAGTGCTGGTTGGCCATGCCCATCCATCAAGTTCAGTGCCACATATGTTATGAGTAGACCTGTAGTGGATTTCAGAACTAAGAAGGGAAAAGGAAATTGAAAAATAACAAAAAAAAAAAAAAAAAAAAAGAAGGGAAAAGGAAATTTGAAAAATTAACAAAAAAAAAAAAAAAAAAAAAAAAAAAAAAAAAAAAAAAAAAAAAAAAAAGAAGAAACAGGTATATGCGACACAAAAATAGGAAAAGGAAAGACATTAGTTTGAAATTCTATACCTAATCCATAAGCAATCATTGCCCACAAGAAGTATCCAGCTCGAAGACTTTTATTTGCCAGCCAATCGTACCTGCAAGGATAAACAATTACATTTAGTGCACACAGGTTGGAAAATGCCAATAATTGCATTTTCTTCCACTGGAACACTATTGAGGAATGCTTGTCGAGAAACTGCTATGTTAAGAGCAGAGATAGCAAATGAAGAAATAACATTAGAAATAATTTCCAACCTAAGTGAAAATGCTATCAGCAATCCAGGCAAAAGAATGTCGCCAAATCCTATGATGCTGTAACCACCCCAAGGATCAAACATGCGTGGGATCTTTAGCAGCATAGGGATACCGTCCTCTCCACTTCTATCACCGCGAGCCACCTATGGAAAAATAAATACAATTGATCAAAGCTCTTCTGAATGGCCCAATAGTAAAACTCAAAAACCAAAATTACCCGTGAAATGGTAAAATTTGTGGGATTACTTACCACAATCATGACACTTTCATGGAAGAACTTCTTAGAAACAAACACCCAAAAGATGTCATACAAAAATGCACAGCTGAGAAGAACAGTGCCCACCTGATATAAAATAAGACAGAATAGTATTAGGAGCTGGAGTTCACAAAAAAAAAAAACATCAATTTAAAAGGAAATATATTACATACCATAAAAGGTTCAAAGCAAAAAATAAAAGAAAAATTATTAATAATAAATTTGACGATTGAACTTTACAGCTTTTCACAATCTGGCCACGGAATTTCTAATTTTAACAGTGTCCCAAGTCAAAAGCTCTAATTCAAATGAAAATTTTAATGAGGGATTGATGAAAAGGTCTTCCGCCATTTTTCTAATTTCAAGTACTTCACTGTTAAAATTAAAATTCTGAGGATTATATCGTGAAAGCTGAAAAGTTCCAGAGCCAAACATATACTGAATTCTAAAAAAAAAAAAAAAAAGACGTATTGGTGAAAATTAGTGGAAATCCTGCGAGATGGAGACACTTATAATGCGTATGGAAAGTATTCTGAACATTAAAGAGCTCTCAAAGTATCCCAATCAACCAACTATCACATGAAGTCCTCACTAAAAATAAAATAAAAAAACAGGCCAATATAATCACTCTCACACTATACTAAGGAATTGTGTAACACTGAAACCTTTGTTAATCCAGGCAAATACTCACCTCACCAATACTTCTATAATTCCCTCTATGACATCTGAGCATAGTCCTGTGCTGAAGGATAATCTCTACAAAAATGACAAATTACAACCCGCTAATCACACAAAGATTATATAATAATAAACTCCAAAAAACCACCAAGGGAAATCACATACTCCCTCCGATCAGTGCAATTAATTTGTGTCCACTATAACATACGTGCACAGAGTATCCGTAACATGTGGATGTTTATGTTACTCAACTAAACTATACCTGCCACACAAAACTAGAAGTTTGAGCCCCGAGCCCATCCTGAGCGTTGTTCCTTGGTTATTGCTCTCCAATCTGGTTGCAGGAACTATACCAGACATTAAATTTAATATCACAATTTAGTAAGGTAATAATTAGATACTTGCGCGAGCTGATATATAGAATCTTTAATTTACTTCTTGCATTTTAGAAAAACTATCACCTAATAGGTTAGCTGTTTAGCAGATTTTAAGTTTATCAAAAAAAAAAAAAAAAAAGTATAATACTCAAAAGAATTAACATATAATCATATACCCACATCTTTTCCCCTTCATCTGCAAGAGTGGTTAGCACTACAAAAGAAATTATGGCTACAATAACAACCAAAAACCACAAGGAAACCTCTTCTTGTCATCATATTTTTTATTAACCAAGTTTTCAAGGTGCCAATGCTGGTGCAGCTGTACAATAATTAACCATTGATTTAAAAATAGAACTCCAGCTGATAAGAATTTTATATTGCATAGAAACTAGAGCTTGGTAGTTTAGCAATAGTTACTTGCCAGAATTAAACCATTACATATTACTAGAATCTTGTGTTTGACAATGTACAAGAATTAAGCATGATGTTTGGTTTCCTCCAGTAATGGTTGTTTCTCATTTGAAGCACAAGACAGAACAAACATAAGGAGTTTGAAGGCTATCCTCATTCAAACCTACACCTATTGAATGTATAGTAATCTTTAACTTTTGGCATCATAATATTGTTATTAGTCTATGACATAATACCAACAATAAGTTCATTCATGAACTTAGCTTACTTGTCTTGTCAGATGTCCTCATTCAAACATACAATTATGCTCCAGATCACATTAAAGGACACAAACATTAAAAGTGCTGCTACTAACATAGAAAACTTAGGCATCGACCTCCCTCATCCTTATGTTCTTTAAACTTCAACCAAATTAGCAAAAACAAAATTAATACTGCATTTTACCTATGCACAACACTCTAATGCTAGTGTACATTTTTATTATGTTATGCCAGCATGCTTGAGTTGATTGTATATCAAACATTCATGGCAAACTAAACAGATTGGTAGCAATGTTACCATTGTTTCTTCTTTGTTTCGAGTAAGAAACAATTCCATAGTAACCCCCTAGCATCATAAAACACATTCACAGACTAGGAATTTCACAAGGGACTATATATTGATTAAGGAACCCGGGGAGAGTACTTACAAGCAACTAGCAATATATTACCTTGAGGTTAGGCACATGGACAATTTGCAGAACAGTTATTATCAATGCAATTCCCTGATTAAAGAACAAAAGAAAGGAAAAAAAAAATTATTAGTTGAGTCGCCTAATATCAGTTTTACAGTATTTTTTCACCCATAAATTGATATAGAAGAAAAATAGCAAAATGCTATATGACTCTTGATATCCATTTAAATCTTTCACAAGCATGGCATGGTAAAACAGTGAAACCAAGATAACTACACAAGCAGAAAGAAATAGATTCAATGATGTACATTTCTCTGATAAGTGACTAGAATTCAGTGTAACATGTGAAACCCCTATTCAGTAGCATAATGGAATGAAAAGTTGTGCACCAACAACAAAGATTTAAGTGACCTTACCAATACAGTTTTGAGAACAATTATTTGAAAGAATACAGAAAGAGAAAAACAATGGAGGACAATTATGGTAAAAAATTATTTATACAAAGGAAAGGATTTTCTAACACTAGAAATCTTAGATAAATATAGAAAATTTATTCATAATCCAGTGAAATGATGAGGAACTGCATCTTTACCAGTATATCTTGGCCTATCCAAGCAAAGGAGACATTGCGATATACAGCCCAAACAACAGCAAATGCTATGCAGAATGGAGAAACGGCTAATGTCAGGTATGAGAGAGGTCCAAAGAAGGGTATTTTAATATATGACTCTCCAGCATGCTTGAACCACCTGTGGAAGTATTGAAACTTTAGTTCCCAACATAAAAAATATACCAATTCCCTTGGCTAAAAAGCCATGAATTGGCGTATTTATTCAGGTAATGCAACAAGCAAGCATACTTATAAATAGAAAGGCCAAAACAAAATTCAACATATTTACTGAGTCACTCGCTCGTTGTTTCATGCACATTGTAAATGGAATCACGGTGTAGCAGGAGGAGGATATCACATTGCCAAAATCAGATTCTAGAATATATGAGCCAGTAAATATAAATTTATTGCCTAGTCATAGTGTTTCTATGTTACTCACCTGCATTACAATAATTCTTTTTAGCTCCTAGATATTATTAGCATTTCTAGCAACCACTCATAGCAAATCAATAGTGTCAAGCACAATCATCATAACAAAATATAAACCCCTGCCTACAGCTTCAAAAAATTCATAGTTTCACACATTCTCCTCTGTAAATTCTATATTTCATAAACTATAATTTACACCAAACAATCATATTATGCTCTTCTTTAAGCAAATATTTCTCTCCATACGTGTACACTATTTGAAACTAAATCAAGTACCCTCAGTATCACTACAACAAATATTTACGGCTGAACAAGGTCAAGCACAAGAAATAACAAACTTGCTATAAGATAACTGAAGAAAGACACTAGTTCTCATTAAGCCACGTAAAAAACAAATGAGGTGCAGCCACACACACCCCAAAAAAAAAAGAAGAAGAAGCAAATTAGTCAAAATTTACACTAAAATCTCAGAATTGCTAAAACCATATTCACTTTCACAATAACTTGAAACTAATACATGGCACTAGGAGGATTGAAAAACACTTGAATATTTAGAAATCTGTCAGCAAAAGGATAATCAGAAATTATTTTCATGAACAGATGGGGTGTGGCAGTTCCCCCCAGTATATTGCTTTCACCTATTATAATCTAGCAACCGGACCTCTGCTCAAGCAAGTTTATACAAGAATAATTTCAAACAAACCACAAACTGAAATGTGGATGGCAGTTCATGTTAAACTCCAGTCAGAATAAGAAATCGACAATCATACCTTGATAATAAAGCAACTAGACAGGTTTGTAAGCCCTGCAAAACCATGAAATACAATGTTAAAACTAATTCCCAAGAAAAAAGAAAAGATATGAACAAATAGATCTAGTATGTTTATACACCAATTTCCTTAGACAATAATTTGCATGACAATAATGAAAGTATACATACTTGCGCAGTAATAATGAATATAAGGAACATGCATGTTTTGTGTGTGTATTTGATTAAGCACCTTTCTTATTCCATGCATGTAGAATGACTACAGAGTGGAAAGGAAAACCTCTCACCTCTACACCACCTATGCAGAAAAGAACCACCAAAAGCTCAACGAACCAGTATGACATAAGTTCATAAAGCATGACCAAGAAGCATGAAGCAACAAGAACAAAAAGCACAGCTGACGTTGTGTTAATGTCTACAACGCTACTAACACCTACGACCTTATCATCTGGAATTTCATCCACAGCATCCTACATGAAGAAAACAGAATTCAAAATCAGCAAGTATAAGCTGTAATGAGAATGCAGGCAAAAAAGTAGGAAGTTGAGCAACAGTTTGCAAATAAAAGCAAAAGATCACCTTCAATAGCTTCTCATGCTCAATAGCTGCTTCTCTGGCACTCCATGCAGACCAGTAAGACGCACATAAGATAGTAACAACTGCCATCAGCCACAAAAATACTTCGGCTATATCAACTAGCGGCCGCCGTGGAGAGTATAATTGCACAGAAACTGGCAACAAAGACAGCTTTAGGGTGAAAAGGAAGCATGTAGATAAAATTATGTTGGTCATAAAATATAAACCAGAAAAGTTTGTCATTTAAAGTTCCAAAGCCAAATGGATAATTAAGCAATATTATAAAAGATTCATGCGCCAGAAGAAGGTTTTTGCTTTGACTGCATGAATGACTGGAGTTACATTTGTCTTGCATTTATGCAGAATGTGGAAAATCTTACCTGATGAATTAGTTAATAGCATTTTTTCCAAGCTTGCACCAGCATCTTGTGGGAGCATAACAGCAGGTATTTGTATGTCAAGATCAGTTTCATCTGGCTCACAAACCATCTTATAAAGTTCTGCCAGAGAAAGAACAGACTTCAGGCCAAATGAATCAAAATGGAAAACAGTGACGATAAACTACATACAGTATCATGATTTATATTTTTGAAATGAGAGGTAATTAAAGTCAAATCTTATTCCAGGTCATGTGCAACATAGACTTTGGATTCATAGGTGAAGAACTTTGATCACTTGGAAGGCAAATAACCAAAGAGAGACCGGAAAATAGTAGGGGTTAAGACATAACAGAAGGGATTTGATCCCAAAACATCTCCAGATTAAACAACACGGAGGAAAAGCACTAATCTATCAGACTCCAAATAGTTGAGCCTAGTGATTATTTCAGTAAAATGAACGAGGTTAATAACAAAAAGATCAATTTTCAAAGATAGAGCAATAGAACTATTATTGGCATGTTGCATCTACTAAGAACTAAACTACTCAAACGCATGGATCAAATAATAACCACAAATATAGTGATTACCTTTTTGGTTATTTATTATAAGGACAGCAGAAGCACCAGCAGCTTCTGCATTGTTTGCTTTGACTGTGAACTTGCACTTTCCTCGATCAACCATGATGATATCCTTATCAAGCTAATAAATCGAAAACAGAACACTGCATTAGCAAACATCTATCACATATCCCTGAAAAGAACAAATCAAAACTGTTCAGAATATAGTCAAACAAGAAAAACCTTTTTCTTGGGTTTAGTACAACAATCTCGAGGATCTGAAAGAGTGAGGCGAGTTTGATGAGCATTTTTCTCCTTTGACACAATGGTAGTACCAAATCTAGCACCGACACCAACAAATTCAGCATCCTCTATTCCATTGACCCAAGTTTGAACTTTCACCTAACAAAAATATTCCCAAGATTGTACCAAAATAAGATGAGGCACCCCTAAATAAAGTACAATTAATATGCAAAATAAGCTTCATCAGAATCTAATCAATGCAACTTCCCAACAAACTTACCAAACCATGCTACGAAGCAATAATATCATATGCCTTCCATAAATATAGCTCATACAGTATGCACTTTTAATATTAATCTAAAAACCAAAAAGAGAACCGAGTCGGGAGAAATAGAGCAGGAGCTCAATTATGACCCAAAAAAAGAAAAAAACTTTCATCATAGTTTCTTAAATTGATTTTGAGCTTTCTAAGCTAAATAAATCAAAGGAGCTAATCACTTGATGTGCTACTCGACATTTTCACAAATTTCAGACAACCTAGTTAATTTGGGGAAAAGCAAAAAGAAAAAGAAAGATAAAAGAAAAGGCTTTCCATTTTTGAGGGATCACAAAACTATTTTCAAATCACCCAGAAATATTACAAGAAGAACAACACCACCAACAAAATAAAGACTTAAAATCACATTAAAATAGTCAACAAATATAATTTACTACGCCTCCAATACCATAAAAAAATAGATAAAATGAAAAAAAAAAGGACCAACCAACAGATAAAACAAGCTAGACCCAGTTGAGAAATCAGAAAAGAAAGAACTGGGTAGAAAAGAAAAGCAGCATTGAAGCTCTACCAAAACAAAATCGTTCTCGCAACCAGGCTTTTTGGGAGCTGAATCATCGTCATGCACAATGTCCCCAGCTGTCACAGTAGAGGGGTAATAGACCAACGAAATCACTGCTACAATATAGATTACCAAGCAAAGCTTCTCCAAATCCATGGATTCCCTCTTTTAAGTAGAAAATTCCTGTGCGCGTTCTCTCTCTGCAACACAATTCAGAGCAGAGAAGAGGAGCATGCCTCTTATCATATTTTCTCATTTTTGTTATATAGTCTGTATAAAAAAATAATAAATAATCAGTAACTGGATTTTTTTTATTATTTATTTTTAGAACAAGAACGGAAATGGAAATAATCATCAATTAAGCTACCCAATGCAGAAGTCCGCCTGAAACCACGTCGTTTCGAATCCTGCTTTAAAAATTAATTACTTTATTTAACAAATTTCTTTTTGTTGGAATCTTTGTTATAATAATCATTTATTAATTACTCCCTCCCTCTTATATATAGGTTCATTCTTTTTTTTTCCCATTTATCTTCAAATATAATCTTATTTTATTTTATTTAAAAGACCATTTATATATAACATTAGACTAGTTTGGCTTTTAACTTTAGGGTGTGCAATGAGCTCTTCTGATTTCATTATAGGAGGTGAAGTGCACATAAGCGCGACAAAGACAGAACCCGTGATGAGAGTAGCCACGGGAGATTTTAAAGATCATCAATCAAACAGAACGAGAGTTTGATCCCAAAACATCTTCCAGATTGAAACAACACGGAGGAAAAGCACTAAATTCTATCAGACTCTACTTTTAGTTGAGCCTAGTGGATTTTAAGTGTCAGTGTATAAATTTCTATTGAAGAGCAAAAACGCTGGCGATTATAGATATTTACAGAAATTAATAAGGTATATAGGTCATACTTCTCTACTAAAGAAGATTACGGGGTGCTCAATAATAGTACTACCTTTGATTATGGCATAACAGCAGTATATTTTGGTGTGCATCATCTTACTTAAGAAACTAAAAACTAACTCAAAAACGATGATCAAATTAATAACCCATAGAGAAAATATATACAAGTAGTGATTAACGCTTTTTTATTTTGTTGTATACTTATTATTTGGAGTAGTTAGGAACAGAGCAGTTGACAGCACCAGGCTCAAGCTTCGGCTGAGAAATTGGATGTGTGCTTCTCTTTGGACCTTTGAACCTATGACCTACTTTTTTCCCATCCTGTATCAAAACCCATTATTGATTATATCTCTCTTATCAAATGGCCTTTAATTAATACTCAGGATAAATCAGCAATTGAATTATTTGCGATTTTTTTCAGACATATTAGCATTATTCTACGATCAAACGCCTGATAATTAGGAACAACTATTCAAAACCTTGTATTACAAAGAGATAACTGTATAGTCCACAAATACCTAAAGAAAATAACACCAATCTCTGTGGATTTTAGGGGTATACAATCCTAATAGAATCAGAGGACAAATGCTTGAATATAGTGAAGTTTGTATAGTGTGTAGTTGAGTTATCTTGGAGCATTCTGATTGACTTCCTTTTTGACACTGATAAGTTGCGGTTTAGTTTACACAACACATTCTAAAGGGCGACGATATACATCACTATAAACAAAATTTCAGCATCATCCTGCTTAATGCCTAGTGAACCGCAAGTGGTATTGTGAACTTTCAAGCAAATACTCATATCAAATATTTCCAAGATTAGTGGTCACCATAAACTGAGACAAAGGAATGGCATAAGACAACTGATTGCATAACCATTGTGCGACACCTAACATAGACCTGATGGGTATCCAAGGTCTATTCCATAAGCAGTATTTGCAAAAATGAAATGAGAGCTTTTCAATCAAGGAAATTCATAAATCCTACACTTGCACGATTATCTTAGTAACCCTAAGGCAACTAGCTTTTTACACAAACCTTTGCTTTACATGGAAAATTAGCAGAAATAATATCATTATGCCAACTTATCCGAAAATTTCAATAGAATTTTGAAACTAAGAATTTAATGACAATCTTTAACTTTTATATAATCTTTCAAAAGACCATATAAAGAAGCAAAAACCAGGAGTTCGGGGAGAAGTAAAAGGCGAGGAGCCTTTACCATTTAATGACCAACAAATATGAGAGCGAAAAAATAAATACGATAATAGTTATTCAGTATGCTTTTTGCTCTAAATTATCTCCGGATATTCTTTGAATGGCGCTTTTTTCTTAAGCTAAATAAATCATAAGGGTAAGCTAACATTCACCTTTCCAATATAGTAGCCTTCAAAAGAGCTTAGTCTCTCGACTAATTTTGCAGCGAAAATTTCAGGGACACTACCGACGCTTTACATTTATTATGTGGAAAAAAGTACAATTTATATAAGGAAAAAAAGGGAAGAATATAAAATGAGAACAACAGTCTTTACCCATTTTTGGTGATATGGTGGCGATCACCTTAAAATCAAACATCATTTATTGTATGTTCGTCTATTCTAGTGCAATTCTCCCATGTAGTTATATTTTTACCAAGAAAGCAAGAGCGCAATTAAACACCAGCGCAAAACGAAAATAAAATATAACGCAACTTAAATATCACAATTAATTAATTAGTGAGGTAAACAACAAATACAAAATAACTTGACGTGCCTCCAATACCATAAAAAAATAGAATAAATGAAAAAAAAAAGGACCAAACCAAACAGGATAAAAACAAGCTAACCCAGGTTTTTGAGAGAAATCAGAAAAAGAAAGAACTGGGTTAGAAAAGAAAAGCAGGCATTTTGAACTCTACCAAAACAAAATTCGTTTCTCCAACCCAGGCTGTGGGAGCTGAGAGAGAATACACAAGAGGTTTAGTCAATGGCACAATGTTCCCAAGGCTGTCTGCGATGTAGTTAGGAGGGTTGAATGAGAAAATTGTTAATTCGGTTAATAGTGGGACCAACGACCATCACTGCGTTACAATACTTTTAGACAATGGAAGTGTAATTTACCAAGCAACAGGCTTACTACCAAATCCACATACCTGGGAATATATACACCTTTTCTATTGATTAAGTTAAGGATTAATTTGAGAGAATAATGCACTGCGGCGGTGTTCCTCATCTGCAACACATATCAGATGCTAAGAAGAGACAACGTACAGAGCTTCGCGATCGTCTCGTGATTACAACTTTATTGTTTTCTCAAATTTTGTTTTACCATTTTATAGCCTGTATGATTAAAAATAATCACTGAAATTAAATCAATTGTATACGTGAGATTTTATTTAATTTTGATTATTTAGATTACATATAGATACACGAAATATTGAGAAAATTACAATCAATTCACAATTTACAGTGTGCTTATCCCAAATTTTGCAGAAGATCCGGCCTTGTATAAGTCCACCTGTCTGGTTCATCGGGAATTCCAGCTTTTTATAGAACAAATTTATATGGTACACTTACTTATATGTTTATTACAAATTCTCTTATAGAATTCTTTGTTGGAATCTTGTATAATTAATTCATTATAATTACTGCCTCATCTCTTTGCAATTATATAATAGGAGTTCATGTCGTTGTATTATTACTAACATACTATATTTCTTTCCAAAATCTTAAACATCTTTATTTATTGAGATATTTATTTAAAAGGACACATCAGATATACTTTATAAGCTTAATATATATATATATTAATATATATATATTTTTTTTTTTTTTTTTTTTTTCCAATGTATATTCAGGTGTATATCATACAATCACTAATAGAGGGATTGTTAAAAAAAAAAAAACTAAATAAAAATATAGTTTTATTGTGTTAATAAATTTTTCATAATCTACATAAAAGTCAAATTAGACATATAAATGACAAAGGGAGTATAATATTATTTTCACGGTTGATGAAAACCGCGTAAAATTAAATTATTACTAAAAATATTTATTTAAATAACTTTTTTTTTTTTGTTTTTGCATTTGGAAATTTTTATAATTGAATTGTTAAATTCAAAATTTTTCAATATCTATTTTACATGTCAAATGTTACTTTCAAATTAATTATCTTAAATATGGTTTTTTTTTTTTTTTTTTTTTTTTAGTTTTCATTTAAAATATATCAATGGTGATTTGTTTATTTATAGCACTGTCTCTAACGGGTTTTTGGACATGGGACATACCCATAAATATTTTATTTAGGCAAATAAAGGTGATTTTATTGAATGGAACATATACACAAATACGTCAGATTCTAATTAGTTTAACTATTTTCTATAAACATCTAGATAAAGAAGTATATTTTAATTTCGGAATAGAGTATCTATAAGGAAATATTGATTCCTAAGAACAATAATCAATATATATATATTTTGCCACTATTTGCATTGAGTGGGGAACCTCACATTTTGGCTACATAGCTGTGTGAATTACAATAAAATTATAAAGGAAGTACTATGGAAACACTTTATCAGATATGACATTCAAGCATAGAAATTAATTATTTATAAATATAAAAATAATCAAGGTTTAATAATAACTTAATTAATGGAATTACATATCACTTTCATTGCGTAATCCCAAAGTATTATGTAATATAAAAAAATGATATTAGTAGACTTAGTCCTTTTCTTTAAGAAAAATAATATTTTATTGCAACAAAGATGATTCAAGGAGGTATGAAAAATATCAATTCTATTAAGGTATACACTTGGGCGTTAGATATAATCCTTCTCAGAGCTGATAAAAGTGGTAGGATGATCTCTCTGTGTAATGTTATGTGTAAATATCTAATTATTTATCTTCTGTAATTCGTAAACATCACAAAACTCTCACATACACCAATATTAAATTATAAAATGAATAGAGTCACTTTATATTTATGAAGGTGAAAATTTATCACTTAAAGAAAGATAGGAGCGGAGGGATTGCTCGACAAATGGGGTAAAGTGTGGATTAGGCTATAGACAAATTGGTGACATTAGATTCTTTGTTATGTTTGCTCTTTGGAATTTGCGACTCATAAAAATTGCAAATTATGTAGACCGGCAGACATACTGTTGAGAGTGTCTGGTGAATTTTTCAGATCATAAAAAACATAGATATATAGGTATAATGCAATCAAACAAGGTAAAAAAATTGAACTTCCAAATACCTCCCTTAAGGGAAAATTTATGAACTAGAACTAACAAGTTGGGAAAGACTTTTGAATATTAAGACCATGAATAACAATTAGGGCGATATTTTCCTTAGATTAAATATAGGGAAGGTCTTATGGAATATATATAGAGAAAACAAAATATAAGTTTAAAAAAGGATTCTCTTATTTAAAAATTTTAGGAATAAATATACAAAATTTAAGGGAAACCTGGAGATGCCTGCATACCATTGAGGTTGTCTTTAATTTGAATTTTGCCTGTGTAAACGAAACCAAAAGGATGCTGGTCCCCTAAACATCGCCGAAGGGCTTAAGCAAGTGATAGGATCGCCTCCAGCAATATTAATAGTCACACGTAGTTTCGGTATGGAAATCTGGAACCCAACAGAATGTTGTTGGCCACGGATGTTAGAAGGAAGGGCAAAATGAGAGATTTTTTCGTACTTGTGAATCGTAGAGATGATGAGGTTGAAACAAGATAAAGGAGAGGTGTGGCAGGTGCAGGGTAAAGAGGTTACGCGCACGTGCGAAAGAACAATAACTGAAAGGCTGAGTGCCAAATATACATGTGTGAAAGTATAATAATAATGGATGTATAACATATGTGGTTGGAGGGTGTGAAGAGTGTGTTACGGAAAAAAAGAGAATACTGGCATAGGAATATATTTCACAACTTAAGACCAGAAAGCGACACATAATTCGCTAGACATGTAATTTATCTGGATTCGCGTGAACTATGATGCATATAAGTTGCGTCATCAGGCAAGAACATTCTAATCTACAGCATTTGTTGAATGTCACCGATTATCAGGTAATAATTTTCAAATCCAAAATTACCAAAGGGCATAATTTACACTTATTTTCCCACTTTTGCTAGTTTTGGGTCAGCTCTGAATAGGGGCAATAATTGAAAAAATTATCTCTCACTATTATTCCGTTCAGTGGTAATATAGGGATAGAGTTTCTATTAATGAGACGTATCAACATGCGTATTTAAAAAGAAAACATAGCAAAAAGAAACGAAAAAAAAAAGTTATATGAGGGGAAAAAAGAAAAAATGCTCATATGATGGCTTATACAATACAAAGTAGTGAAAACTCTCTCACAATGGCTCGTTCATGAAGTTGTAATGCATTATTACCAATTGGTTTTTTTTTTTTTTTTTTGCATAGTTTCATTTAAAATATATCAATTGTGATTTGTTTATTATAGCACTGTCTTTACGTTGAAGCAACCAATTATAGAAAATAATATTGCGATTGGAACATTACAATAGTCAAGATTCTAATATTAACTTATTTCAAACTTGAAAAGAAATTTATTGAATTTTGAAAGAACAATAATCAATATTTTGAAATCATTATGGACTTAAATGTGAGCTTGTTCATAATAAAATATTTGACCATTTATTCAGAATGACATAAGCATTATAATTTATTTATAAATAATCAAGTTTTATTTTTATTAACTTATAGAATTACCATCATCATTGAATTAATAAAATATTAAAAAAAGAAATAGACTTAGTCTCTTAAAAAAAATTTAAAATATGAGTATGAAATTCAATTTGGTACTATGGTAAATAACCTCCAATGTGGTGATGATCTCTCTGTTTTGTTATATTTTATTATTTATTTTTTAATTTACACAAATACAAATAAAATATTTATAATTTGAATATTTATATATAGTGGGGTGCTTGAAAGGGTGAACTTGTAAATTGACAAGTCTTAGGTGCTTGGATTGGACAAGAAATGCATTAGACGCGCATACTGTTGTTTGGTGTTCGACCAAAGCATGTGGTCATTGCCTCAACGTGAAATGACTCATTTACCCCTAAGGAAATTTTGGGATAAGAAACTTGATAAAGCCAATTACATAGGTTTATAATGGGGGCAAGATTGGAAAATTAAGTTAAATGGATCTATAAAATTGTAAAAAAAGTAAGGAACCCATTATTTAGTGATTGTGGAAGGAAACAAGATGTGTCCCAATACAAAGCTTAAGAATAGACAATTAACTGTTTTCATGAAATCTTGAACCCAACAGAATTTTGCCAGCAAAATGAATTTTCAGTTCTTGAAATGAATGAACAGATTTTAAAGGCTGTGGTGAAGGCTGAAACACATAATGCATTCTTTATTAATAAAGATTAGATATTTTGGTTAGTGGAGAGGAAAAAAAGAACTGCAGATTTTCCAACTTGAAAAGAACAACAGCTATGAATTATGATTCTCTTCAAAAGTCGTATGAACTTTCAAAATTATCAGGTAATAATCAAATCCAAAATACAAAGGCATAAATATATTCCCACTAAGCAGCTGAATAGGAAAAAAAAAAACAAAAACAGTGAATAGGAAAGATCTATAATGAATTACATTGGAAGTATTATCAAAGGAAAAAAAATATTGAGGGAAAAAAGAAAAAAGAAAAAAAAAATCTCTCAAGTATGTTTTGATTTATGCTTAACAAGATGTTAAAAGAAAATACCTGAACAAGGAGAGGCAAAATAGCAGATGTTTGAAACTTGATGGACCAAAAACAAAAAAAATATAAAAAAAAATGAGATGTCCGAGCTGATTGAATGAGCATTTCCTCTCTAACCCCATGCCATAAGGCACACATTAATCTCCTTCAATAGCATAGATAAAAACAAACTTCACTGCCTTTTTTGAGGTCGTATAATTTTTTTTGTTTTTTTGAGGAATCATATAACAATGTTCTCTGATGTCCTGAAGCAAAGGATTGTTGAAAGTTCCCAACTTTACCTCTTTCAACAATTGAAAAAGAAAAATTTATAAAGAAGATCTCGAATCCATGGTTTCTGAAGGCATGCTAGACATTTTCAACAGTTGAACCTATTTGGGAATCGATAACCATCTTCAAACGTCATTAGTCTGCCATCAACTCTATAATTTGGAAGGCCATGGAAGTTGTTGGCAATGTAAGGTTCTGGTAAAGAGTAGCCTCCACCAGAAAACCTTATGGCTCCTCCATTCATTGTCAAACCAAGTGTGTTGTTATTCTCTCGCGGTAGATTTTCCATGTCAAATTGATTTGGCATGCTAAAACCCCCACTCACAGTCTGGAGAGGAACTGTGAATCCATCTCCAAGAATTGAAGTTGTAGTACTGTTCTGGTTGAAGAAACTGATATCTCTAGAGCTAAGTTTAGCGTAGTTTCTACTTCTTTCTTCTGCAGGCTGCATGCCTTGAAAGTATCCAAGATGACTACTCGAACCAAACATCATATTTGATCTTTCTGAACTAATGGCTGGCTGATTCTGAGCAGTTCTTTGCTGAAGATAGCTAAATGAAGAAGTATCAGGCCTGTGAATTGGAAAATGGGTTTTTGTTAGGACACTTGGTAATGTTAAGTACATTGATGAAGCTGCCTGACTGAAGGAATCACATGTAAAAGTTGGCTCTAAAGATAATCCTGACCTTTCTCCCTTGTCCTTCTCAGCTGAAGTTATGGATCCAATAGTTCGGCTGTAATTAACTTGATAATCGGGTAGTTGAAAGTGATTACTAGAATTAGCAGTTTTTTTGCCTTTTGCAGACTTCAATGAAGATCCACTATTGCCATTTTGAGCTCTTATGGCCAAAACAATGCTCTTCTGTTGCTGCATATTCTGGTCTGTGACACTGGACTTGGAATTTGACTTGTCAGCCAATGCCAATCTCTCTTTTCCATTCTCTTCAGTTGGTTCCACAAGCACAATAGCTCGGCTATAGTCAATCTGATCTTCAAGAATTGGAGAATAAGTATCAGAATCAACTGATTTCTTGCTTTTACTACACCTCTTAGGAGGTCTGCCATTACAAGTCCGAGCTCTTGTTGAGGATCTGACCTTATTCCGATTCTGCAGTTGAACATTTTCCTGAGAGTTCTTTTGAGGTACTCCAATGTTCTCCTCCAAGTTGATTAGGTATTGCATATGCACATTCTCCTTAAACTTGCTTTGGTTATGCGCTTGACCATACTCCGCAAGTTTGTTTTGAGGTTGGACTTGGATGTTCTTCCCAAAGAGGTTTTGGTACTGAACTTCTGCATTCTCTTCAGAATTGTTCTGGTACTGAGATTGGACTTTTTCTCCTTCAAAGATGACTTCTTTCCTTTCTGACTCAGAATCTTTCTCCTCTGCCACCAGTTTCTGCATTTCTTCCCTCATCCATGATAACAAATTTTTTCTGGTAACTTTAAGTTCTTCTAACAAAGAATGCATATAACTTTTGAGATCATTCAAGGCAGCATTTTCACTAGCATTATTAGTTTTACCCTTCCGAGAGATTTCTTTGCGACTACGAGATCCCCTCTTTGTAGATAAATTTTCCTTTTTATTTTGTCCTCTTTTCCCTTTTCTAGCTGTTCCATGTTCATTTTTACCTGAAACGCCAGGATCATTCTTGCCTTTCTTCCCAAATCTGCTAACCTCACTGGTTTCACCGTTATCAATGGGAACCAAGGCCAGTTTGTGCTTCTTACAAGCTGGCTCACCACCTAAACTGTATTTAGAATCATTGCTTGAAGAATCAAAGTCACTGTGCCTCCTTCTATACTCCCACCGCTGCTGGAATTTCAGTTCATCTCCCATTTTAGATATGGCAGACAACAGAAAATACAAATAATTAACCTTGCCTGTAAAGAACATAGATATTCACTTCAGTGGTTTCTTGAAGTTCAAAAGGTACGAACATGGATTCATCTTATTTCAAGAATAAAATTTTATGGCAACTTCATCCATCATTCTCATTTCACTTCTCACAGCAAAGGCCAATCAAGTATAAGGTAGCAACAAAATCAGCTATGGAATAGTAAGCTCTAAATTGCTTTGGCTTCATGGACTATTCACAAGTTAAAATTTGTAGCTTGTGTTTCTATTAAGAACTAAAAACGTTTTTTTTAATAAATATGAGCCCAAAAAGCCACAAGAAATTCAAAATCAAAGATGCAATATGGTTCTGCGAGAATAAGTAGCTCTTCTTAAAATTCAGACCCCATTTCTGTAAACTCCCACCAAACAAACAATCAATCCTGAACATCCAAAGCTTTCCAATGGGATTAGAACACCAAATAAATTGGACAAGCTTTCATAATAAAAACTGCTTTTGACATAATATTAAACTAAACACTAAAAAAAAGAGAATTTTTCAATCACTGGTTCAAATAAAAAAAAAAAAAAAACATCCTTAGTACCAAAGTAATTGGAAAAAGTACTTCTATTTTCTGAAGTTATAAACATCTTGCATGGTAATCTCATAAGGCCAGAAACATAACCATAAGAGCTCAAAGGGGATATCAAACGGTCCAAAATTCACATACGTACTGTGCATAAATTCTAAAGACAAGAACTTTTCAGAGTCATCAACTCTCTTTTGATATTATACCAAAAAGAAGGGGAAAAATAAAACAACCCAGAAAAATGATCAGCTAAACCACAACAAGGATTAACCAATGAAGAAAAGAACAAAAAGAACAATCAAAACAACACCTTTCAATCATCAAATAAATGGGTTTTTCTTTCTTCCTTCCTTTCTTACATTTTTTTTTTTTTCTCTTGAAGATGGATGGAAATAAACTCACCAGGTTTGAGTAGACGAAGAAACTCTTGTTCAACCCAAGAGGACGTTTCCTTTTCCCATCAAAAACCAACCCCCAAGCGCATCTCTTTGCTGGGAGCTGTTTTCCTCTCAGGCATTTATGTCTTCAATTTCTCTCTCTAAAAGGAAATAAAAGATACGTTCTTGCCTGTCTATATAACGAGTCAATCTGTGCAGACTGCAGAGAGAGTGTGTATCTATGTTTTTTCTTTTAACTTTTTGCTGTTTATGGAAATGAGTCAGTAAGTTGGCATAAAAGTGGCAGAGAGAGTTATGGGTCCTTTTGTTAACATTGGCCTATTAGCTTGTGTCCGGTGGTGGATAAATGCAAAGGATTAATAATTAGAGCATTTAATTTTTCACCAAAGAACGTTTTTTTAGAGAATTACAAAGATTTCAATCTCTTAATTTGGCAAACCCAATTGTGCTTATCACAAGTAACAGCTGTAATGATTAATGGGTTGCATATAAATTAATCTATACTTAGAATATTCTCACATATTTTTGTTAAATTATTGATTGTTTATAAATGGCTCCAGATATAGTTCCATGCTGGGATGAGATTATGAAATAGCCATATGGTATAGACCAGCTTAAGAAATGTTCAGTCAGATATGTTTCTATGGATGGCATGTTAAATCAGAAATGGCAAATTGCTATCATCAAATTCAAAACCTATAATTTTGTTTCTCTTTATAAGGCACCTGGTTTGGAAACCCAACTAAGAATAGAGAATCACTAAATGCATTTACAGTATTAACTTTAGAATATAAGCTGTGAGAAATGAAAGCATATTCTTTTCACGGCAGAACAAAAACGACAAATTTCTTGCATTGCAAAACAAAAATCTTCCTCTTCTAAGAACTTTTCAGTTAACTTGGAATCATTCTTTAATAGATAAAGAAGGTTATTAAACCTAAGAATTATGGATATTCTGACACTTAATCTCCTAATTATAGTAGAAATTTTATTTTTAATACGCGTGACCCGAAAAATAAAAATATGAACTTTCGTTTAAAGAAAAAAAAAAGGTTCTTCGTACATGTAATAGTTTAGAAAGAACATGACTTAAAAAGCCAACTCCAATGATTTTGGGATTGAACTTTAATAGAACCCTGTTTTTGGATTGCTCTGTCAAATACAATAAGGTAATAGTCATGCACTGCACCATATTGATGCCTAGAAATTCACTAAATACTATATACAACCTGATTTGCCTAACAGGAACAGAATAGAGCAGGTTCTACATCAGCGGAGTTACAATCCGCTATGCATGTCGATACAGAAGTACAAAATTGGAGGGTTGATTCCTTCAGAGGATCATATTTTCACATTCCTTTTGCTAACACCACCACAATTTTACATCGCATAAACTTCCAGAAACCTGCAGGGAGAAATGATTAAAGAAAAAGGTCATCTTTCAGAAATTTTTAATGCATTTAAACGATTGTGGAGGTCTTAACTTCAACCAATTTTAAAAAAAAAAAAAAAAAAAAAAAATATAAGAGGTAGGAGGCAAATTGATAAAAATAATATCAAAATTAAAGTTTCGAAATTATAAAGACGTTGCACAGTTGGACGTATGTTTGACACACTAAACATTACACTACGATTTTTACATGAATTGAACTTTCCATGATACTAAGAAAGGCAAATACTTATTGATTGTCATTAGCCCCATACCTCAACAATTCGAAGTCCAGCAACTTTCCGTAGTTTTCTGCTCAAGTAGTCACGAGCGAGTTATGAACGGTCCCTTCTTTAAACATGGCCTATTAGCTGGTGGTCCTGAAATCAGTATAAAAGTTTTCACGTTTTCCGCTTCCCAAATGATTGCTAATTAGGAAATATTAGAGCCTTCAATACCTGAAGCAGCTATTTTACATTTTTCACTACTAATATAGATATATAATAACAAAGAAAAAGTCGTGTCAAGTATATATATTATATATCTAAATCTAATAAGATTGAGCAATATATTAGTAAACAGACCTATATCTACATTCAATCTCTTAATTTGGCAAACCAATTTGTAACTATATATTTGCTAATTCACAAGTTAGAACTAAGTCAGGATGTCAATTAGTGAGTTAAATATGGAGGTTTGACCAATAAAATATTTCTGAAACATCCGTTATAATGTGGAATCTTTAGAACATATTCTTCTACATTTTATATAATTTTGTAAAAATTATTGCAATAATGTCTGCTATCTATAAAATTTAGTATTAAGACTCCAGAAATTTATAATTTAGTTTCCTTTTAAAGCTTGGGAAATTTATCATTTTTTGATTAGAAGGATATGACAACATAACTTATATGGTAAATTAAGAATCCTGACTTAAGAATTCAAATAATGTTCAAGTCATAAATGTTATCTCAATCGGGTGCATTAAGTGTTTTTAAAATTCTCAGATAATGAAAAGCAACTTTTCTATTATCATACAAAAATCAAAAAAACCCGTATAATGTTGTCTCGTTACTGTTAAAAGGCACTAATTTGAGTGAATTTTTGGTCATTACATCTCCAAAACTAAGAAACTATATGTAGAATATCATAACCGTAAATTTTGAAACTCTTTATCCCGAATAATTTTTAGCGTGTTTCCACACTGAGAAAATGATTTAAGGCTCATTGATGCGAAGATAAAATTGAATATCGGCTATTGTGCTTGTAAACAACGGAGCGAGAGAATCGTGAAAAAAAACGACAAGAAAGTTATGATATATATTTTTGCAATATGTCGGGCCAAAAATACTCTATATAGTAACCTATCACTCTTCTTAAGAGAAAGCGTATTGTTCAGCATAAACATCATGGAATTCATAGTGCTTTTAAATTTAGACTTTAATACGAAAGACGGAGTTATCGCAACTTAAAACATCACTTATAAAAGAACTTCATTCATTCGGCAATCTCGCTTCTTTCTCGTACACCTCTTGTACACTTCTCTATTCCAATTAATGTATTAGGTTAGTAATGATAAAATCTTACTTCAATTTTCTTACTTAATTCATCCGCGCTATATGATCTGAATATTATATATACATAAAAAATTAATTGGAATCTCTCAGAATTTTATTACACAAGGAAATAAAAAATCTAAAATAAGAATACCAAGGTCTTTAGCTGTTTAATCTATGTATTAATATATGTGATGCGATGTGAAAATGAGAGCTTAGACTTCTAAAATAATAATGAGTTGCGCGAACTTTCCAATGATTGGATTTGAAACTTAAGGTGTAATATGAACCCCTCATGTTTTATTGAGTATTTTGTGACCGTTGCTTATGGTTCACCTATTACTGAAATTATATAGAGGAGTAATTTAGTTCAGTCACCTTAATGGCGATACTCCCTTTTAATATGAGTGGCCTATGGAGTCGAATTTCCTACTTAAATAACATATTTAAATCAACCTGAGTGTGTGTAATAGCCTCCTAAACTCAAGCAAAAAACAACAAAATACATAACAATGACATATACTTTCGATCATTTCTAACACTATATATCATCGGCGGAGAAAGTTCTACTCCTCAATTTCCGACTAATATGCTAGTGTCATTGCACTGAGAGGGTCATATCTTCTAGTCTTCACCTAATTTTGCTGTGGTTTTATATCAACCTTCTAGGATTAGGGTGTCATTAATATTCATCTATTTGGATACCTTCTTATATTTTGAGCCATACATTGAACGCAACGCAACTCTTACTAGTTAAGGCGATACGCAAAATAATGCGTTTTTCCACTCAGCATGAACCACAACTTCTCTCAGTCCAGGGACACAAGAATTGATTGCAAAGTAATCAATAGAAGTAAATGGTTCATCATAGTTCTCATAAGAATAATTTATGTTAATCTCGTGGCATATTTAAAGACGCACTGTTGAGAAGTGTCTATAACTTTCTTATTAAAAACGCAAGTTTTATTAAATAAAAAAAAGAAAAAAGACTATTAATTATTATAAAAAAATATCTTTCTGCATTCAATGAGCATATTGAAGATTTAGATCATATGTATAATAGATCGATTAACACGTTTGTGCATCTCAGAAAGCCACCAGAGGGTTCTCCTGCTTGAAATACAAGAAACGACGTCTTTCTCTGTGTGTGGACGTTGAAAATGAACCATTTTACTTTTCAATTTTTAATGTTTACGAAGATATATTAGGACTTATCCTAACCTCCACATTTCCAGAGACTCATCTTTCTTAGGATTTACTCAATAAAATCTTTCTACAGCAACCTCTTTAGATACTCTAACCTGTTAACGCTTGCGATAAAATCAATTAAGTGAGACTCTATGCTCTTAGTCAGGAGTTAATATACTTCTCATGCTAACAACTAGAGTTGTAACAAATTGTCAAGTTGAATTATGTAATGATCTTCGATTATTGATCAATTACAAGGTTTGAAGACACTGTTCAAATATAGTTCAGCTCTTAGCGATCCATGAAACTCTTAAACATTTTCATCTATCAAATGCAGATACAAACCCTTCATTATTAAATAGAATTGGAAAGAACAGAGAGTTATGCGCAATCTTTAATAATAATAGAGTTCGAAAAATGAATGAGAAAACACAAATTAAAAACGATGAGGAACGTTTAGGAGAGCGCGTGATAAGAAAAGCAAAAAAAAAAAAAAAAAAAAAAAAATCTCCATCAATTGCCTTGAAGTATATGTATAATAGTGCCTTCATCAGAGCCACGAGGTCCTCAAGACTCTTCTTTGACGTGAACTAAACATTCTGCTTTTATGTTCGAAGTAGAATTCATAACCTTTCAGTGTCATTGGATTACCACTCAACATCTTAGATTACTAACTTGTAACTGAAAATCAATGGCTTTCTGGTAACCTGCAACAACAGTTGCAAAAGAAGGAAGTATTAATGATGTCGTGTCAATCAAGGTTGGACATGTCAATGCTAGCTTAGCATAAACTAAAAGTTCTAAGACATTAAACCCTTCATTATTAATAGAATGAAGAACAGATCCTTCATTGTCAAAAAATAAAAAATAAAAAAAAGAAGACCATGATGCAGTTCGTTATGCAATTCAAAGAACAGCGAATTAACTTACCGCCATGGAAATTCACTTGTGTCTATCCCAGCTTGATGAAGCTCATCAACATACTGCAAAGCTTCCCTGCACTCCTCACGATCATCGAAGAACTCTCTTTTGTCACCTTCAATTTGATATGTCTCATGGCCTTTACCAGCAACCACCTGCAATACAAGAATAATTTCAGAAAGACAAAAACTCCTTGAAAGAAATGTGAGAATAAGCAAGCCTGGTGAAAACATTACCCTTTCAAAGTCCACCCATCCCCGTAAAAGAGAAAATAAAAAAAAAGTTTCAGAAAGAACTTAAGTTACAGCACCAAGATATAATAGGAAAATTATGCAGGACTTAGATTAACAATGAGGTAATAGAAGACATAAAAAAAACATGTCATTTTGACAGCTATTTCCAAATTACTGTTCAACTACTCATCGCATCTTATATTGAATCAAATTAACTTAACTTTTCAGAACAATTTGCTTTAAGAATTTATGGTTTCTTTTATGATCTAAAAGGCAAGGAGGAAAATACTTATAATTTTATTCATTACATCACATTTTTTCAGCTTGTCTGTTTCAGGTAGAGAGCCAATGAGAGATGGTTGTTGTAAAACAACACTGGAATATAGTAAATTGAGTTTTCTGAGCAATCTTCGAACACTATTGTGCTCCTAACAAAGAGTAGAAACATGGGTTTAAATACTTACAACCATATCACCTTCTTCCCCCATGGCAACAGCACAACGTACAGCCACTCGTCTAATATCATGTAGAAAAAGACGATGACCATTAGGAAGAGGTGGATAGTAATCATTCTCCCCATATTTCAAATAATCCTGCATTGTCCATCCCACACCAGCCAACATGTCATCCAAGATGTCCACTGATCAAAGATAAAAAGATAAAAGAATTAGTAATATGCTTTGCAACAATGACATTTTAGTTATGCAATATGGTCTAAAACACCTACATGGATCTTCAGTTTTTGGATTGTCAGACGTCAGAATTGTCACCTCACTTTTTTCTGTTGCAATTTTTGTCATCATTGGTCTCTTGCCTCTTTCGCCCTCACCCACACATCCAATAACTTCATAGAAAGCATGAAGTTGGTTAGAAGTGATTGGATTTTGTTAAGAATTTTATCTATCCCCCATAAATTCACACCGATAAACTTGTTAAAACAAATGGCAATTTTCTCTAGGAACAACTCCCATCTTTTCTAAATCGATCATAGAATTAACAATGTAGTAAAACTAAAATCAAGGATGAATTCAATAAATAGACAGATACACATGTCCAAACCTTTTTGAATGTCAATAACATTTTGATTTTTTGAGATAGATTAACTCAATAGTTCAACTAATAAATGATTTACTTAAAATAGAATTCCTCGGGAGGAATTTTCAAAATTCAGTAACTTCTAACAAAGAGCAATAACGATGATAGGCAAAAACTTATCTCAAGATATTATCATGACAGGACTGCAAATGCCAATACCACTGTTTCAACAAAAGGAACCATCTTTCTAACTAATTAAATTTGTGACCATATATGACATTCAACCAAGTGATCATTGCTTTCTTTCAGCAACGATCCAAGATTCTGCAAGGGGGCAAAAACTAATTTGGCCTGTTTAAACAGAAAAGCAAAACTGCATTTATGTTGGACTTAGTGGGAGTGTAACAAATTGCCCAAAGAAAAAATTGTTAAAGCTAGTGGCAAGGCTTAGAAGTATACCGGTTATAATCCTCCTAGGCCTGAGCTCTCTTACAGAATCAAGCAGCCTAGATAGGGCTTCAGGAGTATGAGCAGAGTCCACTATCACACCAAATGCCTGCTCCTCATCTATTAACTCACACCTACCAGGAACTGCATCAATCTCTTCAATCCCTCTGACTATGTCCTCCAATGGTGCCCCAACTGCAATCCCAACAGCAACAGCAGCTAGAATATTATAGATATTATGCCTCCCAAGCAATCCAGATGAAATCTCTAATATACCATGGGGTGTATTAACCAAAACCTGTGTCTCAAAAAGGGACAGTTCAAACTTCAAGGGATGAACATCTGCACTTTTATTGTCCATAGCAAAGGTCACAACAGGCACATCTGGATTCCCCTGTGCAATAAAAAAAGAAGCATTGGGGTCCTCAATGTTAACAATTTTCCTGTGCCTTTCTGGATCAACCATCCTAGCAAACAACTCAGCTTTGGCATCCCTATATTCCTCCTCAGTCCCTTGAAAATCCAGGTGATCCACTCTTAAATTGGTAAAAACTGAAATATCAAAATCAACCTCATTGCAACTCCCAGAAGCTGGTCCTTGGGAAGACACCTCCATAACAACAGCTTCAGTCCCATTATGTACCATCTTAGCCATCAAATTCTGAACTAAAACCGCATCCGGCGCAGTATTAGGTGATTCCAACTTATTATCGCCATGTATATAATACGCAACTGTACTTAACATCCCAGTCCTCAACCCCATTGCCTCATACATCCCTTTAATCAAATATGCTGCAGTAGTTTTGCCATCTGTTCCAGTTATCCCAATCACAGCCATGTTTTTTGACGGGTACTTATAAAACGCTGCAGCCAACGCAGGCAAAACAGCATTAGTATCCTCCACAATTACCAAACCTTTACACCCCAAAGTCTCCTCTATATCAATCTCTTTACTGGCCACAACAGCAACCGCTCCTCTCTTGTCTGCCTCACTCAAATACAAATGTCCATCTGTTTTCCTCCCGACACAACACACAAACAAATCACCAGCATTTACCATTCTGGAATCGTGTTGAATCCCAGTAATCTCCACCTCCAAGTCCCCAGCAACTGAAACAGGCACCACTTTACTCTCATCTAAAAGCTCAGCCAAACTCATTTTAAACTTTGGTTCAACAATGTTGGCCTTCCCTTTCCCATAACTATCAAAATCCAAATCAAAAGAAGGATCCAAAGATAACCCATTGTCAACTTTTTTGCCCTTTGGACCAATACCCGCATCAAATCTACTAATATCATCATCCTCATCAGGCTCAGCATCCACAACCCTAAGCCCTTGCAACTCATTAATCTCATCTAAATCAACTACTTCTTCAGGCTCTAACTCCTCAATTCCCTCAAGAACATTTCCATCAGCTTTATTTGTTGTTGATTTTATAAGTCCTTGCTTAATAAACTCATCTCTTTTCAATGCAATTGCCTTATCAATCTCACCAAACAAATCATCCTGACTTGCTAAATTAGAACTTACAGATGGGTCCTCAGTTTCAGTAATGGCGTTGAGAAAAGTTGACTGATTTTTTTTAAAGTCCTCTTCTTGGATTTTCCTTGCACGGGAAGCTTGGATTTTGATTTGTTCAAACTTTGATACTCCATGAGAAGAATCTTCCGGGGCCTCGGGCGGGTCGTTATCGGCTGGGTTCGGATAAAATTTGCCGTCCCGACCGATGGCGAGTGGCGGGTGTAAGTAACGGAGTGAGCTAAATTGGAGCTTTAGGAAAGAAGGGATGGGTTTTAGAGTGAAGATTTTTGGAGAAAGAAAGTTAGGGTTCGAAGAGAGAGAATGTAATTGTGAAGTGAAAGTGAAAGCCATTGATGAGATGGATTGATGGAAAGAATTGCAGAAACTGGAAATGAGGGTTTTAGCATTATTTTTAAAAGAAAGGAGATAAGGCCAAGGGGTTTTTGTAGTTCAAGGTGAAACAGTGCGTTTAAAGTTTGAGGCACCCTCTATCTTTTAGAAAAGACCTTGTACGACAGGTCGTCTAAACTAAGGATATATAGGATGAAGGCGTCTGGGAAGTAAATTTGAGGCCCATTCATAGACACTCGAAAAGTAGTAAAACTGATTGTAAAAGATGGACCATTAAGCCCAAATTGTTTATTACATTTTTTTTTTTTTTTGGGTAACGTAATAATTATATTAATAAGATGTGGCAGATTTGGTATTTAGGGGCATGCCCGAAAAAATTATATAATAATATAGTAATATATTTTATAAATTTCATAAATTTTTCATATAGTGAAAAAGTATAAAATTGTAAATTTTAATTTCTTAACAGAACAAAATCAAAATAAATTTATGAATGAAAAAAAAAAAAAAGGTTAAATTAATATAACCCATCTTGACTCATTTTATTACCATTTTGATAAGTTCCACGTGTATAAATTATCATCACAATCAAGCTTATGGCATATACCACAAACAAAGAAATGAAGTGTTGAATATATTAGATTCAAAATCAAATTAATGAATATTTGGACCGACGAATTTGTTCGTTATCACAATCATTACCATCGCGGTTAGAATATCAACTCTTTATTATAATGATTTTAGGATGAGTTTGAGAATGACATTGATTGGTCAATTTATAGAAATTTTAACATTGCTTTTTGTATAAATAAATATAAAATTAGCTCGAAAAAAAAAATTAAATATAATTTTTTATCGAAATTTTATTCTTTCATAAATGATTTTTTTCAGCAATTTTATAGAGATCAACTAAATTATACTTTTATCAGTTCAATTAGTTTTTTTTTTTTTTATGGACCGTTAAACGGATATTGACTTGTACATCTTGAGTATATAACAATCGAGTAAATATAATACTAATAACAAACTCATAGATTTTATAGGAAAAAGTGGTTAGGGCATGTGGTCCTTGTTGTTAGGCCTAATCCAACGGAATATTATAAGTCCAACCGTTCCATCACGATACGGACCGCCAAGCCTCACCTAAATTGTCAAGAATTTGGTGCGTACAACGGGAAAATGCCTCTGGAGTAGACCATTATTTTATTTTATTTTATTTTCTATTTTCTCTCTTTTCTTTAAAAAAAAAAAATATTGATGTGAACTCATATTTTATTGATACATGTTGATTTCAATAAATAATCCTAATTATAATGATTTTATATTCATAATTTTCTGAATTAGTGTTTGAATTGAAAAATAATTATTATATTGTATATTAAATACATTTGTCTCTGAAATATCCATTAATATTTTATTATTTGCAGTGAAATGTAGTTGTGCATTGTTGTACAAGACAACTAGACAAGTATATATTATAAATATCATTGATATTAAACTATAAAATACCATTAATTTATATAATTTATTTGTCAAAAAAAAAAAAAATAGTTATATTGTATATTAAATACATTTGTCTCTGAATATCCATTAATATTTTATTATTGCAGTGAAATGTAGTTGTCATTGTTGTACAAAGACAAGCTAGACAAGTATATATTGGATAAATATTCATTGGATATTAAACTATAAAAATACCATTAATTTTATATTAATTTATTTGTCAAAAAAAAAAAAAGTTAATTTATTTGTCAAAAAAAAAAAAAAGTTACTTGGATTTTACACAATATATAATTTTGATTTTTATATTATATACATTAATAAAATAATTTTAAAGGAAAAATCTTTAATTTTTTTATCCGTATCTGTGATTTATTTTATTTCAACTAAATTAAATTATCAAAGGTGGTGTTTGAAAATAAATTATAAATTATTTTTCATTAGGGATGAAAAATTATTTCTTTCAAATTGGTACATAAATGATAAGTTTAATAATATTATATAATTAAAATATGATATAATCATATAATTAATATATCATGTAACATTTTTTGAGCATGTGCAATTTGAGGAGGGAGAACTGAGAGCTGTGGGTCATAGAAATTGACCAAGATTGATGATTTGTACAATGCCTACATCTACCACTTGCAATAATTTATGGTATGGGCTTCAATATCAATTAATTAATAAATTAATTAAAAATATTAAATCCTCATTCCTCAACAAAATAGGAAACAAAATGATTTAATGTTGATTTCAAGAATTATGAAATGTGAAAGTTATGTTAATTCTTTTTTAGAAAATAATTTTTCTTTAACAAATATTTTATAAGAAAAATATTTTTTTAAGTATTTTTTAAATGTTTTTCAACTAACTTATTTTATTTTTTAATTTATTAAATTAGTTAAAAAACAGTGGGATTTACAATTTCTATAACTATAGAAATCAATTATTTTATAAAATTATTTTAAGTATAAAACAATATATAAAAATAATAAATCGTGATAGTTGTACGTCGTGGTGATAATAGTTGGTGACCAATCGTAATTAGTAAGTAATTAATAATGATAATAAAGAAAGAACAATTATAATGTTGTAATAAGTGTATCAATACCTACAAAATGTTTTAATATATATATATATATATATATATAGTAAGTAATTAATTATAAATGATAATAAAGAAAAAAGAAACAATTATAAAAAAAAATGTTGTAATAAGTGGTATCAAATTAAACCTACAAAATGTTTTTAATATATATCATATATAGTAGTATATATATATCCAAGTTTTCAAGGTTTACTGTAGGTTGACTTGAATTTTTGAGGTATAACAATCCGCAATCACAGTAAAAAAAATTCCATTCAAAAAATCAAAAAAAGATTGAAAAGGTGGAAGAAAATAATCTAATCCCATTAATTTCAAAAAAAAATTAAAAAAAAAAAAAATTTTTTTCCACAACCAAAAAAACCGAACATAGCTGCGGGTTTTAAAAAATTCCCCTGACATAAGACTGACAAAGTTTAGCCAACCAGGCAAGACAAACCAAAGTCCTCTACAATGAAATCCCCCCCAACAAAACGCCCTTTCCTATGAAAACAGTATACACATAAAAACGGCTTCTAAACGTCATGCATAAACGAACAAACAAGATAAACTGCACCAGTTTTAAAAAAAAAAAAAAACCCATTTTAAAAACCTCCACTAAACATATGCAGAGTCTCTGTTTAAAAAATCAAATGGGGCAGAGAAGTATATATATATATATATATATATCCAATTTCAAGGTTTACTGTAGGTGACTGAATTTAGGTATAACAATCGCAATCACAGTAAAAAATTCAAAAATCAAAAGATTGAAAGGTGGAGAATAAATCTAATCCATATTTCAAAAAATTAAAAAAAAAAAATTTTCAAAAACAAAACGACATAGCTGCGGGTTTTAATCCCTGACATAAGACTGACAAGTTAGCAACCAGCAAGACAACAACGTCTCTACAGAAATCCCAACAAACGCCCTTTCCTATGAAAACAGTAATACACAAAAACGCTTCTAACTCATGCATAAAACGACACCCATTTTACCCTTTTTAAAAACTCACTAACATATGCAGAGTCTGTTAAAATCAATGGCAGAGAAAGGAGGAGGGAAATGGGAAAGCAAAGACAAATTTTTTGCTTCATTTGAAAGATTTCCCTTGTTGTCACGTATCTGCTATTTTCCAGTCAATATATCATTAATACCTCTATTTTCCTTTTCTTGGCTTTCCAGTTTCTTTCTCTCACTTTCAGGTCTTTCTCCAATCTTTATTGGTGTTTAATGGCAAGAATTTAAAGCAGAGAAAGTGTTAACTTAATTTATCAAAAGAAAACCAGAAATGAAATAATATAGTATTGTTTTCTTTTTAGTAGATGAAGGGACATTGGTTACTATTCTCATTGGCCATTTAAGGTCTTCCATTTAACAAAAGTTTCAGTCTTGGTTCAGGTACTTAATTATCTCTTTCTTTCTTCTTGTTTCTGTTCATCATAAGGATTGTCTATTTGTTTGTTTGTCTGTTTTTCTTTCTTTGTTTCTTTCTGTTTTTAAATCTACTGAAAATCAAGAAATGGTTGTGATTATTTTTGTTTAAATTATTGGTTGTGATACTAGTTAAAGAAGACATTAAAGAAGTGGTCAAGCGTAGCTTTTATAAAGTTCGTTCTTGCTTTGGATTTATTTTCTAGTTTAATGTGCAGTGCTTTCCCAAAAAGAGAAAGGTTATTTCCTTGAAGGCCAAAAAGAGAAGGCTTCTTTCTTGAATTCCCTCTCATTCTTTATTGAATTTGCGCGAAAATATTGTGTAGAAGCTTCAAACATGAGTTTAAACAGAATTATCCAACTGGGTAAGAATATGCATTTGAGGATAGTCCTAAGAGAAATTTTTTCAAAATATTGTTGTTTTTGAAGGGGGAGCTGTTTAATTTTTGGTTTCTGTATCTTACAAATGTATTTGCAATCACTCTCAGGGAAGATGCTGCTCCTTTGCTGAGATTTAAAGTGATGCACATTTTGGGGTGTGTAAATCAGTTACTGATATGCCATGGATAGGAGATCACCAAATAGCAATATGTTGAAGACCTCTTTGTCTAAGAACTCTGTGCCAAGGAGTCCTATGCCAAAAAGCCCTTTGCCTAGGAGTCCTGTTCCCAAGAGTCCTGAGTTCTATGAGAAATACAAGTCAAGATGCGCTTATAGTTTAATGAGTTTCTTTCATTTTCGGCAACGTCGTTCAAAGAAGCTTATTTCTGATACTGATAAGAGATGCTTAAAGAGACATGCTCTTGGTAAGGATTATTTGATTTTTTTGTTGTTTTAGGATGAATAATATTATCATGCAAGAATCTGTTGTGCTGATTCTAGTTAGCTGTTTCTTTTTCCTTTTTTTTATTTTGTTTAGATAAGAATCCATGAACGTCAAGAAAATTAGCAATATAATCATTTTTCTGATGGCACAACCACTGAAATTAAGTTTTGCAATTATTAGAATAATGGATTAGTAGGTTGTTTTGATTTTTAAAGTAGATATTTGGTTTCCACACCACCTTGATAACATTATTGTTACCCAATTAAGGTGATCTTCTTTTATTCATTGTTTTTGGGTCTTCTAAGATAGACATGAGCCAAAGGTAGACATCTATCTATTTTTGGCCCTACAGCTATAATCTCAAAACAAATCTGAATGTGCTTTTCGTTTCTCATGAACAGGTGATGAATACATTAAGAATAAGCTTGATTATCGCAATAATGTAAGTATAGATAACCCAACATTATCATTAAATTTAGTTTATTATTCTTTTTAGTGCTGGTAATCAATGGAAGGATGCCTGCTAGCTAGTCCATTTCTTTTCATGCGATATACATAATTTTTTCGTTAGTATCAATTTGCTGATAATAAAAATAGTTCCAGGATGGAGCAAACAAGAAGTCTGCAATGGTGGATTCTGGTTATGGAAGAGTAAAGAAAATCACAGGAGAAGATGTGTCCATTGAGCAGGAGATCAAGAAGAAGATTACAACTGCTAAAGTGGAAAATGTACAATCTGATTCTGAACTTGTTGATGACCGATCAAGGAACCATAGAAAAGCACCTAAGTCCCAGAGATCTCGCCGTTTACCTATTTATGGATGTTATGATGTATCAACTGTGGATCATGGGGAAATTCCTCATCAAAATTTGGCTGGCAGCGACAGATCTTCAAAGTCAATAGACTCTGTTGTGTCTGCAGAGGTGCAAGTGCATACTAATGAAAATTGTATGCATCATGAACGGCCTAATGAGATCAATCTTCAAGTTAACATGAACGAGGCAACTGAAGCATTTATAAACCAGAAGTTGATTGATGGAAAACATCTTATTGCTGATGGGGCAAGTCATCAGTCTAAGAACTTCTTGGACGCATTGAAGATATTGAATTCCAACAAGGATTTATTCATAAAACTCCTACAAGACCCCAATTCTCTGTTGGTGAAACACATTGAAGACTTGAGAGATTCTCAGACAAAAAAGCTCCAGAATAAATCCTTTGCCAGAGGCGGATTATCAGAATGTCAGACAAGGAATACAAGAAAATGTAACCTGTTGATGGAGACAGGTGATTTTCAGCCCTTGGAGAAAATAGTAGTTTTTAGGCCTAGTTCGAAAAGCTTGCAAAACCATGCAGATAGAACCAGTAATGACTCTCCACAAATTCATTATAGCTTAAGGAGTGTACATCAAAGTGTAAAGCCTATCCGTTTTCCCTTCAAACAAATGAAAAGAACGTTGATGCATGCTATAGGTGTAAGCAGAAAAGAGCAGCAGTTGTTGACTGATAATCTACTGCATGACAAGTCTGTCCATGGCTTCGAGGGTGGACAATGTAGCAAAGAAGCAGTCGCGGGCAGTATTAAAGGACTCTCGCCCAATGAAGCCTCTTCAGATTTTGAAAGAATGACCAAATCTTCCATGGATGTCAATAGAAAAGACCAGAGGGACAAGTTGGGCCAGTTTGATTCGGTTGTTAGAGATGAAGTTGCTTCAGCCAGTGAAAGTAGTCATGAAAATTCACATTTGTCAACCATCAGGCATCCCAAGAGAAATGAACATTTTGTAAATATTGAGACAGAATTCAAAAATGAAAATGCGAATTTACCCAAAAAGCAGAAAGTAAAATCCTATGATGTGATAAGCTCTCTTCTTGAATATGACCTCTTTCCTGAGGTTTCCAGAAGGACAAGGAAGCCCGAAGTTGTTTCCCAACAGATGAGATTTTCTTCCTATTACAGTCGCCATACAGTGAATGAGGACAATTGGAGGAGTCAGGAAGAAAAGGAAAATAGTTGCTCAAGTCCAGTGAGGCAGAATGTAGAGGCTGTTTGCGGGACACAGATGCAAAAGCATGAAATGAGGCGAAAAATCTCAAGCAACCCTTTTCCTGATGACAAAGAGCAGCAAAGCATTTCTTCTCTTAATAATGATATGAGCCATATAGGTAAACTTTTGTTATTTATATAATCTTGATGGTGCTTGTATTCTGTTCTGTAAAAGCAGTTCATAATTCTTATATAAGCTCTATTGAATATTGTAGAAAAAACGTGTGGTGAAAAATCAGAAGAAATTGCTCCTTCTGAACTGCCTTCCGATCCAGACAGTTCACTTAATAATTGTGTCAATCAGAGCATCAAGACAGTGGATGGTTGTGAGGAAAATGGATCTTTGAATTTTTCAAGAGAGGTAAATTTCATAATTCCTCAAGTTTTTTTAACCGTTAGTTCTTTGATGTATCCTTTCAGATTGTATCCTAACACCAACTTTTCCATCTCAGGATTCACCTGTGAAGAATCAGACATCAACATCTTCAATAGATGATTATTCATCTAGCCCTCTAAACAATCAAAGATTTGGAGCATTTGATATGATCAAACAAAACACAGAACAAACAAGTCCAGTGTCAGTGCTTGATAAGCTTTTTGCAGAAGATGTCAACAGCCCTTCAAACACTAAATCTCATCCCGGTAAGCTCTTCTGTTTGGAAATTAAGCTTCACTTACTGTTATTCTTTTAACTTCACCAATGTGCTTACACAACTAAAATCATGCAGCTCTACCATTAGTACCACTTCTACAAATTGGTAGTGAAGAAGGCTATTTAGCTACTGCTCAAAAATCCCCTTTGAGTCTGAATTCAAACATTTCAACAGAAGAGTACAAATCCATGTTGGAGTATGCAAGCACATTGTTGCAAACTTCTCGCCTCAGTTGGGATGAACTCACAAATAAATGCCATTTCTCAGACCAACTCCTTGACCAATCATTATTCAGTGAAATAAATGTGAGATCAAATGAATCCTGTGACAACAATAAACTCCTCTTCGATTATGTTAATGAAGTCCTCCTAGACGCATGCATGTGCTACTCAAAATGCTCCCCTTGGTTGCCATTCTTGAAACCAAGAATTCTATCAGCTACAATGACAGGAAATATAGTGAATGAAGTGATGGCATATTTTGATTGGAACCTTCTCTTGGCAGCACCTTTAAAAACATTAGAGCAAATTACTGAGAAGGACTTGATGAAATCAAGAACATGGATGAATAATCCAATTGATGCTGAAGAAGCTGTTGGTGAGATGGTAGATAGTCTAATGGAAGAATTGATAATAGATTTTGCAATTGACTAACCAAGCAGAAGCATTTTCTGCTATTTTGCATATAGTAAATGCTATTTTGAGGGGACTTTGCTGCTTTCTATTGTAAGCATCTGCTGTACTGATTTGTCTGGAGAATTTTTCAAGATTTATAGGATTTTGATTTTACACAAATGATAATAGTAATTTTCTTACTGCTCAAAATTTTGCTGTAATTTTTTTTATTTGCATTATAGATAAACATCTATTAAAAGGTTTATATATGTGTTGGTTTTTATTTTTTAGTGGTGCACTCGAAATTCTTGAAATTAAGTGAGACTACAAGGATGGGAAGCACTTTACCTGTCTATGAGCAAATTTTTTTTATATTTTAAATAAAATTTCAAGACATTGGAAAAAAAAAACATCTGTAATTGTTAAAATTTATTTTTAAATTAATTTTCAATATATACTAATTATAAAACAGTTAAATAACACTTCAAAAACTGCCTTATCTGAAAAAAAATGTACAATTTCAAACAGGCTATTCTTGCCGGGCCGAGTAGTGATTATTGGACCTTTTGGCCTTTCATCGTTTGGAGACTGACAAACCATTGGGCTAAATCCAACAAATTTTTAATGCCCGAAACCTAATCTGGATACCCGAATTTTGCCCAAAAAAAAAAAAAAAAAAAAAAGCACATTCTTCTCAAACCAGTGTTTTCTTTTCCAACAGGAAAAGGAGTACAACATCCTCGTCGCAAATTGGATTTAGCGCGCGGAGATTTGCGCAAAGCCAGGCTTGGTTGCAACTTCTCGAGGGCACTCAGTTGGGATGAGAACTCACAATATCTTGCACATGTTATCGTCCTAACGGTTTCTAGTCTCTCTCCTAATATCTTTCCTTTCTCCTCCAGACCAACTGCGCTCTTGGATCCTGCAATTCATTAATTTCAGGGTGATGGGAAATAAAATGGGTGGAAGATCAAATGGGAATCCTGGGGTGAACAACCAATAAAACTCCCTCTAGTCTTTGCGGGATGAGTGGGCTTTTATGGTAATCAACGATCACCTTCCGGCTAGAACGCAATGCAATGTTGCACTAGCTTTCCTATCCAAATGCTTGCGGCCTGCCCTTTTGGTTTTGTGCACCGATATCTTGGGGAAAACCAAGAAATTCATGGCTTTCTAAGACTACAAATGACAGGTAAAATAGGTGAATGAAGGGGGTTGGGATGGGCAGAGATCTTTGATGGAAACCTTTCTCTTGGCACGCGACCTGTTTAAAAAAGAGCACTAAGAAAAAGACTCAGACATAATATATAAACTTAACTGAGAAGGATTGATGAAATCAAGAACATGCGGGGGATCTCGAAATAATCCCAATTATGCTGGGGAGAAAGGCTGTTTGGTGAGATGGTAGATAGGTCCAATGGGGAAGAATTGATAATAGAATTGCAATTGACTAAAACCAAGCAAGTAAGCATTTTCTGGCTATTTTTTGCATATAGTATGCCTAATTTTTGAGGGGGATTTGGCTGCTTTCTCCCCCTATTGTACAATCTGCTTGTACTGATATATGTCTGGAGAGTTTTTTCAAGATCTTATAGGATTTTGAATTTTATAAAAAAAAAAACACAAATGATAAATAAGGTAATTTTCCCTTACAGACTGCTCAAAACAATTTTTTGGTCTGTAAATTATTTTTTATTTTTGCATTATAAGATAATACATCTATTAAAAAGGTTTAATTAATATGTGTTTGGTTTTTAAAATTTTTTTTAGGGGTGCAGCCCTCGAATTCTTTTGAAAATTAAGTGAGACCTAACAAGGATGGGAGGAAGCACTTTAAAAACCCCTGTCATTGAGCAAATTTTTTTTTTTAAATATTTTAAAAATAAAATTTTTCAAGAACATTGGAAAAAAAAAAAACATCTGTAATTGTAAACATTTTATTTTTTCACAAAATTAAATTTTTTCAATATTATTAACTAATATAAAACAGTTTAAAATATTTAACACTTTCAAACTGCCTTAATTTTTTTCTTCTGAAAAAAAAAATGTACAAAAATTTCAAAGACAGGCTAGTCTTGCCGGCCGAGTAAAGTGATTAATTGGACCTTTTTGGCCTTTTCCAAAATCGTTTTGGAAGACTGAACAAACCATTGGGGGGCTAAATCCCCAACAAATTTTTTAATAATGCCGAAAAACTAATCTGGATACCCGAATTTTTGTGCCACAAAAAAAAAAAAAAAAAAAAACAAAAGTTTTAAATTTTAAAATGAAATAAAAAATACTTTACTAACTCCAAAAAAAAAAAAAAAAAAAACAAAAGTTTTAATTTTAAATGAATAAAAAATACTACTTACCCAAACCTAACGGTTACACCTAAATCCCACCACTTCCCGCCAAAACCCAAACCCCTAAAAACCCTAGTTTCCTACTTACCCCATACTTTAAACCCCTGCTTGTCCAATCCTCCCAGAATCCCTAGCCACCACCATAACCCCTAAAGCCTCCAAACATCCACCATCATGGACCCTAAAGCTGTGAAATCAGACCTGGTCCTCATCCTAGACTATGGCTCCCAATACACCCATCTTATTACTCGCCGTATTCGCTCTCTCAACATCTTCTCTCTCTGCATTTCTGGCACTTCCCCCCTTGATGCTATCACATCCCTTAATCCCAAAGTCATCATCCTCTCTGGAGGGCCTCACTCGGTCCATTCTCCCAACTCCCCCGCATTTCCCGCTGGGTTTGTGGAGTGGGCCCAGTCCAATGGATGCTTTGTCCTTGGCATTTGCTATGGGTTGCAGTTGATAGTGCAGAGGTTGGGAGGGGAGGTGAGAGTTGGGGAAAAGCAGGAGTATGGGAGGATGGAAATTGTGGTGGACAAGAATTCGGGTATTTTTGGGAATAAAAAAGTTGGGGATAATCAGGTAGTTTGGATGAGCCATGGAGACGAGGCTGCGCAGTTGCCTGAGGGGTTTGAAGTGGTGGCCAGGAGCCAACAGGGGGCGGTTGCAGCTGTGGAGAATAGGGAGAAGAAGTTTTATGGGCTGCAGTATCATCCTGAGGTAATTGCTTTTCATTGTTTTTTTTTTATTTATTTATTTTTATTTTTTATTTTTATTTTGGGAGTGATACAATCTTTGAAGTTATCGGAGGGAATTTTTATGACAGCATGTTAACATATGTTGGTGTTATAGCATAACCTGGAGTAAAGGGTTCGGACCTTCATTATTGTACTACACTTAGTTTGAGTGCTTGCTTCTTGTTTTCAGGTGACCGTATAATAATCTAGCTGTCTCATTCAGGACATGTCAAGAATAGACCACTTGAAACAGTTGAAACACAGGTTTTGTTGAGCTGAAAATATGTTGTAGGAGCTGTCACAGAGTTGCATGGGCTTGAGTAGGTATCGTGTTAGCCTCTTAGGAAGAAAGGTCTTAGAATGTAAAATATAGTCAAGTTAGTCCAACAGGAACTAGAAAGGGTTCAGATGCAATTCATTGGTAATTTTTATTGCAGGAAGCAATCTGCTAAGAAGTTTGTTGCAATGACTTTTGTGGTTCACTGTATGCTGAGAGCTTGACTTAAAAATTTCTTGCATTATTATGGATATACGATTATATGTCCTCAAAAATAGATGTTGAACTGATATCATTATACTTTGTCAGTGCCGGACTTGGTTGAAATATTGTGTCCTGAATGCAGGAAAAGGAAATTAATAACTCTACCGAAATTTGGTTTATATTAATATGTTGTATTCATGGGAGAACCTAACTTTGTGTTTAACATATATTTTCTTAAGAACATAAACATCAACAATATTGCATCTTTTGTAGGTGACTCATTCACCAGAGGGCATGGACACACTACGCTATTTCCTCTTTGATGTTTGTGGATTAAGTGCAGGTTGGAACATGGAAAGTGTGGTGGATGAAGAAATCAAGTTGATCAATGGCACAGTGGCTCCTGAAGATCATGTCATATGTGCATTATCAGGAGGTGTGGATTCCACAGTCGCTGCAACTCTTGTTCACAAGGCAATTGGAGATAGGCTTCATTGTATTTTTGTTGACAATGGTTTATTGAGGTGAGCAAATGAATGCATCTTTAACAAACTAGAAAATAGAAATATTGGTTTCTCCCACAGGAAATTTTTTGATTGTCTTCTTACTTCACGCAGGTACAAGGAGAGAGAACGTGTGATGGAAACTTTTGAGAGGGATCTGCACCTACCTGTTACTTGTGTTGATGCTTCAGAACAGTTCCTTAGCAAGCTAAAAGGTGTTGTAGATCCTGAGATGAAAAGGAAGATTATCGGAAGGGAATTTATTAGCATTTTTGATGCTTTTGCACATGATTTGGAGCAAAAGTTGGGAAAGAAACCTGGTTATCTGGTCCAAGGAACTTTGTATCCAGATGTGATTGAATCTTGCCCGCCTCCTGGGTCTGGAAGAAGCCACTCACACACAATTAAAAGCCATCATAATGTGGGAGGGCTTCCAAAGGACATGAAATTGAGGCTTATTGAACCACTTAAACTTCTTTTTAAGGATGAGGTATTGGTCTCTCTCTCATACATACAAACACAGCTGAAAATATTTTTTAATAGCTCCCTGTGACTTATTATACCTTTTTCGTTTCCATTTGTAAAGGTTCGTCAACTAGGAAGGATCTTGAATGTTCCTGAGGGATTTTTGAAGCGCCACCCGTTCCCTGGGCCTGGCCTTGCGGTACGAGTCCTGGGTGATGTAACTGAAGGAAATGCATTAGATATCCTTCGCCAGGTAAAGTGATGTTTGCTATGGAGCTAAGTCCCAGGGTGGGTTTTAAGTATTGGCCTTTAACAATCATAATGGCCAATGCATAATGGAATTATCAGTTTGATTCTGGTCATGTTGATACCCTTTTTCCAAGTCTGCTATATAATTGACCTGTAGCCCTGTAGTCAGTACAAGCATACAACCAAATATAGGCTGGTATACTAATGGCTTGAGTAATGACTGAAACAACAATTACTGTTCAGCTTAGCTGAGGAAATGAGAGACTGTGGAGGGACAGAGCGTTCTTGGAAGTTCCTGTTGTTCTTTTGTTTTCCCTCGTTTTAAGCTCTAAAATCTCATGGGAACTTTATTGTTTAAGTTTTTTACATGTTCATTTAACATAAAAACGCGTTTCCTTTTAATGTTTTATGTGGGCCATCTTGTTTGTCAACTTTTTATATGAACTTTTTGTAGAAGGGGAAATCTTTTCAAAATTAATTCCTTAAAATTTTTCACTTGAAGTCTTTTAACTTATGATTTATGTTGAATTATGAATTTTGAAAAATTTTTACCATTCTATGTATAAAAAAAGCTTATAATTGCAAGATTTATATTCTAATACTTTATACACATCAGTTGTAACTAAAACATTATTTATTCCTGTTACACTTGGGCTGCAAAGTGAATGGCCTAAACACAAATGAGATTAAAACATTGCTAAAATTTAATTGTCTATTTTTTCTTCCTTTTACTGTTTTTGAAAGTTATTTCATTTGATTTCCTTACAGGTTGATGAGATTTTCATCCAATCTATCAAGGATGCTGGGCTTTATGATTCAATTTGGCAAGCTTTTGCGGTGTTTTTGCCTGTAAGATCAGTTGGAGTTCAAGGTGATCAAAGAACGCATTCTCATGTTGTTGCTTTAAGAGCTGTTACAAGTCAAGATGGAATGACTGCTGATTGGTGAGTTCCATATATATGTTTTGCCATCTATACTACTTTGCTTTCTACAACCTTTTTCTTATATCAATATTTCAAATGGTCACTTTTGCTTTCGAGCTTAACATTGAAGGACAGTTGCTTTCTTTTTTATTTCTTAGGCATATGATTGGATTCCATGCTATTGAATATTAAAGAAATGCTCTGAAGAAGCATATTTCTCTGTCTCTATTGATTTTTCGCTTCATCTTCGGCACTAATTTTCTTGCATTTTTTATATATAAAAATATCTTTGAAGAAGCATATTTCTGTCTCTATTGATTTTTGGCATCTTTTTTGGCACTATTTTTCTTGCATTTTTTATACATGGAATTTCTTTTTCATCATTTTACATGCTTGTGATTTTTCCAGACTTCTGTAGTTATATATGATGATAGTTATTTCTTGGGTTCTGAATTGATTGTTTCAAATCATATACCTGTGGTAATTGCAAAACCATAGGGCTGGAGTTGTGGTTTTGTCCCACCTCAAGATTTAACAGTAATGCAATTGTGACATTTTCGATGAACTTGCATGTGTTTGAATTTTCATGTCTCTAGTAGATAGATAGGTCTCTTTTGGTAGAAGAGTTTTTTTTTTTTTTTTTTTTTTTTATTTTTCGATGAACTTGCATGTGTTTGAATTTTTCATGTCTCTAGTAGATAGAATAGGTTCTCCTTTTTTGGTAGAAGAGTTTTTTTTTTTTTTTTTTTTTGAGTTTTTTTTTTTTTTTTTTTTTTGAGTGGGTGTACCATGTATGTGAAAGTTGAATTCCTTATCTTCATACCCCTTAGTTTGCTACTTTGCTTTTAGGTCATGGTTAAACCATGTCCAACAAAGACAATGTAATTTCAAGATGGCTGTTTTGATATAAACTCAAAAGCTTAATGCTTTTCTAGGAAAGAAAAAGACCAGAAATATTTTGAAGAAATAATTTGACAGAACAATGACTAGTCTACAACAGCTAATTATTGAATATATATTTCTGTGTTACTTTGTTACTGCTCTTTTGGCAAAAACTAATTTAGTACTTTCCTCATTACTGCTTCATCAATGCTATTGTAAATTCTCTCATGACCCTTCTCAAATTCCAGGTACTATTTTGAACACAAGTTCCTTAATGACGTGGCCCGAAAAATTTGTAACGGTGTAAGGGGCGTAAACCGAGTTGTTCAAGACATTACATCAAAGCCTCCATCAACTATTGAATGGGAATAATACCATTTTGGATGCTCAAGATTCAGCAGAAACCAAGGATAAATCCATGGTTGTGTAGAATCAAGGTTATTTATACATCTAATTGTTGCTTGCTTCTCATCCTACATCCAGTGAAAGTGCCAAGAAAGAAGATTCTTTGAGCTGGTCTATGATTTGATTCTTTTGATGCTTGATATCTTTGCTGGAATCTGTATTACCTATTTCTTGCAAGGTAGTATTTTTGGATAGACAATGTTCATCAGAACTTAATGATGATAAATCACAATACTATATTTGCTGCGCAGATGTGACCTTTTTTATGAGTTTTTATTTATTTATTTTTTTCTATTTGTATATGGAAGTTTATATTTCTAATGTAACATAATATAGGTGTCACATAATCTATTGGATGATTATATGAGAAATAACCTATTTGAGAACTTCTATTAACCACAAGCCAAAAGCAAGCATTATGTTCAGGGGTAAATATCCTTGTCATATCAGGTTATAATTAGCACTTGTCAAATTGTCTTTTTTTTTAAATGTTGTTTTATGTTTTATTGTTGATTTTGCTAAGGTCTCAATAATATACTGTTTGTGGTTGCCTAACTTGATCAATTTTATCCATTCATTAGTGTCAAACTTTTATTATCTTCTGTTAACTGTCAGATACATCTTAAATTGGATTGGCATTGTTATTAGCTTTTTATTATCATTATTATTACCATTTTTGGGCTTTGATTGTTAATTCTTTAACTTTAACCCCGTCTTCTGCCAATGAGGTGTACTTCTTTATTTACATGTGTTTGTTTTGTTGCTGGTATGGTGTATTCCTATAATTTAATTACATCTATGTGATGCTGATATTGAGTCGGTCGCTTTCTTTTTTTTTTTTTTTTTTTTTTTTTTTTTTTTTTTTTTTTTTTGCTTCTTGAGTCCGATACATTTTGGCCTTTGGTGGTTTTGATTCATGTCAGACCAGTATAATAATAGATTGTACATTGATGTAATTAGTAGCAACTAGCAGTGATGTTGCAGCAAGGATGGTCGTTTGGTGATTGTGAATTTAACGCGGAAAAGTATTTTCTAGCTCTCTTTCCATCAATAGGGACATATATATATATACACATACAAGAGACTATAAACTCATTAGGAATCTAACTCCCTAAGAGAGTTCTATTTACAACTAATTCTTAATACTTTCCCTCAAGTGGGGGCATAGATGTTAATCATGCCCCACTTGTTACAAAGATAATTTACTCGAGGTCCATTTAGAGCTTTTGTAAAGATATCTCCTCACTGTTCACTTGTTTTAACATACCCTGTAAAGATAACACCTTATTGTATATTTTTCCGAATGAAATAACAATCAATCTCGATATGTTTTGTTTGTTCATGGAATACTGGATATGATGCAATATGAAGAGCAGCTTGATTATTACACCATAACTTTGCAGGCAAGGATGACTTGAAGCCAATTTCCTCTAACAATTGACGAATCCAAATTAATTCACAAGCAGATTGTGTCATAGCTCGATAGTCATAGCTCGATATTTTGACGAATCCAAATTAATTCACAAGCAGATTGTGTCATAGCTCGATATTTTGATTCAGCACTCGATCGTGAGACTACATTTTGTTTCTTGCTCCTCCAAAAATAATCAGAAATGTCAAATTGACAAAACTGAGAATGCCCCTACCAAAATTTCGCCGGATTGGAAAAACAACCGCTTGAGCTAGAGGACTATTTTCGATCGCTGAAAACAGCCGAACGCGCCTCCACGCGCCGGCGCGTGTTACTGTAGCAGAAAACAGAATTGGCGTGTGAGGCCTACACGCAGGGAATGCGGTGACCGGATTTGGAGGGAACGCCGGTCGAAAACTGGAGAAGCTTCTGAGGTGGGCGGTGAGACAAAACAGTGACCCTAGAACGGTCAACAAAACTGACTGCTGCCGAAATTTCAATGAAAACAGAAAAAAAAAAAATTTAACCAGCCAAAAGCTCTGATACCATGTAAATTTAACATGGAAAAGTATTTCTTGGTCTTTTTTCATCAATAGGGACATATATATATATACTATAAACCTATTATGAATTTAAATTTTAACAGAGTTATATTTACAATTAATCATTAACAGTGATAATGGTCTGTGGTCTCCACCAGTTTTGGTGACGTGGTATTGATTGCCTCCAAAAGTCTTGCTTTGGATGACCACAGTACTCCGTGCCTATCTCTTTTATTCATTAGTGTATTGCTTTGATCTGTATCCTTCATAAAGTTCATATTATAGTAATACTTAGTGGCAGCAAAATAATTATAGGCCATTAAGTACCTTTATCATTTCTGAACGTGGTAGAACTAATGAAATGTTTGTTTGAAAGTTGTTGTAAAGTTTTATATGAAAACTTCTTCCACTCTAGCCCCTATATGAATGCAGCCTAGCCCTTAGCCTAGCATTTTGGATCAATAGAAGAAACCGTAGCGTTCTCCTTTATAATGTCTGAACTGCAGACATCTTTTGAGCTTCCCGTGTTAGATTTGTCTCAACTTGTTGATATTTCCTCCCTATCTTCAGTTTATAAAGCCTGTCAAGAGTGGGGCTTCTTTTCTGTCACTAACCATGGTATCTCAAGAAATTTGTTTGATGAAGTTTGTTCACACTCAAAGCAAATCTTTACCCTTCCTTTGGATTTCAAACTCAAACTTGGCCCATCATCATGCTTGAAGACCTATACTCCTCAATTCATAGCCTCTCCTTATTTTGAAAGCTTGCGAGTGTCTGGACCAGATTTCTTTGCATCCTCTAAGAGTTCTGCTGACAAACTCTTTAGTCAAGAAAGTTGTAAATTTAGGTGACATCTCCTTTTGTTAACTTGTGACTTTTATTTATTGTATTATTTTCTTAGTTCCATTTTTATTTACCTGCTTAGTGTATGATATTGTTCTCGTTTTCTTGTATCATTTAGTGAGATATTACAGGAGTATGGAAACAAAATGGTGGAGTTGTCGAAGAGAATCATAAATGTCGTATTAATGAGCTTGGGTGATGGTTATGACAGGAAGTTTTATGAAATGGAATTCAGCAACTGTAATGGGTATTTGAGGATTGTAAATTATTCACCACCAAAGAATGTGGAAGAAATGGAGGTTGAAGGACTTGGAATGCACACTGATATGAGTTGCATAACGATACTCTATCAGGATGAGATTGGCGGACTGCAAATGAGATCTAAGGAAGGGGAATGGATGGATATACGACCACGTGAGAATGCTCTTGTGGTTAATATTGGAGATTTGATGCAGGCTTGGAGCAATGGTCGGTTAAGATCATCAGAACACCGTGTTATTTTAAAGCGACTTGTGAATCGTCTTTCTCTTGCTTTCTTTTGGTGTTTTGAGGATGATAAGGTGATCTCAGCACCAGAAGACATTGTAGGAAAAGAAAGCTTAAGGTTGTACAAGCCATTTGTTTGCTTGGATTATCTGAAATTTAGAGAGAATAACGAGGAAGGTAAGTTCGATAAAATAGGGTATACTGTGAATGATTTCGCAGGTGTGAAACTTTCAACTGGAGTGCTGTAAGACAAGAAATAGATGATACTTTAGGGTTAACATTTTAGTGGGAGCTTGAAAGCTGAATAAGTAAAGAGATTAGATTTTGTAACAGGGTTTGGTTTTTCTTTATTGGTAATGTTTGAGTGTCTTGGTTCCATGGGAGTCAAAGTGAAACTGAGGAGATAATTTCTAGGTTCAAATGTGATAGGTAGGACATGAATCATCTTCCGAGTTGGATGTGACAGGTTAGGTTGGGCATGGATGTTGATCGAAATAGAATATATATGGTTGGTTTGGTTGTTGGGTTTCTACTTGATCTATAAAGGGAAGAAATCTCCACAACTGTTGCTGAAATTGAAATATTGTATTTGCTTTCCTTTGTTTTATTTACTTGTTTCGTCTGTACTATATCTGCTTTGCTTTGACATTGTCTTTTATCAAATTTCCTACTCTTGAAGGGTCTGTCTATTGTCCACTACTATTAGTAGGACTTAGGGGTTTTGATGTAATAATGTTTTGCTTTGGTGGTAATTGGACTAATAATATAATAATTGAGTGTTTCGTCTAGAGATTAGTGGACTCTTTATAAATTTCATGAATCATACCCCTAATGAGTCAAATGGACATTAACTTTTAATAAACTTAATAATATAAATAACTTTTATTATTAAAAATAATGTCGAAATTTGAAAAAAATAAATTTTATATATATATCAGAAGATAATAAATGAACTTTGATGAGCCAATCCTTTAGTCGTCAATGAACTAATCGATTTATTTTCAATCCTATTTTGTTATTTTATCTCCTAATATAAAAGATTAAGGGTATACAAAAATAGTGTCTCTTCCCTTTGAAAGAAAGGCTGAAGAGGTTATTAGAGTTTTACGCATGAAGACTAAGAGAAAAACCCATTTTACATTAGATAAATTAAAAATAGGACACTATTCTTCTTCTTTTCAATGACCTTTCAACTTTTTAGTAATTGCCAAATGCCAATTCTTCTACTTTCAATCATAAAAACAAAAGATTCAACTTTCCATTTGCCATCCAAAAAATGTTTCACCTCCATCGTACCTAAAACTCAGCCATTGCTTAATTATTTTATTTATTATATTACACACATGCATATACTTTCAATCATAAAACAAAAGATCAACTTTCCATTGCCCATTTTTTCCAAAAAATGTTTTCACCTCCATCGTACCTAAAACTCAGCCATTGCTTAATTATTTTATTTATTATATTACACACATGCATATTTAATATAATATATATATATAATATATATATATATATATATATATATATATATTGCATATAGCTTTGTAGAAAGCATCGTATAGTGGTTATATTTTTCATCGGAAAATATTTCTGGATATATTGCATATAGCTTTGTAGAAAGCATCGTATAGTGGGTATATTTTTCATCGGAAAATATTTCTGGCATAACTTGTGTCAGGTCTGATATGTGTGGAAAAACTATAATGCCCTTAAAAATTATTTTGACAGTTGAAATATTGATAATGTCGCACTAAGGCTGTTATTATAAACGTGTACACGGTTGTGCCATTTTTCATGTCTGCAGAGACTTTTTTGCCCAAGAAATTGTGAAACGTGCATTTGGATTAGATTAGGTAGTGCTCCATAGAAATGAACTTTGATTTTCATTCTACCAGTTTGCGTGTTTTGCTGAAAAAATGTGAAGTCTTTATCATCCTAATATAATTAAGAACGTATTTCTAATGCATACACATTCAAGATTCCATTAATTTTTATATATGTTGGTCTTTTCACATCTCCTTTTTGACGATTCAGATTATATCTATCTTGCTTTGCTTTAAGTGAAAGCAGATTGCTTTCTTTTGGCGAGATAGAAATCAATATTTTTCTTGTCTGCAACTGCTTAAAAGTGAAATGCTTTTCAAGAAAAGAAAAATAATTGAAGGTTAAACGAGCACATTTTTTTATAATATGATCAATTTAAGCACAAGAAGCTAATTTTGGCATTGGACAAAACGGCTGATATGTTTAGTCAATTTTCCAACAGCTGTCAATATTCCATGGAAGTTTGTACAAATAAAGTCTGTAAATAATTTAGAAACCATATGAATCACAAGCATGAAGTTTCAGCCATTAGATATTTAGATGAGAATATTTCCTTTCAAGAATTCCAATCCAATGGTCAAAGACTCGTGTAAATAGATCCTATGAGCTTTCTTGTGTAGTTGCTGTCTAGTGAGAATGTCTTTTCCTTTGTCTTCTGTACCTGAACTTTTCCACCTGCTGCAGAAATTTATCCTTTGACAGGGGAATGTTATATTCTGTTTTACATTTTGTTACCTTTAATGTTGTGCTGTTATGATTCTTGAAAGAAATGCAGTATCTTCTAAAGATAGATTCATAAACAGTGACATTATATTTCAGAATCTCAATACATTGGCTTTACCTTCCCCTGATATCCCATTAAAGTGGCTGAAATTAGGTTTAGTTCCTTTTAATTGGCATCTATATGTACATTTTTTTTTTTCAATTTAACACGTTATAAGAAGAAATCATTGTAACCCTGTCTGACTGTTATAGTTTGACCGTGGGTCCGTGGCGTACCGACATGTAGTGTCTATACCGCATCCATGTCTGCAGATCTCATACCTTGGTCCTATCAGGTGCAAAACTGCATACTAGCTATGAATAAAAGATCATTGCAGAAAATTCATTTGATATTGAAACATGTTTATTTCTGTTTATTAGGCTAACTCTACTTGGATGAAAATCTCTTGTTTTATAGCAATGATGTACAAAATCCCCAACAATACGCAATTTTACAACTCAAGTAGTGAAATTCTAATGATGAAAGAAACAATACAGACTAAATGTGAGGCCAATCTTCAACATTTACAGGCAACTCTTTGAAGTGCTTGTCTGATCGCCCCAGCTGATGCAGTTCTTAAACCCTTCTGTTGCAATAAACATATCAACACATTAGTATAAACATTCATGACTAATGATAATCATTCACTTGAGGTGAAAATGCTTTCATTACCTTAGATTTGATGGTCAAAGAAAGAGTGCCATCTATGGTTGATGATTGAACCGAGTAAGAATCTAAGTGCATATGGCTTATAACATCGATGATCTCAAGCAACAGTCCCTCCCTCCACAGACACTTGATTTCGATTAATATATCCATGTCATTGATACTGACAGTTATGTTGTCAGTGGAGCAATCTTTTGGTATGTTATAATTAATCTCTGGTTCCATTTCAGAGATGTCATGAGCCTTTCTCTTGTTTACTAAATGCTTTTTGTTATTACCAGTTTTGTTGCTGCCATAGTTATCAGATGTCCCCTCTATAGCATCTTGGAGTTTTCTTCTTGCTCTTGCCTCTAACTCTGTTGACCCCCTACATGATTCCAACTCTTCAACTCTTTTTTCAAGCTCTTGAAGGTATTCTATTGTGTCGTCGAGGATAGATACTTTATCAACCTGCAAAATAAGGCAAAACTTAATCTATGGATTTATTTCCTGCTTATTGACAAATGACTACAAGAGAATTTTTAACTACCTTGTTGATTGAAGGGACAATTGACTTGAGAATCATAAATCTTTCATTAAGCTTTTCTCTTCGTTTCCTCTCTGACAATACATGGTTTGCACCAAAATCATCTGCCTCTGGTCTCAAGACTCGAACCCCATTGCTTTTGTCTCCTGGAGACTCTGGCAAGCCATTTACATGCATTCGAGGAACTTCAAACAGAACTTTCTTCAGTAGTTTCTGGGAGGGTGCACCTTCTGATTTCTGATAATGCACTAACCCCACTTTCTTCCAACCAACAAAGCTGGATAACTTGTTAGAGTTTTGAACATGCTGTCCAAGAATTAATGGATGGGAAGTCTTCAAAAGAGATGAGAGGACACTTTGATAATGAAAATCATCATTTCGTAGGTCCAATGAAGTAAGCTTCGTCCGATTACAGTCTTGAACCTCTTGTGGACATCTTTCATTGACCTTTTCTTTGTTCACAACAGGAACAACCTTTATAGGTTCTACGATGGTTTGAGATATACAGTCACTGGAATTCAAAGAATGGACACAGTTACTGAAGTCATCATCCAATAACTGCCAACTTTGTACTTGGGAAGCTCCTCCATTTATCCCTTCAACCATGAATGAGTCCTCCGCAGGCTGATTATTCGAACTGTTATTGGGGGAAACTACATCTAACTCTTCACATCCTATGACTGGAATTAACTTGGCTTCAAGAATCTCCCCATCAAAAGCAAATTCTTTGTCACTTTTTGTAATCGTCGTAGTAGCAACTACTGGATATGGAATCTCCAAGAACGAAGTTTTAACATGCTGAATCAGACTTGGGTCCTCCAAAATCTTCATAAGACAAATTAGAAGAAAACAACTCAAAAAATCTGAGTCATAAATCTATAGTGTATCAATTCATAATATAACCAGTAATCTAACAAGAGAAATACCAGATCTGTCACACCCAGTTCTATCACCCCTCTCACGAATGGAAAGCATACTACAGTCTGAAAGTTTTTGAACAAGAAACGTTATCATTAGTATTGAACTTTTCATTGAGATTTTTGTATTCATAAATTCCAATTTTACTAGTTCTACAAACTGCACTTGGTAAAGGCGCAATGTTGATACCTGAATAGATGCACTCTGAGGGTAAAGGATGCCCCAAGTCAAATTACAGAAGAAGAACCAAAATCAGATAAAGAAATCTTTAGTTTCATCCAACACATTAAGCAAAACCAGGCAAAAAGACAAAATTAACTTACTTTAGCTAGCAGAGAGCGAGTGAATACTTTACTATCTGCAAAATGAGCATTGCTTAACCAAATCGGCTGACCATTTGCTAAGGTTCTTCCTGGCAAGCTATGACCAATTCAGACCAAGAATTAACAAATATTGAGCATTGAAAGTATAAATCGTTGTAAAAAGAAATTTAATAAAGCAGAACGTAGTTTTACCCTTGGCCAATGTTGAACAAAAAAGACATGCAAACTAAGTAATACCACTCTGTATCAGTAAGATCTTCTGGTGATAGTGCTACTGAAGGTCTCCTAGCTTGTGGGCTGGCTTCACCAGCTGAAAGAGACTCATAGAGTTCTCTTAACTGTTCACTTCTTTGCAAACCCAATTGGTCTGCATTGAGCTCTACAGATTGAACTGTTTTTCTTGTCTTAATATCTCCATTGTAGTACCCATCACCCCACTCCAAAGCCCTACAGAAATTCAAATTTGCACCAATAACAACAAGAACGTGCCATTTATTAGAACATAGATGCGGAAAATTAATTGCAGTTCTAAAAAAGTAAACTTAGTGCAAAACCCTTGTTTTAGTTTTTTAATAGACAAGATTTTTTATTTAAAGATTGATAAATAAAAAACTTACGTTGAGCACAAAATATCAATTCCTAAGAATAAGTCAAACTATTAACAAAGAAACTAGGGAAGGATTAAAATACCCAGGTTGTCTAGTTGAAATGGACCAAAAGATTGCATAGCTCCATTGAATGCTCCTAACAGCAAGAGCAAGTTGTTTCTTGAGGTTCTCTGGTACTATCTCCTCAGCCATAACTTAAGCTAAAAAATGATAAGTCTACCTAATCAGATCAGATTCTTTCTTTTTTTTTCTAAAATCGAATCCTTAGTTATGGAATATTCAAGCACACCCAGAAGCAATCACGTGCTTAGCAGAAAAACCCCATTCTTGTATTGCAAAGGAGCAAACCTATGTGGGTTTGTTTAAGGAAAACAATGTTCAAGAAAAAAAAAACATGGTCCTGCTTGAAAAGGCTAAAAAACTACACTAAATAGAACTCAAGGTGGATGAGTTTGAGTCAGTAATGAAGGCTGAAAAAGAACAAAGATTTAGTTTAGAGGGAAGAGACCATTACTGTCCTAGTAGCGATTGGCCTCTTGTTATGTACAAAACCAAAACTCTGACTTTGATGGAGAAATAAGAAGAGAAAAAGGAAAGACAACAAATAATAGTAGCAGCTTTCTTTGGTTTTGACTTCCAATCTTGTAAATTGTTACTTAGTTTCATCACTGAAAAGTTTTAAAGCCTTATAAAAAGAAAATCTTTCACTGAAAAGCTTATGCCTTGACAAAAATAAATTCAAGAAAGAAAGAAATAAAAGTTCTGTTTGAAATTGTGGGGAACACTACAAAACATATCCAAACATATATTTTCATATATACATAATACTTGCTCTTTTGAACCTCTTAACACTGCAAAGCCAATTCAATGGCTATAAAAGATAAATGTTTTTATTACTGACCGAAAAAAAAGACTCAAAACTTTAAGATCCAATTTTCTTTTCTGAAGTGGCTAAATGGGTTTATTTCATTTTCATTCCAGAAATCCCATAAACCAGCTCAAGAAACAAAGTCTTTAGTGCATAAAGACAGAAGAAAGGCGTACAGTTTTAGTTTTGACAGAAAGGAGCTCCGAGATAAAGTAAAGAACGTTATGTCAAGAGACAGATGCAAGAAAGTGTTCTGCCTTCATTTTCTTCCTGGGTTTTTGAGCTTCAAGAAAAAGAGAGCAAAAAGGGACAAAGAAACGAAGAAAGAAAATAGAAGAAAGATTCTCTTTCTTGAGAGTCCTTTTTGTACAAAGTTCATACACAGAAGAGATTTGAAACCAGAATGTCTGGGGAAAATTTAGAGACACGATAGAAGAGAGGAGAAGAGGAACGTAGAGAAAGAGTAACTAGCTCAAATAGACATTTAAGTTGGGGTGAGTAATAGTGAAGGACTGAAGGACTCCTCTCCTGTGTCTTCCATGTGCTATGATGAGCAGAGTAATTGGTCAGAAATAATAAGGGAGAAAAACCAAGAATATTTATTACTCATTTAGTCATTCCTTTCTTTTCACATTGTTGCATTTTCAATTCTCTCCGCCCTCTTCATTTATTTATTTATATTGTTTTTTTTTTTTTTTTTTTCCTTCTTTTCACATTGTTGTTTGCATTTTTCATCTCTCCGCCCTCTTCATTTATTTATTTTATATTGTTTTTTTTTTTTTTTTTGGATTGTTACTTGTTTTTTTTTTTTTTTTTTGGATTGTTACTTGTGTTACAAATAAATATTAGGTCTCTGGAATATAATATGATATTTTTGCAGTTTTTATAAATAAATAAAAAAAATACAAGCAGTGGTAGAGCAAAAATTAAAAATTTTGAATTCCACGTGTTATAAGAGTTTTTATCAATTAAATAAATTTGGACAAGTCGCTTTATTGTTTTTATTTTTTTGTGGATCACCGTATTATTTTGATTCATTTAGCCTACTAATGCATAAAAAAAAGACATCTACGGTCTTACTTATAAACCAAATCAATAAAAATAAAAATTATTTAAAAATTGTTCCTAATTTATTCTTTTCTATATAATTAGAAATATCATCATTTAACTAAAAAAGTTTATTTTCATCGATAAATCCGATTTAAACCAGTGATGCAAAATATTCAATTGAATTCAATAATAAAAGACAATATAGTCAAATATGTATTTGACGGATAAGAATAATTGATATGTTATATTGTCAAATCTAAAAATCTAATCATCAAACTATGACTAATAAATTTCCAATTTGGATTTTCTCTTGTATGCAGCAATATAAATTTTAAATTTATAATATTTGCATAATTTCAATCTTTAAATTTCTAAAGAGAATTTGTAATTTTATTTAAAAAACAATTTTAAGAGATGAATGATTATATAAATATAAAATTATTTATGCTAATTTTGGCTAATCATCCTACTTACTAGTAAGTTAGCCCATTGAGTAGGTCTAGAAAGGGCTTATTTGACTTGCAGTTGGGCAAAATTTTCATATTCCCAAATTACCCTTTTTTTTTTTTTTTGTCATTTTCATGTAAGATTCCTCGACTGCCTCAATTCACTGTCAGTAAAAAAATGCATTCTTCTCTTGGCTTACCTTAGCTCTGAGTGACAATGAGAGTTGAGGCTTCGTAAGAGCACGTGCTTAAAAAAAATTAGGAAATTATATAAATGCAATTTTAAAAATTCCTTAGATTTATCATTTTTCTTTTATGAGATTTTAATTCTTCTGTTCTTTTTAATAATAGAAATTAAGCTATTTAATTATATTTTAGAAATACGTTAAAATTCATAAATTTTGCTTTTCATCAAAACAATGTAATATAAAATTATATGAATTTCATAATTTATAAATTTTATATTCCATAGATTTTCTGTAATGAAAATATTGGGCGGCTAAAAAAGAAAATAAAATTTGTGTGAGAGACAATGAGTTTATTCGACAAAATTAATTGTTGTGGTAGCTGTAACTATTTTAATAGCATTTAGCCTTTTAAATAGCATTTCATAAAACGCTAAAAATTAAATATTATAGAAGTTAATTTTTTATAAAACGTTATTTTAATAACTAAAAACTATTTCAAATAATATATTATCAAATGCTATAAAAAAAATAACGTTTACTGTTTTAACTAGTCAAAATGCTAAAAATTATTTTAAAAAATTGTTGCCGAACACTTGTGAATAATCTTTTGAAGTGACGAGTCTAAGCATATGGGATGGGACCTTCAATTGTCATTATGTGTTGTCTATCATTGCAAGTGTTATTGTTATAATTATTGTTGTTGTTATTAGAGTTGCAATTTGTAGGTGATTAACTACAAATTTAGGAAAAAATAATAATAATAATAATAATTATTATTATTATTATTAAGAGACATTAAACTAATTAAACGACCTCATAAACTGTAAATTAAAATATTAAATCCGGACAATCCATAATGTTTGTGGAAGTTATCATTTCATATCTTCACACACACACAAGATATCATCATTAGCTTCCTTAATTAACATCAAAACAACTTATGATTGAAGAATTTTTTTGCCTCCTCAATTTAATGTAATTTTATTTCCAAGGCTTAATTTAATTTAATGTGCCTTTCAAATAAAAATAAATCTATACGACTTGTTCGGACACAATGCAAATATTGCGAAATGACTTAAAAAAACTTTTTTTTTTTTTTTTTTTTTTTTAAAAAAAAACTTTTTTTTTTTTTTTTTTTTTTTTTTTTTTTTTTTTTTTTTTTTTTACATGATTGATTGAGAAAAACCCCTCTTCAGAAGAAACTGCAAGAAAGAATACACTGTCTTGACCGTAACCCATGATCTGCCATTAGGATTTTTTTGTTTGGTTATATGTCAGGGTTTTCAGAAAGTTCCAACAAAAAGAAATTGCAATCTGGTTTTCAGCTTTTTTTTTTTTTTCTTTTTTATTTATATTATCCATTTTTACCTATTTTAGCTCAAAATTTTATTCAATTTTAATTTTTTCATTTTTTAATGTATTGGGATTTATTTTATATAAGTATATTCAATTAACTAAAATTATAAATTTTAATATATATTTTTATTTCTAATTAAATGAGTTAATTTTGATTGCAATCACTTTCCTTCATTAATTAATATTGTCATTTTCAATTTAATTAAATTGAATTGCAATCCCTACTGATAATGAGTTAGGCCTATAATGTTGACATTAATCAAAAATGTTACTGGAAACGTACATGACCAGAATTGTAAGAACAAGGCTGCTTTCCAATAACTATTTATGATAATTAACTTTTTATATGATTTCATTGATGTGATAAATGGTCAAAATGTGAGAATAAAAAGTAAAAATTTAATAAAGAAAATACACTTTTTTTGATAATTATATGCACTCAATGTAAAAAAAAAAAAAAAAAAAAAATTTATATAAGCACTCAATGCTTAAAAAAAAAAAAAAACAGTTAAAGCGATTGCATTGATAGCGGTAAGTGGATATTAATTCTTCTGAAGATGAGAGCAAAATTTAAAACTTCTAAAAATTACTCATTTATTAAGAGCAGGTTAAAAAAAATCTACTATATATGCGCTGAATATATGATATGCGATTGAAACTATTTGATGTATCTAGATTGTAGAACATTGCTAGGCTATTTTTTACAAATGGACAGTAGACTTCACATGAAATCAATTTCAAGACAAATGAGCGTCCATTTTTACATAATCAATAGGCATAGGCTAGTTAGCACAACACAAAGACGGGGTAGTGTGCTGTAAATTTGAATTTGGAAAATATTAAATTGCAATATTTATTCCAATTGATTTGGTTGATTTGAAATAAAAAACATTAAATGGAAATTTATATAAGTTACATCAAAAAATAACATTAAAATATACAAAGTATACTTAAAACAATGTGCGAATATATATAGCGAAATAAAAAAAAAATTAGAAGATTATAATATGCTAGCTACAGTCAAAAACAAATTATGATTCGGTAGATTATAATATGGTAATAAAATAAAATTAAACAGTGAAAAAACTCTTTACTCTTTACTATAAAGATTTTCTTTCTAATACCATCTTTTTATTTTTACGGACATAAGTTACCTCATAAGCGCTCACAACGTTTGTGATGAGCATAAGAAATTTGAAGTGTTTCTGAAGTAAATTACAAAAATCTGGACCCTTTGATGACCTTTTCGATTGTGACCGCCGACCGAAACAAATTATCATTAGATTTTTTTTTCAGGCAGAAATTTGTTTTGTTTGCAGTTAGGGAATGGCGGATTTCATGATCTTTTGACTCACCTTTTAATTATTTCTATCTGTTTCATTTGCGAAAAATTGCTTAATTAATTAATATAGTCAATTTATAATTTTTCTTCATTTATTTTCATAATGACATGCCTTACGTTATATCCATTGAAAATAAGAAAAAAAAAAAAAAAAAAAACAGTAATAAAGCGTTGATTGAAGCGGTAAGTGATATTAATTCTTCTGAAGATGAGAGCATAAATTTAAAACTCCTAAAAATTACATTTATTAAGAGGGTAAAAAATCTATATATATGCGCTGAATATATGATTGGGATTGAAACTTTTGATTGTATCTAGATTGTGACATTGCTAGGCTATTTTTCAAAATGGACAGTAGACTTCCCTGAATCAATTTCAGCAATGGTCATTTTCATATCAATAGAGTAGCAAACAAAAGGGTAGTGTGTGTAAAATTTGAATTTGAAAGATATTAAATTGCAATATTTATTCCAATTATTTGGTTGATTTGAAATAAAAAAACATTAAAATGAAATTTTATGTTACTCAAAATAACATAAAATTACAAATTATACTTAAAACAATTGGAATATATATAGAAATAAGAAAAAAAATTAGAAGATTATAATATGCTTAGTACAGTCAAAAAACAAATTATGATTCGGTAGATTATAATATGGTAATAAAAATAAAATTAAACAGTGAAAAAAATTTTACTTTTTACTATTAAAGATCTTTCTTCTAATACATCTTTATTTTTAGAAATAGTTACCTCATAAGCTAAACGTTGTGATGAGAAAGAAAATTTGAAGTTTTCTGAAGTGAAATACAAAAATCTGGACCCCTTTGATGACTTTTCGATTGTGCCGAACGAAATTATTGATTAGATTTGTTTTTTTCAGGAGAAATTTGTTTTGTTTGCAAGGTAGGAATGGGATTCATGAATCTTTTGCTCACCTTTTAAATTATTTCTATCTGTTCATTTGAAATGCTAATTAATTAATATAGTCAATTTATAATTTTTCTTCATTTTTCATAAGACATGCTTACGTTATATCCATGAAAATTAAGTTATTTATATTAAATTATGCTTTAAATTAATCAAATATTTGATTAATAGAGTTTTTATTAGAAAATTTAATGTTGATATGTTAATTTTATTAATATCAAGATTTAATTAATGACTATATAATAGTTTGACGATTATATTTATTTAATGACAGAGAAGTGTATTAAATAAGGAAAAATAGTAAATTTTAAATATTATTCGCTTTTAAAAAAATAAATAAATAGGACAATAATTCGGGACGGATGAAAAAAGAAAATAAAAATATATATATTTATAATTATATGTTATCCAAATATGTATAAACTAATTATTCAAACTTACCATTGGATTTGCTGTCAAAGAATTCAAAGTTCACCATTTCTAGGAGTAAAAAATGCTGAAAGTGAGGAATTAATTAATAGCATGGTAGAAAATCTTGGTCTCCTCTACATATAGTATATGGCATTTGCAATTAATTTATAAATGACAATTTTGAGCAAGTCTAGAAAGAAACATTGTAGTAATTTATTAATAGCACATGGTAACTAAAAACTTGTATCTATATCCAAATGCCATCTGCCCTTCAATTTGTATTTCTTTTTTTTTTCTTAATTGCATCTTAGTGATCATACAAAGAAATTATGTAATCATATGATCTCATGATGGTTGTTGACATGAACAAAATCTAAACATTCCTACTGCAAATGCTTTTGATTTTTTTTATTTTAAAAAGAAGAGCATATTGTAGTTGTTTTTTTAATTAGGCTACCCACTGAAAACTGAAAATTATAATAATATGATAAATGATACTTGGGCTGTGCTTGGTAACATTATATATATTTTTTATAGTATTTAGTAACATATCGTTTAAATTAGTTTTTAGATATTAATATAACATTTTATAAAATGTTACTCCTCTAATGTTTAGGTAATGTTCGACAATAGCATTTGAAGTAGTGTTTAGTATTTTGATAGGTTTAAAACACTATTTTAATTAATTATAGCGCTCAATAATATAATATTTATCTTAACGTGAAACATTATTTTCTTTAACGTTTAGTGTTTTATAATTTATTTGTGACATTTATATTCATCACTTGTCTTTACCTTATTCCTCGCTTTCATACTTTTTTTTTTTTGTTTTATATTAAACAGCTAATCAAATAGTTATTTATACAGAAAACTTTTATACCGTTATATAATCAGTTAACCACTAACAATTAATCACTAGTAAAACAGTTGACAGCTATTAAAATAACTAACAGCTGCTAGAACAACTAAAATTGAAGAATAGACATTTATCTATTTAGTATTTTATGAAAAATTACTTAAATAATTTTTAGCTACCAAATAATAAAACGCAACTAAAACTGCTAACAGCTACTAAAGCACCTAATTTTGCTGAACAGACACTCATATAAACATGAGAATTTAAGAATCTTTTTACACAATTTATTCAAAACTAAGTGCTAGAAATATACAATGGTTTGGTTGGTGCTCTCCAAATATCAAACATGCCAAAATAATTGGCATGAACTTTGGATCCTCGAGTCCCTCTTATAGAATCAACTTAGACCATCTTCATGTGATAAAAAGTTAAATCCTAAAAAGAATAGACCAAACCAAAGAGCAAAGGAAAATAAAGTAAATACATAAAAAAGTATTGACTTTTAGTGTGAAGTAACTATGTGATAATAACAACATGTCTAGATTCATCTCCTTCCGAGCCAAACGTTTACATTATGAGAAATATAATGTTCGTATTTTCCAAAACCCTAATCATAAAATCATATGTGTACATATTTTTACTGCACAGAGTAATTGAAATCAGCTGTCAACTATCAATTATTATGAACGCTGAACCAACAGATCCTTATGCTAGATGATTAAAGCTGATATTTCGAGACAAGTTGAAATTCTTTTATCTCTTCAATCTCCATCAATTGACTTGAAATTTCTCTCCCCACTTCCCTTAATAAGTATTTGGTTGATAATTCTCTCTCCTAGACATAGCTCCCATGAAAACAAAACAGTTGAATTTCATGGGTGGTTGAGAAGATCACAGGAAAATATGATTAGTCTTAATGAAATACCGAATACATAGAATTAGAATAGAAATTGGTAGTTCTTGTTGGTCTTCCTGCAAGCAAACTAATAAACAATTCTCCATAGATTAGACATCATTAGCAAAAAAAAAAAAAAAAAAAAAAAAAAAAAAAAAAAAAAGAAGCAATGGTTGAACTTTAAATATCAAAGTCGATGCTAAAAATTAATTCGTATACTTTAAATTAAGAAAGAAATTAAATAATTTTTATTGGGAGTATCAAATATATATATTCCAATTATGTTAAGCAGCACTAGAACGCCTTTGTTGACGATCCTTTATTCCGACAATATCTAGGGTTCCTCGAACAATGTGATATCTCACACGGGCAACATGGTAGTAAAGAGTGGATAATATTATCAAGCATTGTTTATTTATCGTCGGTTCTTTCATTTATTTAAACTAGTGTTTTTTTTGTGAAATGCGTTGCATATTGTTATTTATTCAGTATTACTTGTTGTTTACACTCATTAATTTATTCTTATATAGTATTAAGTATGATTATAATTTTTGTCTTATATTCTCTAGATATTTATATAATATTAAGACATGATTTTCTATATGTTTTAACATTTTTCTCTCATAATAATTGAAGCCAATAATTCAAATTTTATAAATAAAATAAGAGTCTTTATCGATCCTTTAATGAGTTCGTACGAGCGGAATTTAATCCTGTTTGAATGGACTAGAAATAATTTATCTTTCATAGCAAATAGAGATTGCACCGGTGGTCCATCCAAAACAAGCATCACCTCACTACAATATATAGAGACAAACCAAAACCTACCCCAATTATATTCTATTATCATGCTTTTAATGTTTATGTAGTGGGCCCAACTAGAGGTGTGCAAAACTATCTTCCGAATAAAAAATTAGAAACTGAACTGATCATTTCAATTTGGTTCGGTTATCTATTTTACGGAAGGTTCGGTTTGTACCGAAGTTTATTATTTGGTTCGAGTCTATTTCATAGAAATTCAATTATTGAGCTCAAAATCGACTAAAATTGCACTGACAGATTCAATTTGAGTCAATTCAATTTACTATAAAAAAGTTCGGTTTGTACATTGTTATTGATTTGATTCCATTTGCGCACCCCTAGGCGCAGCCTTTCAATCTTATGCTTCATCCGTTAGATCAAAGGGGATTGACATTTCTCACAAAGATCAAATTTTTACTAGAGCATACCATATTCAACGGCAGTGTCCAGCCTCATCTACCAAATCCAAGACTATGACATTCGAGCTCCTCCACAATATAAAATGAAAAAAAAAAAAGTTCATATTTTGATTAAGAGGTCCATATCAAAGCCGAGCCCAGTTATAAAATCTGTTCATAACACGAAGCCCATAAAACCCAACCGCAAAATACTAGTGCAGTAACTGAAAAAAAATGTATTTCTCGAGAACCAAACAGAAAGCTGAAAAAGGAAATGGGAAAAAGCCCATTTATAGCGAAATTGAAAGCTTACTTTAGACAGAGCTATGCGAAGAGGCCGGTGAAGCTCACAGCGACCGCCGGAGAGTCTCTTTCAATGACTTCCAGAGATTTTCTTTTTATGATTTGGATATATGGAAGTTTCCTAGTAATCTGATGTAATTCTCATTAGCCTAATCTTAATAGAATAAGGAAATTAATTATTAAACCCTATAAATATGTACATATCATACGCATTAGCTTCATTACTACGTGGTTTTGACTCCTTCTAGGAAACAGTATATAACCCAGTAGAGTTTCTCTACTTCCGTCACTTTCTTATTCATTCTTTGTTCTTCTTCTTCGTCAAGCAAACATGGACAACTTGTCTCCGAGAGAAAGAGATCGATTTATTCGAACTTGGCTACATAGTATTATTCCAGTTCAAACTGTACTGGATGATAATATCCAATCCATGTTAGTAGAAGCTAATAGAGATTTCTCACCGGAGCAATACTTGGGAATCGGAGATGACGACGAAGAAACTATCTTTGGGGATGATGATGATGAAGATTTGGTGATCGCACTGTTAGCAAGCATTGATTATTGTCCAACAGCGCAGCCAGCAAGCCAAGAATCCATTGATAAACTGAAAGATGTGAGAATTGAAAAATCGGATTTGGATTGTAGCATCTGCTTGGATGAACTTTTGGTAGGGTCTGAAGCCAAGTGCTTGCCATGCTCACACGTTTACCATGGAAATTGTATCGCAGAGTGGCTGAAGAATAGCAACACCTGTCCTCTCTGTCGGTATTCGTTACCCACAGATTCTTCTTGAATTTTGACCTTTCAAGGCAAACTTTGGTCGTTTAGGGTAGGTTGAATTTGTAAAAAACAGTATTCAATTTTCTTGTTCAGTTCTTACAAATCATAAATTTTGATATAAATAAGTAAAGAATTCTTATCTTGAGATTCAATTAGAGAAAATAAATGCAAGCGGTTCACAAAAATTGTTTGTTCGCTGTATCACAGTAGATTCAAGCCTGAAATAATGTCAGTGAATATATCTTCTCTGCAAGGAAGTGTAATAGTAAGACAACCCATTGGAGGTTTAAATCCAATTTCTTCCCAGCTTCTTGGAATCAATGGCTTTTCTGCATTTTTTTTTTTTTTCCAACAAACGACCACGTTTCTTTTTCCTTTTTTCGCAAACGACAGGGCTTTGTTTGCTTTTGAACTTCAAGCCTGTTCATGGGTTTTAAGGTAATTAATGTATATTCAAATATATATATTTTTTTATTAAAGCTTAATAAACCGAAATAACACTATAAATTATATAAATTGACAAAAATAATTACAGTAAAAAGAATACGAATCAGATACTTTTCGAAGAACAACGTTGACATGGTTTTCTTTTCTCCTCGAAAGTGTGGGTTCCATTATATATATATTTTTCATGGTTTTCAAAAAAAAAAAAAGAAAAAACATTTAATTATTTATTTTGTCAAAATGGAAAATTGAGCTTGCAAAGGACGCAAGTCAATAGTGTCAAGATTGCAACAAGAGAGGGAGAAAAAAGGACAGCTTCAGACTTTTCACATGTGTACCATTCGATGTTTCAAAATCATACCTTAACCTGGATTTGTATATAATTCTTACAAATAATACAATTTGATTTCTAGACACACTAATTTATGGATTAAAATAAAAATAATTAATTAAATTCATTTTTAAATTTAAGCTCAATCCTATAAAATTTTGACTCAACTAGATATAAAGAAACGAAATTGAATTATATTTCTCAACTTTACTTCTTACTCTTTTGTTCGTTAAAGTTTATATTTTTTTTATTTTTTCATAAGAAATAAAAAAATAATTTAATTATTTTAATTTTAAAAAAGAAAATGACAGTTGATTGAATTGTTCTTTTATTAATTCTCTAAATAATTAATATTTTTTATCGGAAATATTGAAAATAAAGAAAATAATAATAATAATTAATTAATTTTCTTAATAATGACCCATGTTAGACTTAACAAAAAGATCCCTAATCCAAACTTAAATAGGATTGGAAGCCATAAATAGGCAAATGCAACTCATAATTCATAAATATTATTTTCAATTTTAATAAAAATGAGAAACATTAATAGTAATATTGCAAATAAGGCTATATTTAGTCGGTTACAGGCTGCACAGTTTTGTTAGTTACAACAGTTGACACCAGGACAACAAACTTACTAATTGAAATCCCGAACCTTCTTACCTTTTCAAATTTAGGGTAAATTATTATTTAGTACTTAAGGTTTTATTTAATTACTAGTTAATTTCTATATTTTGATTAAATAAAGACATTGTACTTAATTTTTTAAACTATTTAATTATTTTATTCAAAAAGTGTTAAATGTGAGGTATTATATAATAATATTATATTATATTGAATGTGAAGGACTAAATATTTAAATATTACCTGAAATTTAATGATAAATATGATATTTTAAATCAAAAGACTAAATAATTAGACAAATTTAAAAGTTAAAAAATGATTTAATTATATAAAAATTAAATAATAATTAAAATTAAATTTAAGAAACTACACGGTAAGTAGTAAATAATAATAATTTTTTAATTAGAATTAGGGTGGAGAAAAAGGACTCAAACCCGGTGATTCTGAAATTTAAAGGATTAAATATTTTAATAAATCCAAAATTACAGACAATTCAAATATTTAGTTAAAATATATAATTTGGATAAAATTAGAGGATTAAATAATAATTCGACTTAGTAATAATTATATAATTCAATATATAATTATTTTGTTCGTTACTAATTCAAATCCAGAAACTGACTGAGCAAAAACCGAAACGACAAAAGCTACGAGGCGGGAACTCCACTCCAAATTTAGTGGGAGTGGGACCATAACTCCAAATTTGTGGGGACCACAATCCGGAAAAACTAATTTTTTTTAAATAAATAGCAAGAAAAATATAAAAATAAAAAAAAAACACATCTCCATTACGCAGTTTGATTTTCATTTTTCCAACCAAAACAAACAATTTCCAAAATTTCTTTTCTTTTCTTTCCTTTCTGTGTCAGAAACGGGAAGGAAAGAAAAGAAAAGAAAACAAAAGGAAAGGATAATCAAAATCTTATATTATTTTCTTAGTTATTAAAAGAAAAGGAGAAATCCGGCGATCTTAAGCTCGTTCTCTGTTTCCTCATTGTGTATCGTTAGCTGCTGATCTCTGCATTTGTGTTTGAAGAATTTCGTTTTCCTCGATCTCCAGAGCAAGACATTAGCTGCTTTTCCACGATTTCAGGTCGTTCATTGTCAGGTTCGAGCAATTCTCTAGCTCACATTTTGCATGTAAACGTCTTTTTTGTGACAAATTTAGGGATTTTGCTTGGATCTGGTGGATTTTTGCGGCATTGTGCATTTTGAATTTTGTTTCTGCAAAATTTGGAGCTGGTAGGGTTTTGGGTTGCTCGTTTTTGTTTGGATTGATTATGCCCTGTAAGTTAGATGAGAAAATGGAGGCAAATTTGTTTTTGCTTGGATTTGTCTATACTAAATTAACAATAGTAAAAAAATAGGCTCATCTGAATAATTGTGTAATTTATATATATATCTGTATATATGTTGTAGAAGTGTAGGGAAAGAAAAGAATCTAGAGCTGCGCCTTTATTTGTGTGCTAAATTATTATTTTTTTATTATTGTGTGCTAAATCACTTTTTTTTTTTTTTTTTTTTTTTAAAAAAAAAAAAATGTTTTTGTTAATTTTTAATATATATATCTGCTATATATGTTGTAAGAAGTGTAGGAAAGAAAAGAATCTAGAGCTGCGCCTTTATTTGTGTCTTTGTGTGCTAAATTATTATTTTTTATTATTGTGTGCTAAAATCACTTTTTTTTTTTTTTTTTTTTTTTTTTTTGGGTAAAAGAAAAGATTTTGTATTTCTTTTTATTATACATTTTGACATGGAGAGATAAAGCAACACACATTTGGATTCTTAACATTACCTGTCAACTTTGGTTACAAATTAGACACAGGTTGTAGTCCAGATAATTTTGCTGCATGTTTATGAATCTTGAACTTTTTATTATGGGAAAACATTTCCAGTAACTTATAGAATTCCGCTTGCTAGAATGGTCTTGTTATAATTGCTTGGTTTTAGTATAAGAGGTTGATTTAGTTTGATGAAACTTTTAAATGTAGGGCTGACACTTTAAGTGGTGCAGTAAAAGAAGAGTTCTAGGTCATCTCAACATGAGCAATCAACTACAAAGGAAATCAGGTGGAAATGGGGTATATGACAGCTCAAATGGTAATCGTGGTCTGGACTTGGAAGAAGAAGAAAGGCCTGAAGGCATTGTTGATGGTAAGAAGCATTAATCTCTCTCTCTTTCTCCAAACACTCACAAAGAACATCTCATCCTGGTTGCTACTTCTTTTCTCTAAGTCTTATGCAAGAACTTTGATTTGATTCTAGGTAACTTGCAATCATTGGTTGAGTGGTTAAACCAAATGGTTCCATATTTGGATTTGCGATTAGAAGCTTCAGAGGAAGAATTGAGAGCATGCCTGATTGATGGCACAGTTTTATGTACCATTTTGAACAAGTTGAATCCTGGTTTAGTTGAAATGGTTGGACTTCTATTAACTTAAAAATGTCCTTCAAGGTCCTGTTTTATTGTGTTTTTTTTTTGTTGTTTTTCAGTTTTGCTAACTTGAATCTATCTTTTTTCCTTAACTTGCTTTTGGTTTTAGAGACGTAACTCCGAGCCTGGCCCAGAAAAAATAAAAAAATTTCTGGCAGCAATGGATGAAATGGGATTGCCTAGGTTTGTACTTGCAGACATACAACAGGTACAGGAATTTCCTGAACAAAAGCAGCTATAGTTTAAATGAGATTCTGATTTGGTTTATATGATATTGGGCATGTATTTTTGGTTATTTGAACTCAAACAGTGTAGAGGCAACTTTACCCTAGGTCAGTACATCTGAACAAAGATTCAAATGGTCATTAGTTGATACGTTCGCTAAATTTCTGAATAAGTTGGCTCTTAGGTGAAAATGGTTCATCATCATGTATGCCTTCAATCCCCCAACAGTTTTAAAAGAAAAAACCCTTGTTTGTATTGGTCAATAAATCTTCTAGGCATAGCAAACGTTATTTTTGGCATTTTTTATTTTCCTTCGCCCTTGTTGGGGCGAAGTTAAAAGTCCTTTATTCTTGTTATCTCTTCATTTTTAACCTATTTTAATATATAACTTGAGAAACTTTTCAGGGTTACATGGTGCCAGTTTTGCAGTGCCTTAGCACACTTAAAGCACATTTTGATTCTATTGGTGGCAAAGCAAGCTTTGGCCGTAATCATTCAAGAAGGTTATGGAATCTATTGTTGGCAAATAGCAAGGGTGTGCGTCAACATGTTAATGCACCAACATTTGGAGAAGACAGACATCAAATGGAGGTAGAGTTTTCAGAAGGAATTGATGGTTCACAACAGGGGCATCAGACTGTTATATCAGGTTATTATCTTAAGAGAAGTTGAATATGCACGGAGTGGATTTGATATTCCCGAATTACTTGCCTGCTACATATGCATGAAGTACAGTAGCCTTCTTAAGATTTTTGTAATTCCTTAACATGCGTTATATATATGTCAGCTCTTATGCTGAATCTTTTAGGTTTGCCCAGATTTGTGCCTTTTCTGTTAGACTTTGGGTCTAGCTCATCTTTTCATGTAGACTAATGGTGAAACTAGGCAGTTTGTGTTTTCCCCACTACATAATGAAAATCAAATAAATAGGATAGCGACAAACTCAGTTTTGAAGAAAATAAAAAAATCATTTAGAATCTGGAACAGAGCTTCTAATTGAGAAATTTTTAAGTGTTTATGACTCTCTGTTTGGACATGTTGTCCTTTGTTCTTGGTAAATGACCTGCTCATAACTGAAATCAGCTGATTTATAGACTTTTTTTTATTAGTGGGGGATCAATGAAGAAATACAAAATCATCTCAGGTCAAACTTTGAACTTTGGTTCTTTCAAAAATTTGTGATACTTTATAATACATATAAAACAACTGTGCTTAGAGTTAATGCTCAAGGTTGCTTCATTTATCTTGAGATGAGATAATGTCCAAAAAATAAATTAGAAAAGATTATTCAATTATAAGACCTTTTAACTTTTTGATAGGGACAGATTTGTTTTTCAAATTCCTCGTTTCACGAGCTTATTTTTGAAGTCCTAGCTGGAGATAAAAAATCTGCTTCTCAGTCTCACAACATTAAATGTGCTAGCAGCAGAATTATTTGTTCCTTGGAGTTGTATAATTTTGGATTTTGGGTAGGGAATGACAGTTTTCCTGCTTTGGCAAGGGCTTGTGACCTGCCTTTATTAGATTGGGTGACCTTTATAGGAATGGAGCTGTGAGAGGAATGCAAAAACTTGGTCCTTGAGGCATTTTGGAGGCTTGTTATCTGGCATTCACTCATCTTCACTTTATTGGCTGCCAGTAATTGGCAGTCCCATCTTCTATTTTCCCTTCTCTGTGTCTATGTGTGTATAGAAGCTTATTCCCTCTTTTTTTCCTTCTTGGTGTTTTCTTTTTTAGAGCCATCTGCTGCTTTGCAATATGATGCGGGGCATAAGATTTCTGAGGCGTTTCTACCAAAGCAAGGGCATGCTGATCTTTCGGATTCCAATATCTTGGAATTGATGAAATCAAATGGGTTGGATGTAAGCTCCTGAACTTGTGTATGCCATCTGAACCATAACATGATGATGTAGAAATGAACTGGACTTTTGATGCCTCTCTGATGCATATTTGTAATTCCTTGTGCAGAATGCCTCAACTAGAACATTGTTCAGTTTATTGAACAGGATTATGGATGACAGTATGGAAAGGAAGAATGGTTTTGTTCAGAATGTATGGTAGATATTACTTTTATTGCACATACATTGATAAATAATATTTTACTTTTTTTCTCCAATAATTTTCTCAGGGGGTATTTGTGTTTTAACATCTCTAAGTGGTGTTTTTTTCTTTTAATATCTTTTCATAACAGATGGCACGTTTGATGAAGAAAGTCATCCAACTTATTGAACAACGATTTTCAACTCAAGCAGAGAACTTAAAAGATGTAATGTCTTGAAATCTTTTCTACATTGATGTATTGGATCCGTGTCTTTGTGCAAATGGGCATGCTTCTGTTTGTATGTTTTTATATTATATTATATTATTATATTTGTTTAATCTATTAAATGTGGCTCATGTATAACGATGATTTGGTTGTTGCATGTTTTCAGCAAAACAACCTTTATAATGTTCGGACAGAGAAGTACCAATCAAGAATCAGAGTGCTTGAGACCCTTGCATCTGGGACTACAGAGGAAATTGAGGTACTTTGACTAATAGTCTGAAGTATCCGGCTTGGCTTCTCTGAGTTTAGTTCTTATAATTAATTTCTATTGCTTTTTGTACTTAAATAGGTATTATTATCACAGCTACAACAAATAAAGGTGCGTCTTATCCCCTTTTTTTTTTTTAACTTTTGATAAAGAATCATATTGTAGTTGTTGGTTCTTTTTTCCCAATGCCTTTAGGATCCCATAGAGTTACATTGGACATGCATCTTTATTAATTTAATTTATATCTCATTACAATGAGCAAGAGAGGGAAAAACTCGCTACCATCAGCTAGTTTCAGCCCTTGTACTTATATGTTTGAAGGGAAAAATAATTGGATTTGTATGTTAGAGAGCTTAGCATAAATTATCTGGAGTTTTTTTATTCAGTTGTTGCATATCGAATTTGTGTACATCTATTCTGGTATGTATGCTAATTATACGAGAACATATTGTATAAGTAAATGATAAGTTATTAGCCAATATTTTTTTTGGTGTGCAAGGTGACTAAATTTTAAATTTATTTAGGCCGATAGCTTCTATGGTCCATCTTTCTCAATTGACAGCTAAAGAGTGCATATTCAGATACGATTTGTCCGTGCCATCATGACTCTTGGTATGGCTTAAGCTTTGTTCTATGTGCAGATGGAGAAAACCAAACTGGAGCAGAAGGAAAAGCTTGAATGGCAGGATCTCAATAGATTGAGGGAAGAGAAAAATCATAGTGACATTGAGAAATTGACGCTGAAAAAGGAACTGGAATTAGTGAAGAAGAAGCACGAAGAGCATTGCTTGGTGTTGGAAGTGCAGTCAAAGGAAACTAAAGTTGAATTAGAAAAGAGATTAGAGGAACTTGAATGTTTTCTAGCAGAGTCAAGGAACAAGGTGAAGGAACTTGAGTCGTTTTCTGAATCAAAATCCCAAAGATGGAAAAAGAAAGAGGGAACCTATCAGAGCTTTATAAATTACCAATTTAAAGCTTTACAGGTTTGTCTTTATCTACATGTTAATTTAGTAATGTGTTGATGTAATAGCATATCACATTAATTATAAGCCTGACATTGTTAGGAATTAAGGGAAACATCTGACTCTATAAAACATGAAGTCTTGAAGGCAAAAAGGAGTTATTTCGAGGAATTTCAATGTTTGGGTACAATTGATTGTTACTTTTGCATTACTTCAGTTTTTCTATGGTGATGTGCTTTTTAATTGGCAGGGCACTTTCACGATGCATATATTTTTTATCTTGAGCAGGAGTGAAGCTTAAAGGAATAGCAGATGCTGCTGAGAATTACCATTGTGTGCTTGCAGAAAATCGAAGATTGTATAATGAAATTCAAGATTTGAAAGGTATATTGCTGAGAATATTTTATCTGTACTTAGAATGCTCATTGGTTATATTTGGTTTATTGCTTCTTACAGGAAATATTAGAGTATATTGTCGGATAAGGCCATTCCTGCCAGGTCAATGTAAGACGCTAACAACCATAGAGTATATTGGTGAAAATGGTGAATTAGTTATTTCAAATCCATTAAAACAAGGAAAAGAAAGCCATAGACTTTTCAAATTCAATAAGGTTTTTGGTCCAACAGCTAGTCAAGGTGAGAAGTTTATGAAGTTCTAATATTAAGCTACTGCCTCTGTGACTCCTGTTCATTTTTTTTTTTTTTTTTCAATCAATTGCATCATACTTTTATTTAGATAACAAATGCAGCTCATTTACATTGGTAAATGTCATTGCTTCCAGAGGAAGTATTTCTGGACACGCAACCATTGATTCGATCTGTTCTTGATGGATATAATGTCTGTATTTTTGCTTACGGTCAAACCGGTTCAGGAAAGACTTACACAATGGTATGCAACTAATCTATAATTTTCCACTATATACATTTTTATCCTATGCAATTTTTACTCATGAGTTTCATTTCCCCAGAGTGGACCTGATTTATCATCAAAAGAAGATTGGGGGGTCAATTATCGCGCCTTAAATGATCTTTTCCAAATCTCTCAGAGCAGGAAAAGCTCCATTAGATATGATGTTGGTGTACAAATGGTTGAAATATACAATGAACAAGTCCGTGATCTGCTAACAAGCAATGGCACTCAGAGAAGATATCCTTCATTTTTATCTGTTTATTTTTAGTTATTTCAGGCATTTTTTCCCGTTGATCTTTGAATTCATAGCATTTATCATTCCCAGTTTATCGAAAGAAGGATAATGTTGCTCCAAATTCTTTTGATTTTGATGTTATGACTTTTGCATTTTTCTTAACTTGCGCACACTTGGGATTTGGAGTACAACCCAACCAAATGGGTTAGCTGTCCCTGATGCTAGCATGCACTGTGTTAAATCAACAACAGATGTCTTAGAATTGATGAACATTGGATTGATGAACCGTGCCATTGGTGCTACTGCGCTGAATGAAAGAAGTAGCAGATCCCACAGGTTGTCTTTCTAATAATAAATGCCTAACATTGACTGTCAACATAACTAATGTTGAGGATTTTGATTCAATTTCACACTGCAGTGTTCTCACTGTTCATGTCCGGGGTACGGACTTGGATACCGGCGCGCTTCTGCGTGGTAATCTGCATTTAATTGATCTTGCTGGTAGTGAAAGGGTGGACCGGTCTGAAGTAACTGGAGACAGGCTGAGGGAGGCCCAACATATAAATAAATCACTTTCCGCACTTGGGGATGTGATATTTTCTTTAGCTCAAAAAAGTCCACATGTGCCGTATAGAAATAGCAAATTGACTCAAGTTTTACAAAGCTCCTTAGGTATTATTCTCGGTCTTACATCCAGCATGCTTTCATATTGTGCAGTATTAAAGTGAACTAGTTATGATATTTTAGTTGTTTTTTCTTTTAGCAACTTTTTTTTTTTTTTTTCTCATTCTAGGTGGTCAAGCGAAGACTCTCATGTTCGTCCAGCTTAATCCTGATGTAGATTCTTATTCTGAAACTATAAGTACCTTAAAGTTTGCTGAAAGAGTTTCTGGCATTGAGTTAGGCGCTGCAAGGAGCAACAAAGAAGGAAGAGATATTAGAGATCTTATGCAGCAGGTAGTTGGGTTCCTAATTTTTATCAGTACGCTCAGTCAGTATCCATAACTTTTTTTCCTTAATCTTTCTCCCAGCTAAGGATAACTCAACAATTTAATGTTCAGCAATGAAATTGTGCACGTGCCAAAAAATAGGAACTCCTGAACTACTGCCCACTGGACATGCATAAACTTGGTTAGATTGAAGTTTGCCTAAGCTGATGAATTAATTACCTGTTTATAAGCATCTGTTTCTTTTGGTTTTAGCGCATGGATTGAGGTTCTCGAGTATAGAATCTGTACTGGTTTTGCCTATTTCATCTTTTGTTCCTGAAGTCTATAAAGCACAATTGCTTTACATGATTGGAACTTCCATGAATGACAACAGAGTTTGCCTATTATCTTACAGTCTGCCCAATCTGTCATGTTTGGGGAATAAAAGCGCAATGGATTCTGAGGAATGGAAATATTTGTTTAAGACTGAATACTTTGTTTCATTTCATTCATTGTTTTCTAATTTAAAGTGTGAATCTTGCAGGTTACATCCCTCAAGGACACAATTGCAAAGAAAGATGAAGAGATTGAGCGTTTGTTTCTTAGGTCTAATGCCAATGCCATGCGGCAAGGTAAGAACTCGCATAGGAGTGACTCTTCCTCTCCAAGAAGACATTCAACTGAGAGTCCACGTCAAAGCCCTGAGACAAGTGGAAGGAAAGGCTTGGGACCTTTTGAGAGAGTTGCTTCTGACTTTGATAATGGTTCCGAGTACAGTGAGAAACGTTCTGAAGCTGGTTCTCTGCAGTCAATGGATGACTTCAGAAATCGTCTGCGACAGTCAAAGTCAGTGGGGTCAGTGCGTGAACTAAGACTTCAACAGGAGATTCTCCCTCAGTCAAAGCTTAGAAAAGATGGAGACCAGAATTCTAAAGAGGATATTGAGCTCTTGCGGTTTGGAGAGGCAGATTCCGATGAGAGACTAAGTGACATATCTGATGGTGGTCTTTCAATGGGAACTGAAACAGATTCTGCAGAGTTGACTCTTTTCCCTGAATCTGCAAGACCAGCTGAATCCCCAGAACCATCAAAATCACCTGAAACTGAAAGATCAGCAGGAGTGACATCCCCAGAACCATCAAAATCACCTGAAAATGCAAGATCAGCAGGAGCGACAAAACCAATTGATACAGCAGAGAACACAGAGAAGTGAGTATACTTCACATCCAAGGTTCTAAATTTTGTATGAATAGTTCGTCTTAGACACTTCTCTAAAAGTTTGATGTTTTTTCTTGTCATTGCTAAGTTTAAATTAGCCTTGATTACTTTATTGATTTCTATATGCCATGCAATGCTGAGTTGCATATGCACACAAATACAAGGAAAAGAAAAGAGTTTGGGGATAGTTTTTTTTCCCCTTTGTTGTTTGACTTGGAAAGTTCTAGTACTTTACTGGTTAATAAACTACTGTCATTCAAATTAATCTGAACACCTGTAAATTCTGTTTGTTACCAGACCAAAGATCCCGAGGCATCCGAAAAAATTGATACAGACAAGATTGTCACGCTTATCATTGAATAAGAGCTCCACTCCAAGGCCTTCACCAAGTATGTATATTTAAACCTCTCTATTCCTTTTTATTTTTCCCTTAATCATTTTAAACTAGCAATTTATCTGCTCCTTAATTATTAGACAGGTAAACATTAGCCCTAGTTTGGTATAAAGGAATTCCATGTTTTCATGAAAGTTTTATTCATTTTACTCTTATGAATTTAGTCTAGTAGAATTTGACATTAATAAACCAAATTTTAGCATTATGAATGAATTATGCACTTCAAATTCATTTATACCAAATAAGGGGTTATCTAGGTTGGTGGCTAACCTACTTCTATATCACCTCTATGTTAATTGATTCGGATTACATGCTCTCTCTCAGTGACAGCACCTAGGAAATCTACTCTTGGTAGTTCGTCTGCAACCAGAAGTTCAAAGCGATGGCACTGAAACTGGGGAATTTTGGATGGTAAAGGAATTGACACTTACCCGTAGATTGTAAATTCTAACTTTATATCATGTTGCTCCTCTAGATTATCCCTTACTTCCATTTTTTCTTTAGAAAATGGTTTCACTGGAAGTGATAAACTAGAAAGTATTTTGTGATGTAAAATGTATAGACTCAAGGATCATAGTGTTAAGCCCGTTGGGTTTCCCCCCACTTTTTGTCCATCTTTTTATTATTTCTGCTTCTGAATTGCTGATTTTTGGTTTTGCATTTTGTATTCATTGCTCTCACTCTCTTTTACTATTTCAACTTCTGAACTATTTCAAAGCTAGTGACTTTTGCAATAATGGGGTGCAATCAAGATGGCTTCATGTTTCATATTGGAAGCTATGGATTGATCACTGTTGTTCGAAATCCTCATTTGCAGGCCACTTTTTTTATTCTTTGTATGAAAAGAAAACTTACTAGAAGTTTTAAAATAGTAAAAAATGTATTAGCAGAAAAAGAAAATTGAAAGGATAAAGATTAGGAGAGATTTTTATCTATAAAGGTTTCTCGAACTTTATTTTATAAATATATATTAGCCATCAGCTGGTATGTTGTGCGGGTTTAATTGAATATAGTATTTAAAAGAGATTAAATTTATATTTGTTTTGATAGTAAAAAGTTAATAAATATTTTTTAAAAAAATGGAGAAAATGACGCATGCTATTTATTTTTTACATTTTAGTTTTTTTTTTATTATTTTTAAAATCTACGAAGAATTAATTGTATTATTGAGCAAATTGATGTAGTTGTTTATAAATACTCTATAATAAAAATACATTTTAAATAACTTTAAACTAATTATTTTTTTTCTTTTGAATAATAAAATTAAAATAAAAAGAGATGATATTATATCTTTTTGTTTAAAAATAATTTTGACAAAATATTTTATTCTGGATATTTTATATTTAAATTATTTTTTCAAAAAATTTATTACTATGCATAAAGAGCACCCTTAGAAGAACATGTACACTGCTAGGTTTCATCAATTGAAAATCCCATCTATCGATCAAGATCTAAATTTTCCAATTAAATAGAATCGGAGGGCGTAGAAAATTATATTAATTATGACTTCCTTTTTTTTTCTTTCTTTTTTTTTTTTTTTTTAAACGGCCCATTATATTATTACCAAATTGCATAGCAACGTCTGGTCGTTTGGAAGTCAGTTATTTGCTTAGAACATTTTAAACCGCACCAAAAAGAGCACTTCTGTTTATGCTTAGAACATTCTATAAAACACGACCATAAACCCTCGTTCTCTTCAACAATGAATCAGCAAACAATAGGAACGTTATTTTCTGCTGGAGGACTACTCAATTCGTCGAGGTCTCAACTTCTCTCCCTTAACTTTAAAGCTTCTAAAGTTTGCTGGCTTGCTTTCTGTTTGGATCCGGAGAAAAACAGAATGGAACATAAAACTCACGAGTCCACCGTACTTTTTTATTATTATTTTTAAGTTAGAGGAATGTGAATTTATAGAAGTCTAAAGTCTAAAGACTAAAGTTTTAGTTTTCTATTTTGCTATTCACCAGTTTTGTTCTGTTACTTTGTTAATTACTCTGCGTTGTGAATTTATGTGAAATGGAAGTGTTCTGGAGATTGGATTAATGGGTTTTGTTTGAACAATTGACTGAGACTGTTCTCAGTCTAATTCTATTGAATTTCAGCTTGATGAAGACGACATGTCTTAAATATATGGAGTGGCTGTGTCTGCAAGTTTCGGAGCCAATCTATTGCAGATAGCAAAGGACAAAATTAACTGGTGAATAAGTTTAGTAGATGCTTTCTCTTAATTTATTTTTCTGTACTTGCAACTTATTTGGTTTCATTTTTTTGTATGTTGATTTTCTAGAGAAATAGGTTTTTGTTAGCTTGTGGAAAAAATATAGCTGCTTATTATATAGGTTTGGCTACCTAAGTATACCTTTTAATCTAAAATTGAAATGCAGATTTTTATTTTTATTTTTTTGGGTGAAGGGTGTTCAGATGTCCGGTGAATATTTTCAGAAAATTAAAGACTTCCGTGAAACATTCTGTTTAATGATAAATATATAATTTGTGTTTCAGTTATTTTTTCATCAAGAAATATATGCTGTCATCTTCAACAAGCAAATTCTTGAATGATATGAGAAAATGTCTGGGAGCAAACGGCCTCCTCGAAGTGATCAACCTTCAATTGCATACAGGCAGAACCAAGTCGAGGGGGCATCTTTTGACCTTACAAATTTTGTCCTTGAAGATCATGCCTCCTCAAAATCTAAGAAAAAACAGCAAAGTAGCATATATACTGAACAGAAGTCCCTTCAAATGCTGAGCACAACAGAGCTTATCTCAGCAGTGGGGCAGATATGGAATCTTGTAAGTCCTCTTGCTAGTTCTGAATCAGAGGTAAAATCCAATCATAATGGTAGTGGCTCGGAGAAAAACGTTATCTTGGATGGTCTTGTTGTCAAAGATGTTGGTGCAGCAGATTTAAAAGATGACGATTGTAGACGTTTCAACATTGATGTGAGGACCACTAGTAATACTACAGCTTTAATTCAGCCAAAATTTGAATTTCTTAAAGTAACTCAGAAGATGTTAAATTTAGAACCTTATAGTGAAAATTATATGCGTCCATTATTCTCACAATTTATGAAGGGAAATAACATATTGACAAATGAGTTTCAGAAAGGAAAGGGGCTTGCAAGTGTAGAAATTTTATATGAATTTGAGAGTATTTATGGATGGATGAAAGAAACAATTCCTGCTAACTTACGTTGTCATAGTGTTACTAGGAATAAGGAAGAGAAAACTAATAAAGACTGCGCTTCAGGAAATGCATTCAGCCACAGGGATGGCTGCTTTTCTGGAGATGCAACTCATCCTGGAAATAACAATGCCTTGAGAAGTGCTGATTGCTATTCTGGTTCAGTCAAATCAAAAGATGAATGGTTGGGTGACAATATGAAAGTTGCAATGGAGACAGAGACAATTAGCTCCCTCTGCTCTGATTATTTTCTTCAGCCTCCTCATGATAATAATGTAAGAGGTAGTTTTTCGAGGGCACTGGGTTCTAGTCTTTACTTGGACCATCATATTGACTTTTTAGCTACACACAAGACTTCAAGTGGAACATTCCAACATAACATTGATGATTATAGAATAGCTGAAAGCACAAGAAAACCACATCAAATGGTTGTTTCTGAGGACAAAATTCTGCTAGATATTCGGTCACCACCATGTAAACAACCTTGTTATGCCCTTGCTAAGCAAGAGCATGCTTATGCGGGTGCATTTGCTGGTATATTTGTTAGTGTTTGTCTACATCCTGTTGACACTATAAAGACAGTTACTCAATCCTGCCATGCAGAACAGAAGTCTATCTGCAACATTGGGAGGTCAATTGTTTCTGAAAGAGGTAAATTTACTATGAAAATTGTACTGCTTGCAGTTGGTGGTAGCCCGTAAAAGTTCTTGGCTTTCTGTAAAAAAATGTATGTAAAGTTTTGTATATTTACAATTGACTTTTCAGGTTTAACTGGTTTTTACCGTGGAATTGCTAGCAATATTGCATCTTCAGCCCCAATTTCTGCCATTTATACTTTCACCTATGAATCAGTTAAAGGATCTTTGCTTCCTCATTTCTCTAAGGTGGCTTTTACAATTCACTCTGCTTAACTCTTCTATGTATCATTGCTTTTGTTATTTTGCCTTGTGTGTTTGAGAGGGACTAAAGTCAATGTTTTTCGATGCAGCTGCATATTCTTTAATTTGAAGCTTGTCTACCCTATAAGCGTTTCACCCCTCTCATTTTTACAGGAATATCACTCTCTAGCTCATTGCATTGCTGGTGGAAGTGCGAGCATTGCAACTTCGTTTGTTTTTACTCCAAGCGAGCGTATAAAGCAGCAAATGCAAATTGGTTCCCATTATCATAACTGCTGGTATACTTTTGTTATCCTGTTATTTCTGTTACATTAGTCCAATGATGCTTACTTTCATTCAATGTTGTGGTCAATGTGAAGTTTGTCAATCATTGGTATTTTTGTAAAACATAATTTTCTTGCATTTAAAGGTTATTGAATTTTCTTTGGTCGTTCACTTACCCTTCATAGCTGAGGTAGCATTTTCGACTTCTCTTATGTTGACAAGTATTTCTGTGTTACTCTCTGTGTCTTTGCAGGAATGCACTGATTGGAATTATTGGAAAAGGTGGTTTACCTTCACTATATGCTGGTTGGGGGGCTGTACTCTGTCGAAATGTTCCACACTCAATTATCAAGGTTAAGCCTTTCTACATGGTAGTTGTTGTCATTCAGCACATGCATCCGATTTTAGGGCCAGTAGAGAGATATCCACTTAAAGTTGTAAAGCAATTGATCACTTTTATGCCTGAACTTCAAAATACAGTCTGTCTGCTGTTTGTTGTACCTTCTACTGCAGTATATAATTCTCAGGATATATTTTCACCATATGCAGTTTTACACATATGAAAGCTTGAAGCAGTTGATGTTATCATCACAAAATTCCGATGCTCAACCCAACACACTTCAAACGGTTTGTTCATCTCTCTTTTCCAGCTATTATTTTATTGTAGCAGCAGCTTTTATGGTGCTTTGGCTTCTTGATAGCTCCATCATTGCAGATAATGAGTTGTTTTTAGGACTTGGTTAAACTAGATGTGCTGAGAAAATTTAAATCGCTGCAGTTGGTTTGTGGAGGACTAGCAGGTTCTACTGCTGCTTTATTCACAACTCCTTTTGATGTAGTGAAGACGAGACTACAGATACAGGTTTGCTAATACTCTTTTTTAATATATTATGGAAACGTTATATACTTTTTACTGATATCAAACATAATCTTTCGTCACCAAGTTTCTGGAGTGTAAGGAGTCCTTAGATAAAATTTAATTGTAAGTGTTAGCAATATGACTCGAGGTCTTTGTGATGAGAAAAAAAGATGACATTTATCATGTCACTGTAAACTGATTAAACGTTTCACTTCTATAACTTGTTTGACAGTGTGTATTAGTAGTCTAACCAAAGTTGGTTGGGTCCATAAACTGTATGTCAAAACAGTGCAATTTAAGTTATCTATTTACTCCCCATATGTTGTCTGCTAGGAAGCTATTATAATATATACTTTCTTCATAAGTTGGTTTTTTGCAGATCCCTGGTTCTATGAGCAAATATCAGAGTGTGTTTCACGCCCTTAAAGAAATTGGCAAGAATGAAGGTTTGAAGGGCCTTTACAGGTTCGTTTTCTTTTGATATGCACCTTGACATTTAAAATAATTTGTGCCATATTACATCTGAAACCAGTGAAACTCTCGAGGTATTGGTTACCTTGTAATAACAGATACCGTTCTGGTTGCTTCAACTACAAGTAATTTTAAACAGTGAATTTTTTTTATGGCAAAATAATAATAATAATAATTTTACTACGTAAAATTGCAAATAAAACAACGTATGTGTTAATTTTGATATGGCAGAACAAGTTCGAGCTTTTTTTTAGCGATTTATAAGTTTTTAAATCTCTTTGCATACAAATTCCTGTTTTTCATATGAAAGTGTGGAAATTTGTGATTATTATCAAGTATGCTCAATAATTACTAATCATATTTGGATGATCAGGGGACTAATTCCAAGATTGGTTATCTATTTGTCTCAAGGAGCACTATTCTTTGCATCCTATGAATTTTTCAAAAGATTATTTACTTTGGAAGTTCCCCAACTTAATGCTCGAGGGACTCAGTACAAAGAAAGCATGGAAGATGATTCAACTCATTTGCAATGGCCATCATGATTAGCATCACAAGCATCTTAATCTGCACTATCGCCACCACAAATGGTCAGACAGTTTGCTTTGGATTACATATCAGAACATTTATACTGAGACCTTTTCCAGATGATGTGCGATAAAGAAACAAGATCCGTCCAGCAATGAGCTGATATGGACTTCGTGTCCAGGAGGCCATTAATGGATGCAGTACCTTAAAATGGGGTGGCAAAAGTTTTGACCCATTTTCATTTTTTTTAACCTTTATCAGGCACCAGCTATGTAGACAAAAGCATTCACCAGAGCCCATTTTGTTGTATGATTGATATACCTGGTTGATTCCCAAGAAGTGGTGGAACCAATTTTTTTGGCATTGAGGGATTGTAAACCTCTCCTTGATAATTTTCATTTTAACTATTTCTGCAACAAGTATTTCAGAATTTAAATGTATACATTATAACATTTAATTGTAATATGATGTTTGATTTATTTTAAAATAAAGCGAGAGCCTTTAATTCCCAATTTTGTCCTGTCTTGTCCTAGTCTTGCTTCCACCCAACCTGTTGACATGGTGTTATTACTGAACTTGAGAAATGAAGAATGGGATATGTATTACTGTGCTGATGTGGCAACATGAGCCCACTAATCTCACAACTGGCTCTATAAGTCATGGCGTGGCTATCTATAACATGCCACATGTTGGAGAGTGATGATGTGGCTCCTTTCGATGAGGTGTCAGTTGCCAAAAAGTAGCAAGGATTTTCCATTAACAAAATCTCTCGTTTCACCATGGACCCACGTGGTGTGATATACACGTGTCCACCACCTGACAAGAGAGGTGATGGCGTGGCTCATTTTGATGGCATGTCATAGCTAACGTAGCAAGATTGCTCCACGTGATGCATTGTCTGACAGGTTTTGCGCACTTGGCATGAGGGTGATGGCGTGGCTTCATTTTGATGACGTGTTACTGACACGTGCAAGATTATTCCACGTGTACGACAGGTATCCAACTTATTGCTTCACGTGCGTCGTGTATATACGTCTGCAACACCTGGCAGGCAATGAGCTGGTTCTATTCATATAAGTTATGTAGTAAGAGAACCGAACATCAAGAAGTCATTGTAGTATGGTGGTATGCATTGCCGCCTGTCACGAGTGTGACTCGCGTTTGAGCTACAGCAATGGCGTAATTTTTTGATCTGTACTTTCTTCTTTTTGTGTTTCCCAAGGCAATGAAAATCAATCCAACAACAACCGAGGCCGAGCGGTCAAGATTCCAAACAGCTGAAAGCGAGAATGGATGAATTTAACTAAAAAATTATTGTCAAATTTTAATTTGAAATTAAATAATTTATCGTAAGAAAAGAATTTCAAATATTATAAAATCATAAGTTTGATGTTATAAAAATATAATTCATTCAATAAAATTGAATTAAATTATTGCACATAAATTCTTTCAAACAGACCTTGGTGAGAAAAATATAAAAGATTAGATGTGAATGGGAACGGTGTATTTTATTTTAGAACTTGATAGATAATGCTTGCTCAGATAACTTATTAGAAACATAAACAAAACTGTTGACAGTGAAAAGGACATAAATGATTAGTTCACTAGAAATCAAAGAACATATGCTATGGGAAAGGCAAAATGAGCAAAATTTAGTAATATAAGAAAAGAACACCTTCCCTAAAAAGATGACAGTTTGGCTTTATCCTGGAAGACAGCAAAATCTGAAAAGACGCCTCTTTTGGACTCGACCACATAGCAACAGGAGAGCCAACAACATCATTGAACTACTGTATCATGAGAAGACAAGCTGAAAGCGAGAATGGATGAATTTAACTAAAAAATTATTGTCAAATTTTAATTTGAAATTAAATAATTTATCGTAAGAAAAGAATTTCAAATATTATAAAATCATAAGTTTGATGTTATAAAAATATAATTCATTCAATAAAATTGAATTAAATTATTGCACATAAATTCTTTCAAACAGACCTTGGTGAGAAAAATATAAAAGATTAGATGTGAATGGGAACGGTGTATTTTATTTTAGAACTTGATAGATAATGCTTGCTCAGATAACTTATTAGAAACATAAACAAAACTGTTGACAGTGAAAAGGACATAAATGATTAGTTCACTAGAAATCAAAGAACATATGCTATGGGAAAGGCAAAATGAGCAAAATTTAGTAATATAAGAAAAGAACACCTTCCCTAAAAAGATGACAGTTTGGCTTTATCCTGGAAGACAGCAAAATCTGAAAAGACGCCTCTTTTGGACTCGACCACATAGCAACAGGAGAGCCAACAACATCATTGAACTACTGTATCATGAGAAGACATAAATTTCATGCACATATAGCCAAATCAAGAAAATCCAGGACAAGGGTTGAACCCACTGTTTTATTATTCTGGAGATAACAGAATTTTTAACAAAATTTTGAAACCACCTAGTCTAAGATACACTAGTAACAATAACTTCTAGACAGCATTCCCAGGATCTAATTCCCCTTACCACCTTATACCCAATATAATACAGAATGTATAAGACCCCCCTATCTCTCAATTTTCAATTGGTACTTTTTCCCTGTTCTCAGAGTTTCAATATCCACAGTTTGTGTTTCTATTCTGTTTCTAGTTGTAGAAAGGAAGAATATAAATCAAATTATACATTTAAGAGTTAACCTTGATTGCTTGGTAACCCTCTTGCAGTAGAATTGATAGCCTAGTATATTAGTTCATGGGAACCATTCAGCTGTTGAAGGCTGTAAAAGAATTTTGACTCCGCCCGCGAATAACAACTTCAGCAGTAATACTGCAGTGGCCTTTTGAATGATGAATATTTCTTTTAGTTTTGAAGTCCAATCCATCCATGGTTAATATAGATTCTCCAAAAAGCCTTTTTGCATTATCAAGCAACGTAGTTGAGTCTATACCCGAGAAATTGGAGAAAATGGAGGGTTAAGTACATAAGATTGCTGGATATCTTCCTTTTTCTTGGAGACTTTCTTCTTTTTCTTTTCCTCCTCTGTGACTGCGTCAATTAAGAATTGCACTTCCTCCTCAATAAGTGCTTTCAGCGAATTGCAATGTGACAATTGCTTGCTTCTTTCCCCACCAGTAGTACCAGATGCTTCCATTCCATGCAATATAGCAACACAAATGGAAAATGCTTGTAATGTTGATAGCTGTGCATGGAAATCAACTGCATATTGTCCCTCTTCGACAACTCTCATGGTTAATGCTGGAGTTTTCTGTTTTGTTCCCTACATAGGAATTAGAATATGGTTAGAGCTAATGAAATTACTAATCATATTAACGAGAAAGCACTGAGAACCTTTAGATGGCCTGCTTTATATCACAAGGATTCGAGGACCAATCCATATATGAGTTATTGCAATTTTCGATCTAACTCTCAAGAGAAGAGCCATTTATCAAGAGTTGCAAAAGCAAGTGTAGCATGCTTCAACAGTTTGCATGCAAATCAATTGCTCAAAATAGATAAGAGCGGAATTACTAACAGCTAGACCAAATTCTAGTGATTTCTTATAAATGATCATTATTAATATGACAGTTCCAAAAGTAAAGTTGACAGACATTAATATATGTGTTGATATATTATATTCTTGACTATCCAAGAAAAACAACATTCTAAATCATTCTCCGACCGTAAACAGTAAAAAAGGAGCATCCTATTTCACCAATTTCAGGTCTTGTTTATCTGGGAGATCTATCAGATGGAACCATTGCCTGTGGACCCATTACAGCAATTTGATTTTCCTAGTTATCTACATTTATCCAAAATATGGTCATAATTAGGCACCAATCAAAAAGCTTACCTGAACAAAAAGTTCCAAAGGCTGTTGATTATCCATGAGTAGTTCATTTTCAGCACATTTGATTCCAGGACTGCCAAAAACAGTAAGTGGACATGCCATATCCCATCCACCACAATCACAGCCTCCACCCACTCTCCATCTATCAAGCAAAGAACAAGGGCCCCGATTTTCATCAACTGGTAAACTATGATTTCCATTTGGAATTATTACCTTCACCTTTTCTGGACTTTCCCCATTTGAAAAGTTTTTTTTCCCTTGCTCAACCATCTGGTTCAGTAGATTTGAATGCTTTTTATCACTTCGCTTGTCCCCTCTTCTGTACTTCAAGCTCTCTCTCTTTGCAAATGGGAGTTGAAGAACAATGGAAGCTATTTCCAGGTCTGAACGCAAAACTGCAGATGGCCATGGGTAAGGATTTGAGGCATTAAAGTCGATACCATCAGAAGCACGTTTTGGCTGATGTTTGAGTTCCATTCCATCAGAGCCATTATCCAACTCATGAGTTCCGCTAACAATGGCTGGTTTAGAACAATCGGGAGGTTTAATAGTACCATGAGACTCTTGTGTAGAAACACATCTTCTCGCATGAGCAATGTCATACAACACAAATTCTGTTACCACAGAGTTATCAAAAACCCCACCATCATTCAATTCTGAGCATAAGTAGCAGGAAACTTGCATCTGTCCCACCAGCGAGGATTCTTTGTTGCCATCAGTCAACCCCCAGCCACTAGCATTGCTCTTCTTTCTGCTGCAAATGGAATGAAATGTGTACACCCAGTTAAAAGCATTATTTGACTTCCATGTCTTGGCCACAAAAACTTCCTCCGGGCAATCCAAGGAGAACTCGAGATATGGCACTCCATGCTTATTTTCCAACTTGAGAGAACCATGTAGGTGAACCGGTGAACATCCCACAGCCGAATGTTGGTCATGTTTCTGGTCAATATCCGATTTCCCAACTGTAGGTGCGAAGTCATGCAACAAAGATTTCTTCAAGCTCTGATCTTTTCTCATGTTTGGCATCCCTATAGCTTTGATATCACCTGGTTCTGCTATATAACCCAAAGGACTCCGAGAAGATTTGGATTTCATAAATGGATCAAACATTTTTTTTATGGGGCTAAACCGGGACTTTGAACTGGCTTTAGAAGAGCAATCACTTTCTGAAGGAGAAGGCCAATGCGGGATTCCAACCTTAGCAGAAAGTGATTTATGGAATGTTGGAGCCATATCTTTTTCAAGAAGATCATTAGCATCATTCACAGGACCAACAACTTGCTCGCTTCTGAAGGTTGGATTCTCAATTGATTCACGTCTAACAGTTCCGGCAGATTGGTTTTCCCTCTTATCCAAATTTGGACAGATTTCAATAAAACCATCTGATAAGCATTGTTTTATGCAAGGCTTCCTAATGGATGTCAGATTCAAGCTTGAGTTCAGAGACAATGCTGGAGAATTCTTGTGTGTGTTCTCATCATCTGAACAACACAACGAGTCAACAATGCTAAAGGAGAAATTAGTGTCACTATCACGCGACAATTCAATTTTTCTCCTTCCCTCATTAGTCCCCATTTTCTTCATTTTCCTTACATCTCTAGAACTTTGATAAATGGAACCTCGCTTCAGCTCAGTGCTACCTTCTAGACCAACAGGTCTAGCTGGAGTCTTACAAGAGGTACTACGATACCGGCGAAAACTTATCTCTGTGAAGCCTTCCTTTACTGTCAATATATCATCTTTACGTGTTAGTTTGTTGATTGTGCTTTTCTTTTCAACATCTGGAAAATGTCTACATGGAAGAACAGTTTTAGGACTCAGATCTGAAGAGTAGCTCTTCTTGAAATCTAACTCCATATCTAACCCCATCGATATATCCACAACTCTGCAAAAAGCAAAGATTAAAAAAAATAAGAAAATGATTGCAGCCTTAAAGAAGTAGAAAAGCAACACCCAGCCATATGCAATAAATAAAATCAGCATCTAGTTAAATCTAAGAATCTCAAAAATGTGAAATCCGGATAAGCCAGAGTTAATCAAAATATCCTGAAATGAAAAAAAAATTTTTGTGGAGCTTCTGTTACTACCAACAATATGCCGAATAAACAAAACATGAAAGAGGCAAACTGAATTTATAACTTAATGTGCCAAAGGGAATTTTCCTGAATACTACAAGAAGCAACTGAGAAGAAAAGATCCTGCTTTTAGAACGGCTATTTTCATTACTATAGCCACAAGCTAAAAACAAAACATATTTGCTTCTTATTAGAAGAATGTGTACATATCATAAGTGAAGCTAAAAACAGATCATATGTAGTAGTTATATATTAAGAACACATCAAAAAATTGTATTTCCATCCTAAATAAGCATAAATAGTCAAAACCAATAATCATAAGTAATAGCTGTCTCTGACATTGCTCTATTTTGGAGTACTAGGACAATCACCTTAACTTTATAAATAAACCTTCTTCCGAAAAGCAAATTCCCCATAATTGATTCCAGAACTTGAGATCCCATAAACCTCAAAAAAACTAGCTTTGATCCCCCCCAAAAACGAAATCCTTAAACCAGAAAGGAATCCTATGATCTATAATTCTCTATAAACTTCAAAAAAAAAAAGAAGCAAAGTAACATTTCTAAAGGCTATAACAATTATTAGCACAACTTTCTTCACTTGCATTCTAAGCCAAAAAAAGAATAATAGAAAAGGAAAAATAAAATAAAATACTCAATAAACTCGCCATACCCCACTAGATCTCAGAGAAGTGAATTCGAAGAAAAACCCAACAAATCAAACTGCAAGCAGATGCCATCATACCATCAATCTCTTTCTCTTGAGCTCAAAGTCTCTTATGAAATTCTTTAAAGGAACAAGAAACCAAAAAAACCATCTTAAAGAAGAGTCAGCATCGACCCAAAGAGTACTTAGACCCTCAAAGAATCAACATTCAACAAAAGTACAAGGTAAAGCAAAAATAAACTAGAAGTGGACCAATAGCAGTAAAGCATAATAAGCACAAAAAGCCTGTTTCGGAGAGAGAGAATGCATGCCTTGGTTATAAAGAGAAAGCAAAAAAAGAAGACTCTGATGAGTAAGAGTAGACTGTTGGGTGAACACACACACACTCTCTCTCTTCTCTCCCTCTCCCTCTCACATGAGAAAGAGCTTCAGTGAGAGACATGGGACTGCTAAGGTTCTGTTCATGTCTAGTAAAAAAATCCATCTTTGTTCAAATCATGACATGCAGTTATATTTTTTAGTTATTCTCTTCCATGTGAGGACTTTCTGAAAAGACAATAATGCCCATCTAAAACAGTGAGCACTATATTTTGTGTGAGGGCAAATCTGCCAATTCAGTCTGTTAATCACTTACTTAAACATATATTATAGTTTAGGGAATAGCATAGTTGAAGACAAGATGATGCCTGCATTTAATTTTACCGTTTCCAATAATTAAATTAATATCTAAATATTTTTTTTTGAAAGGAATATCTAAATATTATTAATTCAGAAGATTGCTGATCCAGTCTGTTCTAAATTACTATAAACTCCTTGAGGATGAAGGTATGAAACTATTAGTTGACACAAATGCCCATTTTCGTGTCAACTTCTTCATTTAATGGAAACCAAGTTCGGGTAGGAGGATGGTCCAAAAAGTGAATAAAGCTATTCAAACTTTCTTTTTAACAAAAGAAGTATATATAATTTGAATCATTTTTCAACATTGAAATTAATACATTTACATATTAAGATTCAAAATAATATGTATTTATATATTGAATAATATTTTATAAATTAAATTTAATTAATTGTATAAATATCAAAAATTAATACGTGCGGCGTAGAAAATAAGAAGTCAAATTAACCCCTTTTTTATTCATATATACAAAAATTAATTTGACTCAGTTTGATTTATTATTTATTTTTTAAATATGTGATTAAATAAATGAGGCTAATTTTTAAATAAAGTTTAATAAACAATTATTTGTTTTAAATAATATATTTGGTGTGTTGGCATTGCATTTTAGAAGGTCACAATCAATGTTAGACATATAAATTTGGGGATTGTATGTGATAAATATGAAAGCACCAAACTATCATTTTCAAATGAAAATTGTGAAATAGCCACTTACTTTTTTGTTGCCCTATAGTAATTAGTTCATTTATAAGAAAGGCACTCTTGTCAAATAGCAGGTGGATGCACGGTCTTTCTGGTTGATGGTCAAAGGAGAATATGGTAATTATAAATGCATGTGATGTGATGAGAAGGCAGTCGGTCGCATCTTTTTTTCATTCAATATTATATAAAATGAATCCGCAGCAGCAATAATTCACGGCCCATTCAATGTCAAAAAACAAAATTCACGGCCCATTAGAGCGTGAATACAATTCATTATAAAGCTTATTAGAGCCAATAGAACTCACTAAAAGCAAAAAAATAAAAATAAAAATAAATAAATAAATAAATAAAATTGAAACCTCCAACTTAATACTCCACTAAGTATAAAAAATGTAAGTTTGACTCCTCAGTTGTCGATTTATATTATTTATTTTTTAATATGTGAATTAAATAAATGAGTGCTAATTTTTTTAAATAAAGTTTAATAAACAAATTATTTGTTTTAAATAGATTCAGTTTGGGGTGTGTTGGCATTGGGCATATTTAGAAGGTCGCACAATCACAAGTGTTAAAACCATTTATAAATATTATGGGGATGTCAATGTGATAAATATAGAAAGCAACCAAAAACTATCATTTTCAAATGAAAATTGTGAAAGTAGCCAGCTTTCTTTTATGTGCTTGCCGAGTCCTTGCTAATGAGTTAATTAGTTCATTTATAAGAAAGGCAGCTGCTTGTCAAATAGGCAGGTGGACTGCAACGTGGTCGTTTACTGAGGTGTGGATGGTCGTGATTCAAGAAATAAGGAGAAATATGGTAACCGTCAGTTATATCGGATCGCGATGTGATGTGATGAGGAAGCAGCATCGGGGTCGCAGTCTTTTTTCAATATCAATATTATATAAGAATGAATCCGCAAGCAAGCAATAATGTCACGGGCCCATTCATATGTCCAAAAAACAAAATTCACTCGCGGCCCATTAGAAGCGTGAAGTATACAATTTCATTAATAATGAAGCTTTATTATAGAGCCAATAGAAACGAACTCACTAAAAGCAAAAAAAATACAAATAAAAATAAATAAATAATAAATAAAATTGAAACCTCCAACTTAATAATCCCACTACAGTATACTAATATATATTATTAATAATGATAGTATATATATAGTACGAATATATATAAATAAGATATAATATAATAGTATATATTTATAGATAATGATGTTAAAAGAATTAAATGCATGATACAAGACCAAAGGATACGGACAAACGTGAAAATGGTTAATTCATATGCATGCATGCTTAAATAATGAATCTCACCATTATGCATGCTGTAGACCAGCTTTCGATATATATATAATGATGTTATAATTAATCATATACAAGACAAAGGATAGACACGTGAAATGGTTAATCATATGCATGCATGCTTAATAATAATCACCATAATGCTCCACTTCCAAGCATCATGATGAGCCATGCACGCACTTGTATAGATGAAATTTTTTTATTATTATTATTATTTTAGTATTTATTTGGAAAAAGAAGATTTTTCTGGCAGCATTTCAAACGAACATTTGGCAATTGACTACCTCAACCAAAATGGATAATGCAAGAATTAAGGAAGCTTCTATGAATAATAACTTGATTTTATTGAAATTGAACCAGAAAATTGCAAATGCAACCTAGGAATCAATTGAATCAATTAAATGACTGATAACTAATCAATTTCTTGTTCATTGTTGTATATGAAAAAATGGAGACAGACTTTCAAGCTCAGCTCGCTTTCTTGCCGCCCTTCTGAAAGGCTTTCTGTTTCGCCACCATAATCTATCAATTCCACTTGATCTGTTAGATGTGCTATTATTGCTATTTGGCCACCACAATCTATCAATTCCACTTGATCTGTTAGATGTGCTATTACTACTATTTCCAACTGAAAGCATCTCTTGTGCTATACTATAATCAGTTTCCTTTGGCTTCTTTCTTGGTATTGTGTGCGTTGGAGAAGGTGTTTTCGGCTCGACAAATTTGGAACTTGTCGCCCTGTCAAAGCATTCAATAACTAGGAAATTAGCAGACTATAACAAGTAGTCTGGAGAAACTATTCAACAACGATAAACTCACCTCTCATTATCCATTTGCTGTGATGTCGACAGCTCTTGTTGAGGATCACACGCGGCACATACATAGATCTTTGGCAGGTAGAGTATATTAACGCAATCAATGTGATACCACTCGTCACATCGATCACAGGTAACCTTTGCTCTATCATCATATGGCTTTCGACAGATGCAGTACAGCATACTACGAGATTTCAGTAACTGCATAATCCAGTAAACAGTATAACACATTCAAACTCTTACAAGGACCCAAGCATTTCTTTGTGTAAGGTCAGCATTTGTTACCTTTAATTCCTTCTCTAAGGAAACAGGCAAATTTTCACCTTCTGAAAGAAGTTCAAAAACATGATCTAAGCCAAGATTCCCAGAATCCAAGGCAACCTGCATAAAGCAAAAAGACAACTTTTCAAATGATACCAAAATCAAAATTATTTGCAACAAAAATTATAAGCAAAGTGCTCTGAACCTTCTCAGCACGATCTGCCCACTGCAAGCCAATATGCTTTAATTCTATGAGTTTTTGTCTGAAGTAATCTTCAGGAGGTATATTCAAAGCCAGCCCCTGTGAGAATTTCAAACAGTAATTTCAATACTTGCATCTTCAAGTATGGAATTCCTATTTTACATCTATAAAATCCCTCCTAGTGAAACACATTCTGCCACAATATATCAGTTTTATGCCATAGAAAGCTTAGATAACACAGGGCACAAGAACCAAATTATCAAGTTCTTTGAATGAAATAGTATAGATAGAAATACAATACATTGGATATTGGGGGCAGCTTAGGAGGGTCAGTGAATATCAGAACTGACTTAGTACCAGTTCAACATAACTAAAGTGGTGTATCTGGCCAATATAAATACCAAGACGTACCTCTTTCGTATGCTGCTGAATCTGCTGCATTGCAGGTTTCTGTGCACCATCTAATAATCTCTTAGCCTTCACTCTCCATGAATTTCTTGCTAGTGCCATTTCAAGGCCATAGTTAACTTCTTTCTCATATACACCAGCCATATGTGCGGCCTGCAAAACAAAAACACATTCAATTGCAAACATACTGGATACAACCTGGTAACTTTTATCACATTTTCCACTTGCTTCATATAAGCAAGTAATAAATAAAAAAGAATAAGAAGAAATATTAAAGACATCCTCAGCAAAATAACACAAGGAGATCAGGTGAAGAACTGAAAAACAAGGACCTTCAAAGCTATAATAATTTTTTTAGAGATAACGTTAAGATCTTCATGCAAATAGGATGCTTCAAAATCCAGTATTTCTCTCAAGCATGTTTTGCATTCCAGAGCTTGCTCCACAATCTGCTGTAATGCATCTCTTTCTTGAATCCTGTGAAAAAAAGCAACAGTTATGTGATCAAATATCATACCATCACAAATACAATAAATAAAATTAAGAAGAAAATTTCACATTCAAAAGTATAACAAATACTCCTTGGGAGAATTGTTATACGGCAGTCTGGAACATTTAAAGCATCTAAGTTGCTCAGTTACCATCTCATGCAGATTTAGACAAGATAGTCACCTTGCCCCAGATCATAAAATTCAAAACATCATGGAATTTCATTGTCAATAAGAAGAACAGCAAAACTCATCATATTATCAATCATGAGAAACGTGAAGTCCTTTAGAAATTCCATGTGTTTTTTCTAGCCTACTTCACATAAAATGCAAAAGAAGTTCATAAACTACAAAAAGAGCCTCCCAAGAATATTTGCCACAGTATTCAGTTTACTATCATAAATATAAAGCTTAAGTAAATGCCATAATGTAACTCACAGCATTCAAAATTAAGATCAACTATAAACACTGTCCATGGATGCTTCACATGAAAAAGCATTAGAAATTCAGCTTATTACCCTATAGATAAATGTTCTGCATCGGATAGAAGTTTGATAAGCATGCTTAATTCTGGTTGGCTCCCTCCAAATCTCTGTACCAAAAAAATAAAGAGTGAGATGCATGCACAAACTTCTTATAAGAGATTGTCCCAAGGAATAAGTAGATAGACAAATGCATACCAGAAAAAGAACTTCATTTTGAACCATTGATGGATCCTCAAGGCAACAGCAATAAGGACAAATATAGAATTCTACATTATTCTTCTCAAGTGATGCTGGCTCTAGGCATTGCAAGTGATAGCTGTTCAAGATATTTAATAAAGCATGTAACAAATCCTCTAAGTCAACGCCAAAAAGCATCATCACAATATGCAAACATGAAAGCAGATGACAACCGGACCATATGTCATATGAAAAAAAATTGACTTCAATTATTCTCTATGTAAGGAGCAAAAATAATATCACAGTTCTTGAATGTGCATTATGTATCCAACTAAGAGAAAGGTTACTACATGTCAATTGACAACCTGCCATTGATCTATTAAAGAAACAGAAAACGTTTTTCTATAACTGTCTAGAAGTCCAATGTTCCTGGTCAACACAATGGGCTAGTCTATCTGCCTTGTCCTTTTCTAAACACCACGCTGCCCAAAAATTCCACCATTGATTGGTAGATGGGAAGACTAAAGCTCGAGAAACCCCACATCAAGCAGAAGACGGGAGACCAAGCAATCTATGCCTTATTGGCAAATGGCAAATGCTCTTAAACACAGCCAAAAATATCTTACCAGTCTTTGCATGCTGAACAATTTAAGAACTCCTGATCTTCATGATAACTGGAGCAGCACATGAACAACTTTCTTGCTTTAAAGTTCTGTAATTTGCCAAGGATGTAACATGATGTGTCTAGAGACTGTTTGATCTGTACAATATCATAAGATTCAAATATCAGCTAATATGGTGACAAAGCACACTAGAAACAAAAATTAAACATGAATATTTGTTCATAACCTTTTGCAATGAACCTAGTAAAGGATTCTGATCATCTACAAGAATTCCTACAGTTTCCACGAGACGTTGCTTCCATTTTTCAACCTTTTCAACTTCAGATAAAATCATATCTAGTTCAGAACAAGCAAATGCAGAAGCTTCCCCAAGTTCCTGAATTTGATACAATCACTTTCGTATTATACTTAGTAGTAAAGGGTACATGTCAATAACACATCAGATAATACCCAAAAAGATGATTTGAAATTTCCAAGCATGAAATGAACGCAAAACAAACACAACTCAATCAGCTTAAAATCCTAAAGCATTAAGCTGATTATATTATTTGACATGTTGATGTAGCAAACACCAGGCCTCCACATATCTAATCCTTCTTAAATTCTATCACATAAAAGAAAAGGGTGATAACTATAATAAATCCTAATTCTAGAATCAGTGTGTGCACATTGATCCTGGAACGTCACAAACACTGAGCTTTGTAGCGTCAAGTTTGAGCAATTACAAAAAGAAAAAAAAAAAGTACATTGTCCTAATTGTTTTGGAATTATGAATGGATATTAGCATGGATAAATTTTTAATGAGACACACAGAGGAAAAGAGTATCCTCACTCAAAGCTCCTGTTCATCTGCATTGCAATTACCAGCAATTGCTTTTAACACTCAAGGCACTAAAGCTAGAGCTGTAATATTAAGAGTTGCCACCTTAAGTTCAAAGCTAAGCAGATTTATGAAAAGAGAATAGTGAAAAATCAAAGAATCAGTGCAATGCAATAGACCATACCTTAAGTTTTAGAATTTGAGACCAAGAACGTTCCTCAAAATTAAGATGGAAAAATTGGTCTACTTGTTCTCGCCACAACCTATATTTGCAGCCATAATGAGGAACAATCAAGTATCAGCAGCAAGGAAATCAAGGAATACAAATCAAAAAGCCAGAATATACAAATATCAAATTAACAACCACAAAGTAATGGCCCACACAATAGTTCTAATGTTCTAACTTGAAAACATGTAAGAAGCAATTTCTTATGATTATTGCTTTTCTCCAATTCAATGATAGCAACCTCGTAAAAATAAAATAAAGAGGGGATAAGAAAAAATGAGAGTCATTAATGTATCATAACTTCTGGGAGAGAGAGAGAAGGGGAGGAGGGGGGAGGGGATGGGCCCTCAAACAATTACATTGGAGACCAGGGCTTGTCTTTTACAGAAGAAATACAAAAGACATGACAGCATGTGTACATCTGTAGAAAATTAATGCAAAATCACTGTTTTGGTACTATTTACTTTGTTTATTGGAGCCATAAGAATTCCCTTCAATCAATTCAATGAAAAAGGAATGCAGTTGCATATTGTCAAAAATTTATCTTTTGCACCAAATCAAAGTGAGTCTGTGGATTGATATGAATTTGTAACAAATGCCATTTTTTCAGTCAGGTTAGCTCTTTTTGGAATATTTATAGCATTCTTTTTATATAAGCCTGTGTTAAAAAATTTGAACTTCCTTAATTTGTCCAATAAGTTCACTAAAAAGGATCCTAAGAGATTTATTTGGGATAAGATACTAAATGTGGTGTGTAATGGTCCAATAATCGAGATTATGTAGATGCTCTTTATGCAATATCTTTTATTAGGGGTAAAAGAAAATTGACCAAATTAATTCATTGTATCAACTACCACAAATTTGCAGAATAAATATCAGTTAAGGTAAGACAAAAGAAATCAAAAGATAAGGAAATTGAATGGATACAAAAGAAGACTCACTTGTGTTTCTCAATAGCATTTACAAGTTGATCAACCACAATGGGAAAGGAGACATTGATTCTCTGCAATTGGATAATTTCAAAGGAGCAATTGATACTTGGCAATTGGATAATTTAAGTAAAAGCTGTAGAGTGCACAAATAGGTGAAGCAAAAAGCTAGCAATAAAGTACCTCAGATTTCACAAGAACTTCTTCGGCCTCACTCAACTTGCATCTTTGAAAATTACTAGGCAAAGAAATTACCTCCAAGGCTTTCCTTAGCCATTTAACCCCATCAATTAAAGAGCTCCACAGAGAACTACAGGTACATGCAACAGAAAGTTTTTCTGAAGTCTCCATTAAGCTCTCAACGTCCTTCAGTAAAAATAACAAGTAGAATCAAGTGTTATAAGCTTCAATCAAACAAGTCAAAACAACTCAAAGCATAAGGAGGTGGGGAATCCCAGTGCAAAGGGCTCCTTGCTTTGGAAGTTTCAGAGGAAAGTTGTAAAAACCAAATCAAGTGCAAATTGCTTATTTGAATAACTCGTTTTAAAAAGAAGCAGTTGCTTAGGGAAAGGTCCATGCTTTTTTATGTAATCAGATATTAAAATTTTAAGGGGAAAGGTTACAACATTAATACAGATGAAATTCCTGACCTCTAAAGAAGGAGCAGCATAGTAGAAAGAAAGGGCCCTACTACACCATTGCAGCACAGAACAAGCATTCTGAAGTTCTGGAAGCCCAAGAAAGTCAAAACCAAGAGAGATACCAGCTTTTATGATGGACTCCATTTGAGCAACCAAATGTCCAATTCTTGCAGTAAGATCAATGGTCTTTCCATCACCAACAAAACTTGTACCCAATATGCACCCAGCATCTTGCAATGCAGAGGAAGCAACCTGCTCCCATTCCTCACAATTCTTTAAAACCATTTCAAGCATCCTCTGTTCAGCTAAAGTTATTTTAAGTAACTTTGACTGCAAAATTAACTCCTGCATGATATTCATTAAATTCTTTTTTTAATAATAATGTCAAATTTAATATCAATGCTTAGTAGACATAGTACATTCTAGAGATGACAAACCTTCAGGGCCTCCAGTTTAAGTAGAGAACAATAGCCAGATTCCACGGAAGAAGACCTTAAAAATGCCTCAGAATTCTTTAACCAGCACTTGGCCACTACTACAGCATCTTTGACATCTTCTAAACTAGGTAGAATAACAGATATGTCTGCTGCACTCCTAGAATATTAAAGCTCGAAGATTATAATAATTAGTAATAATAAAAGACAAATCAAACAAGGTAAACCTCAAATAAGTCAAAGAATAGAGAATAGTAAGAATGCTCAAAACCTTATAATGTCCTCAAAGTCAGACATTTGAGCTTTGTGTTCAAGAACTTTTACTGCTCTTTCTTCCCAAGACAAAGCAGTTGCAAGAACTCCAGATATATCAACAAATAACTTCTCATTCTCAATCTGTAGCCTGAGAGGAAAAAACAAACGCCATATATGCAATCAAAATCAAACACAATAAATCTCTCTCCAATCGTCAGGTATTCAACAGCATCAAGGGAAGAAGCGTACACAGTAGCATCCATCATAAGTTGCTGAATGAAGTCCAAGGGCATTTTGGATTCATGTGCCTGCATATCAAGTTCCCAAAATTAATTAGTAATGAATGCAGAATGATCATGGATGTTTCCTCTACTTATCACACCCATTGTTATTGAAGTGTTCCTATTCATCATCCAATAGCCACTCAAAGCCGTTGAAATTTGTAAACAGAAATGGGCACTGACATCAGAAGAAAAGAAACTAATAGCATAAAAAATACATGTTGACACGCTAAATGCCATTGCCATTCCTCAGAAAAATTTAAGCAAAAGAGAAATGAAAAGAGTAACTAATACCTTCATAGCTTTTTGCCTGCAACAAGCCTTCTTCAACTCAACCTCAAGAACAGACAGCTTATCAACTGTTCAAAGAAATGAACCAAACATCAATATGGCAAAACTGTAATAACAGACACCAGTAATAAGTGCCAGAAAGTAACAACAAGGGATCTGAATATTCAAAACCTTGAATTTTCAAGGACGCTCCATCTTTCAGAAGGCATTTTAACTCATTAACCACAATATCTTGTTCTTCTCGTTCATGAGCATTAACCAAAAGATCATCATAGCGAGCAATCCATGAAACAGCATCAAGGTGGTACTGCTTCAGAAGCATCAACTCTGGTACTTTAACAGTAAATTTACCCCATTCTTGAAGTAGCACTTCAACATCCTGAATCACTCAAAATTCTAAAACTTTGTCCTTGGACTCTCTGAAACTTGGAATAAGGGAGACAAAAGGCAGTAAAGGTATATCTTACCTTCAAACAACTAGGAGATTTCAAAATTACGCTACAGCAACCCTTGCATAATTCAGCTTGTCTTGATAGATCTAAAAGCATTCCCACTTCAGGAAGCTCAACTTGAAGTTCTGATATCTATTCAACAAGAAAAGGAAACATTGAAATCAAGAGTAGGAATTGATAGGAAGACATGGCAATTTGCAGAATAAAGAAATTCAATTCACCTCTGACTTCAACTTGTAGAGGAAATCAATATCAACTGCAGCAGAAGATTTTTCTGAAATGCATTTCCTTGCATTCTCTATCCATGCCTAATGGATGGGGTAACCACATAAGCAACAAATAAACAGCAAGATAGCTACATAAAATTCTAACTCGCTAACATATGCAAAAAGACTTTTGGGCAAAATTTCACTATAAAAGAACTCCAATTGCAGATCATGAAGCGACAATTAAAGCAAGGAATGTGAGAATGGCCCAGGCAATTTCAGACACCATAACACTACAAATAGAATCAAATTTTGTGATGATGGATTTAAATACTTTAAAAATTCCCTATCACGATTGATTCCATGAGGTCCATATTTCAACGTCTTAATCATCCATTAGGAACTAAAGAATCAAGGAACATCAGAGCAAGTTTCACTCAACCAACAAAATGCAGACAAAGAGAAGTCTAGTTAACTAAAAATGAAAAGATTCAGCGTACAGACCTTTGCTTGACTTACTCAACACTCAACATGACAAGCAAACCTAAAGTCATTGGTTCTCCAAACAATTAGACAAGAACCTCAAAATATTAAAGAAAAACAATTAAGCCAAGATACATGGGTAAAGAAATTTCATTCAGTGGACCATCCAAACAACCAAGCAGCACCCTTAAAAGTCTACCAGGAAAAAAAAAAAAAAAAAGAATATACTCTGAATGCATCAGCAAATTTACCTTAGCTGGTGAAATTTTCCGCAATAATTTCTCACTTTCTTTTATATAGATTGGGAAATCACACGCTCTTGAGTACAGCGAGTCCAAATCAGATATCTGGAGTGACAATGATGAAGAATGGATGACATTATCTAAAACCGAAATTCCAGCAGTATCACAAAAATTGAACATAAGATTATGTGCAACTGTATGTATAGAAATACTTTTGAGCATGATGACAGAGCAGAATCAATTTCCTGAATCAACAGCCTGGCTTCTTCTGCATGCTTCTGTATGAATTGAATACATAGGTGTCATTTCAATTAGCAGACAACCACCCAAAAAGCAAGCAAGGCAGAAACTACTTGTAAAACCATAATAACCTTCAATCTAAGATGCCCAGGCTCATTACAGGGCACAGGATCAAAACTCAGCAACTCATTGATATACTCCATCTGCACTCTCTCAAAATCAGATTCACCGCAACATGACCACTTTTCAATTCTAGAAAGGCTATCTCTGATGCCTTCTGCCCATTTATGAGCTACAGTCAAATTCTTTGTCATATCCCGCACCTATATTACAAACGAAGTAATATATTTAATTGGACATTTTTGTCATAACCTGTATTCCTAAGAGTACAAACAGAAGATAAGATGATGTCTCAAAACTCACTGAATCCATCTCAGAACCAGCCCAGAGAAATTGTTCAGCCTCCTTCAATAGAGTAGCAAATGCATCACCGGAGTATGGATTCTGAAAAACCTTACTGGAGCGCAAAAGCCATTGTTCAGCAAGTTGGGCCAGACTGACATGGCCACCTTTGACCTACACACATTCACAACATCAGAATATACTCCTACAATTAACTCCTATTAATTGAAGACATGGTAATTAAAGGTGCAAAGGACCGCTGGAGCCTAGGCGCTAGCCTTAGTGAGGTGAGGCGCAAAAAATAAAAAAATAATTAAAAATATATAATAACTTCAAAATTTGAAAAAAAAAAATTCATTAATAATATAAAATATATAATGATATAATTGTAAATGTAATACAGTTTCAATTTTTGATTTGATTATAAAATATTATGAGTTTAGGATTTAATTGCGATTCTTGAACATGTTTTGTATATGATTGCAACTACATTGGCTGCAGCATAGGATCTATATAAAAAGTTGTATAGCCTCTTCTTCCTTCTTTATTTTTCCTATCTTCCATAATTCTCTCTTCCTTCTATACTCTTTCTTTTCTCTAATTTTCTACCCTTTTCTCAGATATGATATAATGTAAATGTATAATACAGTTTCAATTTTTTGATTTGATTATAAAAATTATTGAGTTTTAGGATTTTAATTGCGATTTCTTAACATGTGTTGTAATATGATTGCAACACATTGAGGCGGTGCTAGAAGGATTCTATATAAGTTGTATAGCCTGCTTCCTTCCTCTCTTTATATCTATATAAAAAGTTGTATAGCCTCTTCTTCCTTCTTTATTTTTCCTATCTTCCATAATTCTCTCTTCCTTCTATACTCTTTCTTTTCTCTAATTTTCTACCCTTTTCTCAGTAGCCAAACACACTCATTAGGGTTGCTATGCTGAAATTCTAACAAAATCAGAAAATAAATTGGCAGCATAACTCCTTATATTTTAACATATTGAATTAGAGAAGGGAGTAGAAGCAAGAGAGATTGAAAGAAAGAGGCAGATACCTGAGTTTTGATGGATGAAAGAAACAATCTGTTGATTTTTCTTCTTTTCTTCCATTATTATTATTATCATTATTATCATTTTAACGTAAACATATAAAAGATGAGGCGGCTAGGTCATATACTCATAAAAGGAAACCCTAGCCGCTAGTACAGGGAAGAAAATAGAAAAGGTGCGCCTTTTCCGCGCCTTGCGCATGTGCAAAGGCGCGCACCTAAGCCCAAAAGTTCTCGCCTCATCAATGTTGCCTGCCTTTTAGTGTTTAAGACTCCAGCCTTTGCGCCCTAAGTAAGGATGGCAATTAAACCATTGAAGCAGACCTTGTTTTGTTACTCCAAACCAATAAATTTCAGATAACAAAAGAATGAATATCCAATTAGCTGTTTATGCCTACAAAATCCAGATGATAAGAGTTTACTTCCTGAAGATGACATTTTCAATGGCAATTAAACCATTGAAGCAGACCTTGTTTTGTTACTCCAAACCAATAAATTTCAGATAACAAAAGAATGAATATCCAATTAGCTGTTTATGCCTACAAAATCCAGATGATAAGAGTTTACTTCCTGAAGATGACATTTTCAATGGCAATTAAACCATTGAAGCAGACCTTGTTTTGTTACTCCAAACCAATAAATTTCAGATAACAAAAGAATGAATATCCAATTAGCTGTTTATGCCTACAAAATCCAGATGATAAGAGTTTACTTCCTGAAGATGACATTTTCAATGGCAATTAAACCATTGAAGCAGACCTTGTTTTGTTACTCCAAACCAATAAATTTCAGATAACAAAAGAATGAATATCCAATTAGCTGTTTATGCCTACAAAATCCAGATGATAAGAGTTTACTTCCTGAAGATGACATTTTCAATGGCAATTAAACCATTGAAGCAGACCTTGTTTTGTTACTCCAAACCAATAAATTTCAGATAACAAAAGAATGAATATCCAATTAGCTGTTTATGCCTACAAAATCCAGATGATAAGAGTTTACTTCCTGAAGATGACATTTTCATTAACAGGAAACAAGAAAGTAAATTCATCGGTTGAAAAAGAAGCTCAAATGCTATATATTCAACAAACTAGTGATTTATGGCTTTAAGTTAATCCAGCCAATGGCATGAGTATTACGCATTTGTCCACTACTCGGAGAAAGAGAACCAACCTTCTTGGTCAAGACATTCATTTCATTGGAACGGGAACTTTGCCTTTGTAAGCTATTACTCTGTGATCTCTCCTCAGAACCAAACTTATCTGCTGTAAGCACCAAGTCATATAACTCTGCAAGGGTATGACGATAAAGAAGACGAAGTCTGCTGGATTTGCATTCACAAATATGCTCCCAATGCTGCATCAGGGTCAAACATAGACCAGTCATTATAGAGAGGCATTACAAAAACACTAATCATTAGAAGTTTCAAAAAAGGATGAAAGCCAAATTATGCAGAACAAATTCTAGTAAACGAACATTTGGAAGCCATTATACAATTATAATTCCTTTGTCTGATCCCAAAGGGACATACAATTAGAATGCCATTCAAGGGTAACCAATGCACAAAGCATCCCACATTTGTATGCTCTAGGAAGGGTTGATACATGCAGCATTCCCCTACTTTTTGTAAAGAAGCTGTTTACGCAGCTCGAACCCATGACCTCCAGGTCACAAGTGCAATAACTTTACAATTACACAAAAACCACCTTCATAATCAGAATGCCATTTAAAAAAAAAAAAATAGAACTGTGACAGTCGATAAGTTGGATGACCCGTTTACAACTTGTTTAGAGCAGTCTGATTTCTATAAGGAATGCAATAGAAAAAAAAAAAAAAAAAAAAAAAAAAAAAAAAAAAAAAAGAGAGGGTAGGATGAGATTGGTAGCCCTATGGCTAATTGAAGACATCCCAATGTTGAAGAATTCAATAAGTTATGCAATGGTATAGGAAAAAAAAAAAAAAAAAAAAAAAAAAAAAAGAGAGGGAGAGAGATTGGTAGCCCTATGGCTAATTGAAGACATCCCAATGTTGAAGATTCAATAAGTTATGCAATGTCTAGGTCTGTATCAGCTTGCACTTTGAATTTCTAATCCACTTCAAGAAAAAAAATACAACAATTTACCATAGGTATAACACCAAAAAAACCATCTCTATTTTTCAGTAATTAATTTTCTTTAAACAAGGTATAATAATAATCCTGCCAAAGGTGGTGCTATCAATGTATGCTTGGAGTTGCAACTAAAAGTCTCATCTACAAAAACAATAAACAAATATAATCAAAATGTTCTACATGAGATTCATGGTTGTCCAGATAAAGAGTAAGCATCCATTTCCATTTACAAATGTTCAACAGGCAATCTACGTTCTCACAAGCTCTCAAGTTTTGCTCTCTCCAAGCGGTCCACAAAATAGCCAAAAAGGAGTGCATCTCTTACCTCCTAACATTAAACCTAGCCTGAAATATAAGCCTCTCCAAGCATTTAATCCCATTTCTATATTCTCTCTATATTAGAGTCAATAAATTTGAAGAATTGTAATATTGTATAATGAGCTCATTATTTCAGTTTGCAATAATTGATAGTTGTAAAAATAAATATGAAATGTGTCGATAAGAACTCGCAATGCATAAGGTTATTAGATATAACATTCAATATGAAGACAAATACTTGTTTGCATTCTCATTAGCAAAGATAAAGAAGACAAAGAGCGCATGCAATCATCTAATAAATTTACAACTACAGAAATGTTTTCAAAATGAGTGATTATCGAGTTATCATACCGCCAGGCAGACATATGCAGATGGCCTACAATGACAAACAACTGCCGAAAGATAAAGATACTGCTTGCAAATAATGCATGTTGGATCCTGAAAACCACCGGGAATAACACTAATTATGTTAGCAGTCAGTGTATAAAGTCAAAGCCATAAATTATGTGCATTACGGTATCACCTCTTCAGTACCAACGTATTCAGGACATTTTCGAGCAAGCATGGGAGATGATTTGACTATACCACTTCTCCAAAGTCTCTCTCGCCTGCTTTTCTCTTTCGTATATATCCTCAGCAATTCTTTCTTCAAATAAGGTGATACTTTGTCATCACAGTTGCCCTGCTGAAACAAAACAAAAACCTTCATGCAAGTGACTGCAGAATTTCAACATCAAAAGCAAGCAGTCACCAGAGCAGTTACCAACTAAGGTTCTTAGTGCAAAATATTAGCATGAATGTACCATAACCAAAAGAATTTTACTCAAGAATACCAGTCCCAAATTGAAGTCAAATATTCAGAAGAGCTTCACTTAAACCAACACAAAACAAAGAAAACACGTATGCTGAGGAAGCAACATGATTGACAAGGAATTAAGGCAAATAATATATAACCACATCCTCCTTTTGAATGTTAAACAGAGACTAAGAACAGTTTGACAGTTAGAGAGTCTTTTAAGTAGGGGAATCAAAAGGTTTACCTCCCAACAAATATTAGGAAAGCATTTTAAAATTTGATTGTTTGGATTGGAAAGTAAATTGTCACATTAGCGCAAGTTGCTAACATACACATTTCTTGTCATCATAATTTGTCACACTAGAAAGTACGTACAGTGAGAAGATAACATACAAATATGTCCAACAGGTAAGGTAACTTACAAACTTAGCTACTACACAAAGAAGCTCCTCATGAGATAAAACAGCAGTTTTATGATACATCTGATATCGATCTGCTCCAAACCCACCATGAGGCAGCCAATCAGCAGGAGCAAAATTAACAGCCTCTGCACAATTCAAACCTGAAAGGACAGAACACCAAAACTGCATTAGCAGTCGGCATATTATTGCATAAAACTGTAATAAGTCCTTTAAAATCGATTAATTTTAATTTCATTATGGCATACCAAAATTGAATCCTCCATGATAAGACCTGGGGAAGGTTATGACAAAATTTCCAGGCTCCTAGCAAAGGACAAGCAGACAAGAAACATCATAATAGCAAGCAATGGAATTTAGAGACAAAGCTTGAACAATGACAAAAAAAACAAAGCACTTCCAAACAGACATTAAAAGGCCAGTTTTAAAATGATAAAAAAAGTGAAAAATGACTTAATCTAGCAGTTTGCACTTGAAACTACAGTGGCCACCCAGTAGGGTCTACATCCTCCTACTGCCACAAATTTAATTGAGTCAAGTTATTATCAGTGTGAATTTCTTTCTCTGTAGTCTGTACTCGTCGTATACATACACTTCCACAGAATACATCATTCATAAGCAAAAGTAAAAATGAAATTCACATCCTTGAGCATCAAACCTGCAGTACACTGTAGACTGGAACTCCATTTTCTTGCAAGACAGATGGGTTCAGCATGGTGACAAGCTGAAAGAGTAAATCTGGTTGTGCATCAAAAAGATCAGGAAGACTATTCCGCATCACCTAACAGAAAAGAGGACAAAATCAACTATCTACAGAAAAGTTATACCACTGCAACAAGCAGATTAAAAATACACGCAAAAAATATCATCAACATGAATTAAATGAGGTGAATTTTCTTCATTATTAATTGACTTAGAATGAAATCCACAGACATAACAAGAGTAGGAAGAAACAACAAGCAACAGTGATATCATGATAGAGATACAAAAAGATACCAAAGCGCATGAAGGGAAAATAGCTACCTTCTCAAAAGCATTGACTTCATGACCAGGTACACTATACCAGCATTTTGGCTCTCCCCTGAGAACAAAAGAATTAATGGCATGGACTTTGATAAACCAATATGTAGATTATAAACTATAAAGCAAGAAAGATGCGTGACGTATATGCCATTCCAAAATGATCTATTAATCTGCCAATAAGTCATTTAAGGTTTGTGCTCTACACCGAGTAAAGATCTGCCCAGTTTTTATTTGCAGATACAGGAAAATCACCGATCCAAACCATACAACCATAGAAGAGGAGAAATATTATTCATTAAAAATTGCAAAATGACAATTGTTTAATCAAAAGTGCTATAATGCATATTTAAATGAAGGACCAAGATTTGAACAGTCCGATAATAAGCCTTTGGATTTTCAGAAACAAAATCAACCTGTTCAATGAAAATTGACCAAAAAAAAAAAAATCTGTTAGAAGCTTAAACAAATACAGACTTCAATATCTGAAACTTCTTGATTAAGTTGCCATTCTCTCGTAATTCTTACCAGGCTATATAGGAGTTCCTAAGAACACTACTGACACTAATTCCTCAAAGTTTAAAAATGCAGATTCAAAGTAGATAATAAATCTAATTCACTAGCTTATATACATGAGCCCAAACATCTGAAGCATAATGTGCTCAGAGTTCAGAAGCACAACACTAAAAGAAAAAACTCTCTTTTCACCATTGTAGTACATCAGCTTCAATCAATAACATGGAAAGCCGTGGTCCATGGCACACATAGAAAACAGATTTTTTAGCACAACTATTTTGGCAGCAAAGATGCTAATGTACAATTTTTGTTTCCCAAAACCCATGCTCCAATCAGTCATGACTCATGACCATCCAACAAGCACAGAACATCCTTAAAAAAACAATACAAGTACATAGTTCATATTTTGCTAATGTGCCAACATCTTTCATATGCAAAAGCAATACAGAACCAACCCTCATAATCACTGATTTGCAAGTTAACATAATGTCCATTCTTCTTGCACGTGGTCAAGTACATTATTTCTTTAATTATGTTTGCTTTCACAAATTCCTTCTTTTTATGAGAAACAACTAATGGACAAATAAAATACATATATAAACACAGTAGAAAATAATATTTATATGGAAGACATCTATTCGATTATGCCAACCATTTTTATTAACAGCAATTCTAAAAAAGAAAGCTTCTATAAGTAATCAATAAAAGGCTAGTACAATCTACTGGCAATATCAAGTAGCAGTATCTTTCAAATATTTGTAGTGATAAATAACAAAGATTTGCTATTCCACTTCAAAACATCTATTCATCTAATTTTGGAGGCTAGTTTCTCTCTTACACACATGAACCAAAAATGCAGATGCATGTATAACTAAGATAAGGGGCAGAAAAACTCGGTAAGAGTTCTTCATATTTTGTTCACTAAAAAAAAGCAAAAGAAATCTAGACTTCATGTGCAAAAATATATTCCTAAAGCATCTAGAATATAATGTGATCACAGTAGACACGAGCAACGGCAGATCAAGCAAAGAGGTGAACATGGAATATTGCATGGCATAGAATATCCTTGAGAAATAATTGGTGATTCTTCTTAACACTTTGGTCTTTTTGTTCAGAATAAAAATTCAATGAGTCTTCAGAATTTATATGTTGAGCTTTTCTCGAATTTCATTGTCCAATTGTTATTTGGATAGCATCTTTACCTTTAACTGTAAAATTTTGCTTTTCAACCCAACACTATATTTAATAAATCCTTTTATCATTTCTTATTTCAAGTCAAGAAAGATATATTTTTCTAAGAATTAAAATACAAAGATACAGAATAAGAGTATATGAATGATGATTACACATACCAGTGATGATAATTCATAGAGTAAAAACAGTGATCTTCAAAATGCCAGCAAAAAGATGAGAATAACATGCCAATATACAGCCAGGGCACCATTACACCAGTTATATTATGATGAACAGCTTGAAGCATTGAACCTTTCAACTTGGGCAAGTTGTTGAGATTCCATGGGCTGCTACAGTATTCATCCCATAACTTAGGCTCAATGGATTCTGGTCTCTGATCATTTACACGTGGAAAGCCACTCCCATAAATTGAAGTATCTAAATCGCTTCCATACATAACTTCAACTTCACCCGCTGATCCCTCCACAATCTCCCAAAATTTTTTCTCCATTTGCACTCGTGAAGCAGATCCTGATCCAAACCATTTCCTCTTGGCCCTATCAGCCAAACGCCTAAAAGCTTCCACTGTAAAGCGCTTGCCAGGAACAAAACCAAAGCTATCTTTATCTGAGTTCAAGCACTCAAAGCAATACCAATTCCCAGGAGGGATTTGCTTCAATGGTGGTGAGAGACAATAAATGTGCCATCCCTTATTACACCTATCACACAAAAGCATCACCTCCCCATGCAAACCGCTCCTGCATTGCTCACATATCTGATCAAGCTCTTCCTCTTTCTCCTTCTCAGCCTTATTGTAAACCTTAACTTTCTCACCATCAACATTTTTTCTTCTTCTTTTTGAGGCTGAAATATCAGCCTTATCTTCACACTTCTTCCTATCCTCTTGCACTCCCCTTTTGCAACTTTTAGTTGCGTCCTTATTCAGCCTGTTATAATACTTCTCATAATCATACAGATGCTCAAAATACAATTGACACAAAACATGCTTTGCACACTCAGAAATTTTCTTCCCTGACCTCACAAACTTAGAAACCTCCCCCCATTTCTTCTCCTTGACAACCTTGTCATACCCACCAAACCTCTTAACAGCATTAAACAATTTACACAAATCCAATTCTTCCCCTTCAAAAATCACCCTCTTCTTCAACTTCTTACCACAATGATCCTCCAAAAATCTCTTGTACTCCAACTCAAATGTTTTCGAATCACACGAAGCAGGCCTAGCCTGCAACTGATGAATAGCCTGCGTTTTAGTTGGAAAGTTAAAACCATCCAAATTCAGTGCAAATGGTGGTGACCAACTCTTTGGTGGCACAATCTTACAAATCCCATATTTCTCAGCTTCTGCTCTAATCTTATAAATATACTCTAAGGGATCCTTAAATTCCTCCTCACTAGGATAATAAACAGGTGCTGGAGGCACATGCACTGAACCAGGAGATGATACACTCAAGTTCTGCCCCAGAACCCCTTTCTCCACAGCTCTAGGCCTTCCTTTTCCCATTCCCTACAACTACTCACATACTAAATCTATGCATCCATGAATAAACCAAAGAAAAAAAAAATTATCAATCCATAAAGTTTACGATCCTCAAACAAGGAAATAAACGAGTAAGCTAAATTTCTAGGGTTTCAAAGCGTACCTTTAAATAGAGAGGAAAAAATTTCTGCTTTGTGTGTCTTGTTTATGGAGAGTGTGATGGATAGGGAGTGAGTTTCGTGGGAGATTTGGTTATAAACGAAGTTAAGTCTTTGATTTTTTATATGGTGGCCGTGAGGAAATTTTAAGGATTAAAAGCCGTTAGATTCTTTTTCAGGTCTAAAAGTGTATATTTGCAAAAATGCCAAACTAAACCCTTTTTTTAAGTTTTAATTCTGACATAATAATAATTACCAAGTAAAAAGTTTTACAGTGAAATTCTCTGATCTAAAAAATTTTTCCCTCTTTCACATAAATTATTAACTTGTATTGTATAGTAAAATTTTTACAAACCTTACCCTTAAAAATAATTTTTTACGATCCTGACTTTAGCTAATTGGCTAAATTAATAATTTTATAAAATAAAAGATAATTTTTTTTACAAAAGTTCTTACATAATTCTATATTCCTAATCCATATCTTAAATTAATATTATGCTAATTTGATTTTCATATTTTATTGAGACATAACTCTATAGTTAATTCATTCTCGAAAAAAGAAAAAAAACTCTATTGTCAATTGCTTTAGAGTATTTTTTAGATAATTTCTTCGACAAAATGAATTTTTACGGTCTCAAAAATTATTTATTATTGCTTTACATGCACATTTGACTATCTAAATTGAGAATATAAGATCGATCGCATTTAAGATATTTATTTTTTATGAATTGTCCTGCCCAATTCAATTGCTCTGATTTGAAATTATATTATATTTTAAATTTAAGATTTATTAATTTGAAAATTATTAATTTCTTGCATTTGTCGCTAATGATTAAAATAAGGGCTAAGATTATTAACTTTTAAAATAATAGGACTGAAATAAATATTAACACAAAATATATGGATTGTTTCGGAATTAATTCTTCTTATTTTTTAACTTTGATTTGTCTTTTGGCGGATGGGTCGGACCTTTCATAGTTTTCGTTTGGTACATTTGAGAATTTTCCCGTGCGTATCAGCCTATCATAGGAAAGTACGACTTAGATGGACGGTTTGGATGATTTTAGTTAGATCAATTTTTTGGATGCAAGGTTTTTGCTAGATCTTCTGTATTGTTGGCCTGATCATTGATTTTTTTCACCTTCTAAAGACCTCAGAAAAAAGAAAAATAGAAATGAGTGCTCTCAAACCTAAAAATTTTCGCAAATTCGATAAATGTTATTTAATAAAGAGCTACCTCGTTGTATATTCTATAATATAATTTTTTAAAATATTTTATAATATTGGTTCGACATATTTTACCTTTCAATAAATAAAAGAAATATCTATCTATTCTGTAAATATAACGCAAATATAATAAGTAAACCCAAGAAAAATATTTGACACCAATAAAAATATCAATGTCTTCCTGTAAAAAATAAAGTAGTAATAAAAATTTGATAATTTTTTAAATAGAATTAATTATTGATTTAATATATAGATAAACGGAATCAAAGCGAAATATTTTAGTTAAAAAATTGAAACGAGTTGAATAATCTAAATCATAATTTTTATGTATTTAAAAAAATTGATTTAGATAAAAAATTCAAACTAATTCCATCAAAAAGTATATTTATTTTAACAAAAAAAAAAAGGATTATTTCACTCTATTCGGTTTTCTTCATGGAAAATCAAACCAAAATCAACTAGTCAAATTTCAAAAAAAAAAAAAAAAAAAATTATTTTATATCACAATATATTTGGATTGTGATTTGTGGGTTCGTTGTAATATTATATTCGTTTCTTGTATTTTTTTTAACTTTGGATTTTTGTCCTTTTTTGGCGGATGGGTTCGGACCTTTTTTCATGAGTTTTCGTTTGGATACTTTAGTTTGAGAATTTTTCCTCTTGTTGCGTAGATTCATCCTTATTGCGGAATAGGTGAAAGTACGACCCTTGAGATGGTTACGGTTTTGGGTGATGGATTTTTAGTTAGTAGTCAATGGTTTTTTGGATGCTAAGGTTTTTGTTCCTAGTGATGCTTTTCGGGTTTTGTAGGGTTGTTTGGGATCCTGTATCATTTTGATTGTTTGTTTTCGAGCGCGTTCTGGAAATTGGGGGACCTCATGTAAAGAGTAAATTATATTGTTAAAATCTTTGTAAGCTGCTTTCTTTCTAATAGCTCTATGAATATATGTTTTCGGTGCAATTTGCCGTAAGTATAATTGTGTTTATATTTTTTTGGGTTATATTTAATATCAGAGTTCTAATTCCTCGTTTTTGTTATTTTTTTTCTATGATTATATTAATTGTTTTTAAAATTTATTTTTATATTTAATATTTGGTTTCGACATATTTTTACGCGTTTCTAATATATTATATTTAAATTCGATATATCTATCTATTCTATTTCGTTGTTTTATAAATATAATCTGCAATATTATGGAGTTTTAGGTAAGATATTAACCCAAGGAAAGAATTATTTTGACACCTTTGGTAGGGAATATAAAAATAATCAAAATGTTTCTTCCTGATTAAAAAGAAAGTAGTAATAATAAATTTTGATTTAATTTTTGTTTTTTTAAATACGATTAGAATTAATTTATTTTGAATTTAATATATTAGTAATTCAAAACTGGAATTTCGAGGAAATGCTTTTAAGGATTTATTTTGTTGGAGTTTTATAAATATAAGTGTTGAGTAACGAAGTTGATATAGTAATGTCTTAAATTTTCATAATTTTTTTATGTATTTTAAAAAAGGAATGTGTTGATTTGGTTTAAGGATTGTTTTAGTAGTTAAAAAAAATGTTAGTTTTCTTCCGCTTTAGATAGACCCTTTTTAAGGGAAATTCGCGTTATTTTGTCATCAAAAAAGGTAGTATTTAATTTTAACAAAAAAAAAATTAGGATTATTTCTAACTCTATTTTTTTCGGGTTTTTTTTGGCTTCATGTGTGAATAAATGCGAAACCCGAAAATATCAATCTGTTTTTTTAATTGTTGCGAGAGTTATTTTTTTCAAAAAAAATATATAAAATAAAAGATTCGCAAACGTTTTTTATTGAATAATTCCTGACATATAGGATAAAATCCAAATTCGACATTCGGTTCGTTTGTCTAGGATTAATGGTTGGTTGATTTTTTTAATGTTATATATTTTGTGATCCTTCCGGCTCCTAGGATCTAGAGGATGTAAGTTATTTTTCCATGAACATTTACGATTTGGGAATCTTTTTTCTGCTTTTCTTTCTCTTTTTTTTTATGCATGAAATGGATATGCAAATGTGGAGTCAAATTAGTTTTGCAAAAATTTATTCATATATCTCCAAATTTATGTAGATTAAAGTTAAAAATAATTTGAATATAATTTTATTGAATATATTATATTTAGTTAGTATTATATAATAGTTTAGTTATAGGAGAGTATTTTTCCTCACGTTTGGGGGATCATTTTAATAAATTTAGTGTATTTATAGAATGCTTAGTTAGAGGGTAAAACTATCTCCCGTTGTTGTTTATATAACATATTACGTCGAAACGGTAATAAACATATTTCGAATTTATAAAATGAATAAATAAATACAATTTTACATTTAATGTTTTTAATAATTAATTATTATCAACCTTTTTGGAAGTAAGGATTAACATACAGTTTTTATTTATTTTTATAGGTTTTATTTGATTTATTTTAGAATTTGGGTATTCCATGATTTATTATTGTTGATCGCCATAGACTGTCTTTTTCACAAACTTGGCAGATTACATTTTAACAATGTTTATTGGGTCACATAAGGCAAATATATAGAATGCAACACAGTTTGATTTTTTACTTTTCCGTTTTATTTTTTTTTTTTTTTTGTTCCTCGTCTCTGATTCCACTTTGACAGGGTGCGTTTATTGTATTAGTTAGAACAACCAGAGCTGGCAACAATTATTTTATCTATGTATTCCATTTGTGAGTCAGGTGAGGAATTTTTGCGTTGTATTGGGAGGTGTGTATGCGAGGAGATTATCTTTTATGAAAAAGACTTAGATAATGTTAATTTGATAATGAATCTATTTCTGTGTTTAACGAAATTTTCATATGCCCGCATTTGTTGCCTTTTTTTTTTTTTTTTCGATGATTTGAAACAGGTGGTGGGAAGTATATTTCACTGTTTCCAAACGCGAATCGAGTTTGTTTTATTGGGTTCATATATTTCTGAAAAGGAAGTTAAATGTCAAACTTTAAATATATGATTAAATTTGGGTCGTAGCAATTTTGAATTTTTTCAAATTAAATCTAATTTAGTAAAATATAATATGAATTTAACTCATTACAACATGCGAATACGAGACCTGGCAAGATTTTATTCGGTAATTTTTTTAAATTATTTTTTCTTGCCTTGTGTATAAGGCTACATATTTAATTAGGTTATTTTTTCCACATGGTAAAACTAATTTATTATTGTTGGTTGTGTAGTTGTTGGAATTTTTTTTTTTTGGTTTTTTATTATTTTTTTATCACATAAGGTCGTGTGTCACCTATTACTAGTAGCCATCTTAATATTTGATATTGATAGCTTTTCCTAGGGTTTGTTGTGATTTTTATAGTTTTGTAATATAGTTATATTATTTATTTATTATATTATAGAAAAAAAAAAAGTGGGAGTATGAAAGTGATGGGTAAGTTGGCTTTGGAATTGGTCGTTTTTTCAGTTTTATACGATAATTATTGTGTTGTTGAGGATGTATGGTTGTGAGTTCTCTTTATATTGAATTATTTACCAATATTATGGCTTCATTTATTTGAGTCCAAAACTATTACAACATGAGTGATGTTGAATGCCGGAAAGATTCGGTTTGTAATGGACAAAAAGTAAAGGTTAAAATTTGAGATTTAATTTATTCGCATAAGAGTTTTAATCTGTCTTTTGTGGTCCCATTTATACTTAAGTTTTTGATCTTGATTTAAGTTTGTACGGATTGGGAACAAAAACTATTAATTCAAAAATGGATTATTATAAAGCTTACATATATCCCTTAAAGACCAGAATTAATTTTTCCCAATATATTATTAAAAATTTCGTACTATTTTTTTTTGTTTGTTATTATTTGTTGTTTTATTATATATTATATATATATATTGGGGTTTGTGTTCATTATCTGCGTTTTATAACCTTGTTGAAAAGTTTTCCCACTTAAAGTCTATCATTCTAAATTACTACTTTATAATTTGTTTGGCCTTTTATTTATGGCTGTAGCTTCTATATCTATTTGTCTTTGGTCAGTTCTATTCTAATTATATGCTGTCAATTTGTTATTTTTTTTTGGTTGCTCATGGTGCGGAGTGTTTTTCCCATTAGTCTTGCCTTTTCTCGGTTTGTTTTTTTTTGTGTTTTTTTTTTTTTTTGGGCTGATTTTACAGCTTATGGTGGGTTGAGTAATAAATATATATGGTCGAGAATGTGTTTTGTTTTTTTGTATATGTTTTTACATTAGTAAGGTCCAATGAATGACGGAATGAGGTGATCCAGGAGATATAATACTCTTTTTTTGATCGAGCGTTTTCACTCGAAGTAGCGCGAAAAAATTAATCATAATGCGTTTGTAGTTTTTGTAATATCTTTAATTGTCCTTCTTTTAAATTGTTTTATTTGATGTTTTTTTAATTTAGTATTTTGGTTGTTTTACCATGGTGTATTGTTTGAAATGGGGCGTGGGCATTGTTGTTTAAATATATATTATTGGATTTGATTATGCGTTCTTAGATACGTGGCGAATAATGTTGTTGTAAAAGTTCTATTAAGGAGAAAAGTTGAGGGTAGAAGATGATGAATGAGATGTGTGGGAGGTAAGGGAAGAATAAAGGGAAGAGAATATACAAAAAAAGGATTAAAATTACGTTATTAGTGCGTAATATGGGTTGGTCATACAGAATGAAATATGGGAATGAATATTGGGGAGTTATCATTGAGTAGGAGAAGTTTCGATTATACCCAGAATTCTAATCTTAGTTTAATTTATTAGTGGTTGATTAGTGCGCGGTTAAATTCGTTTTAGTTATCTATTTTATTTAATTTTATATATATTTTTTCGTATTTGGTTTTTTAATTTAAATTGGATAGGTTGGAAAAATAAATTAATTATGTGAAGTTTTAATTAAACTCGAATGCAATATGGAGAGTTTAAATTTAACTCAAACGTGTTTTTTTTTTTTTTTTTTTTCTGTTTACACTATTTAATAAAATATATTCGAAATGTTTTTTATTTTTTACATAGTAGGTCCAATGAATTACGGAATACGTGATCCAGAGAAAATACCTTTTTGACGACGTTTACTGAATTAGCGAAAAATTAATCAAATGCTTTAGTTTTATATCTTTAATTTCCCTTTAAATTTTTATTTTTTTATAGTATTTTACCATGGTGATGTGAAATGGCTGGCATTTTTAAAATATAATATTGATTATCTTCTAGAACTTGGCAATAAAGTAAAAGTCTAAAGAGAAAGTTGAGGGAAAATGAGAAGAGAGGATAAGAGGAAGAATAATAGGGAAAGATAACAAAAAAGATTAAAAACGTATAGTATAGGTCAACAGAGAAAATGAGATGAATATAATTATCATTGAGTAAAGTTCGATTAACCCAAATCAACTTAGTTTAATTTTAATTTGATTATTCGGTTAATTCGTTTAGTATAATTTATAATTTTATATAATTTCGTATTTGGTTTTTAATTTAAATTATAGAAAATAAATTAATTTTAATTAAAACCGAATCAAATTAATTAAATTAACTCAAACTAAATTAAAACAGAGTTCAATTGTGATTCCACGTAAGTAAAAAATGAAAATTCATTTTTGGTTTTTCAATTCAATTAAGTATCAAACCTATTATAAACCCCTAATTATTATTGTTACTATTTTCGATTTTGACCAATTACAATTAAATTATTTGCTAGTTTTTGTGAGTATAAGTAGGCAAAGGTATTAACTTGGCTTAGTCAACCAACCATAATTAGTTATACTCATCTAAACTAATAAGTGAATATCCCAACTGAGTATTGATATGAGCAATTCGACATTCTTCTTCTTTAAATAAAGTCGAGGATTCGAACATCGTGTATGAAGCAAATACTCGCTAAAATTACTTCATTCATATGTGATGCGAGCAAGATTTAATTATTTATTTATAATCATCTAGGCAAAGTATTCTCACATGTCAAAATTGCCCTGGTAAATCAATGAACTTCATACCAATAGCAATCCTTAATTGACTTGTACAAGGCTAAAGTGCCCTTTAGAATGTCCTAGTTATAGACCCACATGCAATTGATACAATACTTATAGGCATTTACTATGAAACTCCTAATTATGAAAGACTCTTGTTGCTTCTATTATGGGCAGTTGCTAGTACCCCATCCTTTTCTATTGTAGCTTGCCAATAATTTTAGAGGTTCGAATAGTGACACATATGGTTATTTGTGGCTCAAAAGTTGTACTTTTTCCTTCTTCCCATTTATTTTTGGAATTGCAATCAATGAGGAAGTCCAAAATGTAAAAAGATTTCTTGTGGCTTTAATAATGACATCCAATCCATTTGTAGCATAATATTTCTATTGCCTAGCCAATAATTAGAGGCAAAAATGTCTAATAATTTTGGATTTGCAATGCAAGACCTAATTAATTATTTCCAATTGTGTTAAAACTCGGTAAATTTGAACAATTAAATAACTTCTACCTCTGTTTCTAATTACTCATTACATTTGAGAAACTGCTATGTTCCAAAATTTTTGTCACATTTGTGATTTTAATGAGTAATATTTTTTTTTTCAGATTTATCCTTTGTGTATAACCAAAAATTATTATTTTAATTTTTTAAAAATTTGGTATTTTGATATATCAAAATTAATGGTAATATAATCAATTTACTCGATAATTATTGTAAATTAGATAAATTTAATGACTTTCTAAATCCAAATATGATAAGTATTTAGGATACGATGTAGTATATTTTAGATATGGCAATGTAATTGTAGAAATTGAAATTACTTACTGTATTAGGGGTGAAAAATAATATTTCCATTAATTTTTATTTTCTTACTTTATATAAAGACTATCTTGCTTATTATAATATTCTTTTGAAATTGTTTAATTATCTTTAATAATTGATAGACATTAATGTTATGGTATGACGTGATAAGTGAAATAGTAAATTAGTATATATATATAAACAAGATGGCAAAAATTATGATCTTATGATTTTCATTTCGAATTAAGTCAATTCAAACACTTGACGTATCCATTTTTGGAAAAATTAACATTTTAATTCACTTAAAAAAAAAAAACATAATTTTGGCTTTTTTTAATTTTACTTTTGACCTAAATGCACTTATTATGCCACAAATAAATAGGTAAGTGTTTAGTGTGATGTCTATTTAAAAACTACACTTAATTAATTTAAGTGTTCAATTAATAAGTATACTTCAAAAAGTAGTTTAATTTATCAAAATTACTTAAGTGGGTATGCTAATTAAATAGGTAATTAATGGACTGCCTCATTTAATACTTATCATTTATGAACCTACTTCAAGATAGATTCAACTAGCTCCAAACATAATGGGAGTAATTACTTTTCAATGATTTGCTAAAATTGAAAAAAAAAAAAAAGACTATGGAATTTATAAAATTCTTATGGTTTGACCGTTAAATTCTAATTAAATATTTCATTTGTCCCAAAATATAAATCGTTTAAGATTTTTACATAAAGATTAAAAAAATAATTAATTTTCATAAATTTTCAAATAGTAACTTATATTTTAAGTCAGATGAAGTATTTAATATATAAAATATTTTTTTCTCATTTTATTTTCTAATACTTTAATTGATCATATTATTATTAGTATTTTTTAGTTGAAAAAGAGAGCTTGATTGGGGAATTGATAAATGGGGAAGGGCTTAGGTGTAGAAAATTGGAAAAAGAAGGGGTGATGTCGGTGGAAATTTAGAAAAAAAAAATAGTAATAAAGAAAAATTCAGAGAGAGACCAAAAACACAAGCACACGCTCGCACTCTCCCTTCAATCTGCGTAGCGTAAACCCATTACCATAACCTTTCTCTCGTATTCATATAGATACACCAATTTAATATTTTTGCTATATCTATCTATCTCTCTCTCTCTCTCTGTTGTATGTGTATTTTCATTTGAATTCTAGTATCCAAATCTCATTAATTCTCTTCTTTCTCAACAAAACTGATCTCAGATTCACGGCTCGAAGAAACCCACTTCTTCAAAAATACTTCTATTACTGAAATCGCCTTTTGCTTTCCGTTTCTTTTTGAACAAATCCTAGTTCAATTTTTGCTCTCCTGTTCAGGTTCTTAACTATCTCCCTTTCTTTTTTCCCCTGTTTTTGAGTTATGTTGGGTTTCGTCTGTGTTTTTGTTGCTTTTGCTGCTCTGATTTGATTGAGTAAATCACTTGAAGTTGCAGAGAGCTGCAATTTGATTGACTTGGGTGTTGCTGTGAGTTGACTTGGAGGGAATCGCTGAAGAATAAGTATATTCGTTTGTGGGTTGTTTTGTTTTGTTTGGTTGCTGAGAAAGCTGAGGAAAAAGAAATTTGCGATTTTTTTTTTTTTTTTTATGGGTTGAATCTTTAGAGATTTAATTCTATATGTTGAAGTATTTTTTGAGTAGTATAGTAGTTTAATATTTGTTTTCTGTCATTTATTTTTCTAAATACTTTTGAAGTTGATTGCAGTTAGTTATATGAATTAGTATTGTTTTAGGTTGAAAAGGAAGTGACTTGAAGTTGTGGGGGTAAGGATTGATAAAATGGTGGGAAGGATTGGGGCTCTGTAGGTGTAGATATAATGGAGAAAAGAAGGGGGTTGTGTGAATTGTCCGGTGGAAATTTTTGAGAAATAATAAAATATTGAGTAATATTTAAGAAAAATGTCAGAGAGAGACCGAAAAACCACAAGCGAGCGGAATCGTCTTCATGCACTTTGCGTCGCCTTCAATCTGCTGTAGCGTAACCATTTACCATAACCTTTCTCTCGTATTTCAGTATTATAGATTCAGTTTATGTCTCAAATTTTAGAGAGTATTTTTTTGACCTAATATTTCTATTTGATTCTTCTGCGGTCTCTTCTCTTCTTTGGTTGGTATGTGTTAGTTTGTTTTCATTTGAATTTTCTTATCGTATCCAAATCTCTATTAATTCTCTTGTCTTTTCGTCATTACAAAACTGATCTCTAGGATTTCGACGTGCTCGAAAGAAAACGCCATGCTTCTTTTTGACATAAAATATCTTCTATTACTTGAAGTTTTGAAGTTCGGCCTTTTGCTTTTGCGCCGTGTGTCTTTTTTGATGACAATTATCCTGTTATTGTTTTACTATCTTTTGGTTATTGCCTCCTCTATTGTTGTTGGTTCAGGGGTTTTGGAACTATCGTTCCGTCTTTGTCTCTTTTTGCCGCTTCCGTGTTTTTGAGTTAATGTTATGGTGGTGTTTCGTCGTGTTGTTTATTGTTTGCTTGTTGCTTTGTAGCTCTTGACGTGTTGATTGAGTAAAGGGTCACTTGATGATTTTAGTTTGCAGAGATTGCTTGCAAATTGTGATTGGACTGGGGTGTTGCGGTGATTGGAACTTTGGAGGTCAATTTCGCTGAATTGAATTATTATTGTTATATTTCGTTGGTGGGTTTTTTTGTTTTGTTTGGTTGCTGTGGGTATGTTTGAAATCTGATGTGTAAAAACGGGGAAATTGTGATCTGATGTTTTTTTTTTTTTTTTTTGGGTTTGATCCTTTTAGATTCTCTCATTTGGGGAAGATGCAGCTTATTTTTATACTTGGTGAAGTGAGTGTATGTCTGCGTGTTTGCGTTAAGGAGCCATTGGGAGTTTAAAGGGATTGTATTTTTTATAGTGTAGGAGGGTCTATGATGTTTTAGTTGACGGCATTCGTTTATTCTATGCTTTCTAGCTCTTTAGTGTAGCTTTTTTACTGTGTGAATGTTTTTTGATTCCATTTTTTCTTTTTTTGTGTCATACAGGTTTATATGTGAGTTAGTTTGTTGTTTTCTTCTAGAAGTTGTCAGGTTTTTGGGGGCAAAGTTCTCTATATAGGGTGTTTGAATCTGAGGAAATTTAATATCGTGGAGTAAAATTCGATGTAGTTCTTTACCATACGGGGTAAGAAAGTTTGATTGAAGTATGTGGATAGGGGCTGGGTGAGGGATGAGTTGAGTCTGGATGATATTGTGTGTAAATTTTGAAGGCTTTGGGACTTTATTAGTGCTCAATTTTCAAATTTGTGGTTGCTGGATGGGGTGTGAATGTTCAAAGCTGTCTGCTGTTTGTTGGGAGTTCTGAGTATGATGGATCAGTGCGGCCCCGTGTAATTGTGGGTTCAAAGGAGATGAGGTGTGTTTGGAGGGTGTTAATTTATGGGTTGTGTTGAGGGAATGTTAGTGGTTGTTGGGATTATTTTCTTTTTTTTGTTTCTTGGGATGGTGGCGGTGAGTTTTATTAATTCGTTTGGACCTTGGATTGTTTCTTAAGTAGTTTAATATTGGGAGGGAGGGTAACGAACTTGCCTGATGTTTGGCCTGTCATTTTCCGCGAATACACCATGTGATGAACACTCAAGATGGGAAACTTCTGGCTCTGCTTGTGGAGAGAGGGATATAGTTTCTGAAGCTATTGTTGGGTGAAAAGGCTCCAAATATGTTGGTGTTTAGTAAGGGTATAGGCTCTGAGATCAAAATTTTTTTTTTTTTTTTGGTGATCTTTAGATTCATTGGGGAAATGACAATTTTATACTTGGTGAAAGTGATGTTGCTGCGTTAAGGAGCATTTGATTAAGGGATTTATTTTTTATATGAGGAGGGCATTGATGTGACTCATTCGATTCTTATTGCTTCAGCTCTTTATGTAGCTTTTGTGAAGTTTGATTCCATTTTCTTTTTGTGTCACAGGTTAATTAGGTTTGTTCCAGAAGGCATTTTGGGGCAAAGTTCTCATATATTTGATCGAGGAAATAATTGAAAATTCGATGTGTTTATCTTACAACTGGGTAAAAGGATTAGTATGTGAAGCTGGGTGAATGATTGAGCTGGATGATATTGTGTAATTTTTGAGGCTTTGGGACTTATTAGTGCTCAATTTTCAAATTGTGGTGCTGGGATGGGGTGTGAATGTTCAAAGCTGTCTGCCTGTTGTTGGAGTTCTGAGTATGATGGATCAGTCCCCGAAGGTCAAAATGAGGGTGAGTAAAATGAGGGAATGAGGGTGTAATTTTCTTTTTTGTTCTTTTGAGGGCGTGATTTTAATCTTTGACTTGGTTGTTCTTAGTAGAAAATGAGGAGAGGAACGAACTTGCTGATTTGCCTGCATTCCGCGAATACACCATTGAGACACTCAAGATGGCAACTTCTGGCTTTGCTGTGGAGAATATAGTTTCTGAACATGGGGAAAAGGCTCCAAATGTGGTTTATAAGGGTAAGCTCGAGAATCAGAGGAGGATTGCTGTAAAGCGGTTTAATAGATCTGCATGGCCTGATGCCAGACAATTTTTGGTAAGTGGACTATTTCTATTTTCACGAGTTATGTGCCTAGAGAAACTTTAGCTTCATGGATAGATTATATAGTTAAATCTGCTAACGTGGTAATCTGTAGTTATCATGAAAATTTGATAGGTCCTTAACTCTGACATTTTTAGGACGAAGCAAGAGCTGTTGGTCAGCTACGGAATCATAGGCTGGCAAATTTACTCGGTTGTTGCTGTGAAGGAGACGAGAGGCTGCTTGTTGCAGAATTTATGCCCAATGATACATTAGCAAAACACTTATTCCATTGTAAGTTCTCTTTTGGTGCCCTTCCTTGAGTTTAGCATTTGTCAGAATGTCAGTGTTATTTAGAGTTTTGGAACTCACATACTTCATAATTAGGCATCGTAACCTAAATTCTGTTATTCACAAATAGATTATGGTTATTTTACAGCCTATTTGATATAATCAATTGTTCCTTTTTTATCTAATCTCGATTTCAAAAGTATGTTTTATAATTTCACCTTATACCTATATCATAGGATGAATGGATGAAAACTCTTTAGATCATTCGGTTTGGCAACAAGGCAGTAGTGATTTCATACTGAAATTCTTGTGGTATACTATCTTTTATGTTTTTTGCTAATTCTCTTTCATCTTAATTTTTGCCTCCTGGCTTATATATAGGGGAAACACAACCTATGAAATGGGCGATGCGTCTTAGGGTGGCTTTACATCTTGCACAAGCTCTAGAATATTGCACTAGTCAAGGGCGTGCTCTTTATCATGATCTGAATGCCTATAGAATTGTTTTTGATGATGTAAGTATGCAGTATCAATTACGCTTTTCTAATTTTCTGTTAACAGTAGAATTTTAGATCACAACCATTGTATCCGTTTATTTTTCAGGAGGGTAATCCCAGACTTTCATGCTTCGGTCTGATGAAGAACAGTAGAGATGGAAAAAGTTATAGTACAAACTTGGCATTTACTCCTCCTGAGTATCTAAGGACAGGTAAGCATACGACATTTCTTTCTGCATGTGCAGACTTACCTTTATTGTGGTATTGATGTCGATTGGCTGTATGAAACCATTCTTGCAGCTGTATCCTGAGTTACAGGCATCATATCATCATCTACCATTTACATTTAAGTTGTTAGTTTGATTTATGTTCGAGAATGTTTTATTTAGCTGGTATTTATTGATTCTTTATGCCCAGAGCAACACCCTGTATTTTCTTCTTTCTGCAGGAAGGGTAACACCAGAAAGTGTAATTTATAGCTTTGGCACCCTTTTGCTTGACCTTCTAAGTGGAAAACATATTCCTCCCAGCCATGTAAGTTTTCTCCTCAACACTTGATAGGATCAATTTGATACTCTATTTTTAAAGCATCTTTCAAACATTTTTATTATGGATTAGAAATGGCATTTAAAAGTAATTTATTTTCCTTCGAAGCGTAAATTTTGTTCCAAAACCCCATACTTCAACTAGGAGGAATATTTAATCTGAATATAAGGGAATTTTTAACTTTTAAATACATAGCATAAAATGTTAACCTAGCTCTCCCTCACTTTCTTCTCTCTCTTAAATTTTCTTTTTCATAGTTGGCATCTTATATGATGGACGGCTAGAATAATGCTTTTTATGATTGAAAATAGTGGTACAAGAAAATTCCTCTTCCAGATCCCTGCCATAAATGGTAATAAAAGATGGAATACCAACCAATGAAATATGTTTTTTTGAAGTAATGTCAAGTCAAACAAATGGAGCATGGGAGTATGAGTATTGTTGGGCTATTTGTCGTTAGTAAAATGGTCCTTATAATGTTGTGAATTTCTGGTGGGAATTCATAATTCAAGATCGAATGAAAATGCTCCAGTGAATTAATACGAGGGCAATGAAAAAGAACTTGTGTTCAGATTGGAAACCATGGTCAATAGTAGTAATCCTTTCTTTCCATGCTTCTTGAAAAGGATGATAGCTACTGTAAATCAAGTAAGTTGAGAAATGCAATATGGAGACAATCTGTAAATCCAGCATGCATTCCCCACCATGACCACTTGGGGGATATGCTAGGAAGGTTGAGATGCTTTATCCTTGAGGAGGCTCCTAAAAAGTAAAAGATGCCACAAGGTACCATGGCCCCTGATTTTATGAGCACTTCTTTTGCACTCTTTAAACCACTAAATGATTGCCATTTTCCTTGGCATCTCTCTCTTCTGTTTCCTCAAGCTCGTACCCTGTTTCACTGTTATGGAGTTGTAGAAGATAGCTCATACTCACTCAGTGGGACCCAATAAATCTCGGAACATCTAACAATTAGAAAGTGCTAAAACCTAATCTGATGGATGTCATCTGGCTTTTTGTGCCTGATTATTATCTCATGATGGTTGTTATGTGAGGATATTGCTAGTTTCTTTACTGTTTGCTGATTTTATGTTGTGATCTTTTAGTTGGATACCGATTTTTAACAACTGATGCATGAGTGGATTGGGCAAGTTCGCTTGCTTGTTACAGTTTACTTAAGCATCATCTCCTTTGTATTTTGTGCTGGATGCATGTATTTTTATCGTATAGCATAAGAATACTATTATGATTAACAGTCTAATGGGTGTTTCAAATTATTAGAAAAATCAACTTTATGAACTTCTTTAATTGAATTTTTCTTTTTGGTCCTTTATTTTTTAAGGAGGGGGTGGAATGCGTGTGGCTTGTTGCAGTTGAAGAAAAATGTTATTTATGGAAAGGAAAGAAGGATGAAAGACTATTTAAGAAAATATAGTAGCCAAATTCCTTGTCATATTATATTCAAAGTCAGATTTATCTGATGTCATCTCCAGAAATAGAGCAGCATGTATACATGTATACCTTTTCCTGTCTCATCCCTAGTGTTAGATGGTGGCAGTAGTTTGATAAAAACAATAGTTATCCTGCTATTTTTTTTTTGTTTAATTTGATGTCTTAAATTTGAATTATTTTTCTTGGCGGTTTTTCTAATAGGAGTCTGACCAAGCATTATTGTAAGTAGACAGCATGATCTAGAAATTTTGTTTTGCTAGTATTTAACTGTCTGTCTGAATCTTTAGGATCTTATAGATAGATGTCTAATATTGAGTTGCACTATTTATTTCAGGCGTTGGACTTAATAAGGGACAAGAATATTCAGATGCTCACAGATTCTTGCTTGGAAGGCCAATTTACAAATGATGATGGGACTGAGTTAGTGCGATTAGCCTCTCGTTGTTTACAGTATGAGCCTCGTGAGCGGCCAAATCCAAAATCATTAGTTGCTGCTTTGATTCCTCTTCAGAAGGATACTGAGGTTAGTTATCTCTTTATTCCATTTACTCTTAAAGCTATCAGAGAATGACTAAAAATTGAATAGTTCCAATACTCTGTGGAAATGATATTAATTTGTTCTGCAGGTTCCTTCTCATGTTTTAATGGGTATACCAGATGGTGCCGAAGCTTTACCTCCGTCACCCCTTGGTGAGGCTTGCTTAAGAATGGACTTGACTGCGATACATGAGATCATGGAAAAGCTTGGGTATAAAGATGATGAGGGTGCAGCTACTGAGGTTTGCTTATGATATGTTAACAACTTCTAGTTTGTCAAATTCTCATCTTTATCTAATTGTTGTTTGTTTTAATTTATACTTATCCACTGAACTCATCGAACACGAATATCCTGCACTTGATGTCACTGATTTCTAGTATGATGCCAGAATGTTTGATCTATGTATTTTATATTGCTGAGTGTTACTTTCCTGCCTTACAGCTCTCATTCCAGATGTGGACCAATCAGATGCAGGAAACATTAAATTCAAAGAAAAAGGGTGATGTTGCCTTCCGGCACAAAGATTTTAGAGCTGCCATAGAATGCTATTCCCAGGTTAGATTGGTAGCTATTGTTTTCTTGGTTTCCTGGTGTGGTCAGTAGAAGGGGAAAAACTCATTTGCATTTGATCAAGAAAGAGAAGTAGTTGGTGGGGCTAGGTTATTATTTGAGGTTAAAAATGGTTTGACATTGTTATAGATCATTACTTTTTAGACTAATAATGGGAGAAAAAGGATTTAATGTCATGAAAATAGTTGGTGGGGCTAGGTTATTATTTGGTTTGACATTGTTATAGATCATTTGCATTTGATCAAGAAAGAGAAGTAGTTGGTGGGGCTAGGTTATTATTTGAGGTTGAAAATGGTTTGACATTGTTATAGATCATTACTTTTTAGACTAATAATGGGAGAAAAAGGATTTAATGTCATGAAAATGGTTAAAATGGGGCTCTTTTAGAATGGCTAAACATTTTTCTAGATCCAGTTAAAATGTCCAAATGTTTAAAAATATAGGAAATTTCCAAAATGCTTACATTTCGTTATGTTGCAGTTCATTGATGTTGGGACCATGGTTTCTCCAACTGTTTATGCACGCCGAAGTCTATCCTATCTCATGAGCGAAATGCCTCAGGAAGCCCTGAATGATGCAGTGCAAGCTCAAGTAATATCTCCTATTTGGCATATTGCATCCTATTTACAAGCAGCAGCTCTTTTTGCGTTGGGAAAGGAGTGTGAGGCACAAGCAGCTCTCAAAGAGGGATCAATCCTAGAAAATAAAAAGACGACAAATGCTTGATGATACAAAATGATGAAGCTCAAATAATGCTCTTCTTGATTTGCTCTTTTCAGTAAGATGACCACCAAACATAAACAGAAGCCTAATCTGCATGTGTTATGATCAACCGAGTGTTTGTAAGCCTTGCAGCAAAGAATCGACTTGAATGTGCCATAAATGTTCCGGATCTTCTGCATGTGTGATTGGTTGACATCTTGAAGAATTCTTTCAAAACATTATTGGATGGGTTGGTCTTTATCAGTTTGCTGGGTATTCACAATTTTGGGAAGTACCCACATGCACATATGAACAGTGTACCCTTTGTTTCTGTTTGCTGACCTTTTCCAATACACCAATCTAGAAAAATAATTAAGACACTCCTGGGATAGATTACATGTTGTAGAGGGATTCAGCTGTTGTTGTTTAAAGATGCATTTAGAGGGTGAATAGAAGATGTCTATGCAATCCTTGTAATTTATGTACAGTGCTATTGGTTGTGGTTGCTGAAGCTGAGGTGAAATTGGAATTTTTTTTTGTTTGTTCAATACTTTGGTATGCCGTTACCAAGTTTTTGAATTGATATTATTGCTTTCTAGTGGACTCTCTTTCTTTTTCTCCGGTAAAATTTTACTGTGAAAGTCTGAAAGAAGCACTGGCTTCTGTAATTTATCTTCAGGCTCGTGCACAGTTCGTGATTAATCTCAGATTCCTCGAAAATGTTTAGTCCATAACATATGTTTACTTGTACTGAATGGTCTACTAAAAGGACAGCATTTTTAACTAACAACTACGAGCCTGAACCATAGCTAGTCCGTAAAAAGACCAGATTGTCTTTTGTTCCAAGCTCCTCAAAATTTAGCAGCAAATTGAAAACTAATTGGATACTGGTAGCCCCTGTGGTAAGCGAGTACGAGGGCTAAAATTAATTTTGAAAAAGTAATTAAATAAGGGTCATTATGAGGGCTAATCCACAAGCTGGTTAGGTATTGCTAGTAGGGTGTAAATGAGCCAAGTTGACTTGGTAGCTATAAGTTCGGTTATAATTGAACCTAAACTTAAGCTAGTTTGTTTGTTAAATCAGCTGAATTTAAGCTTAATAATATTCAGCTTGAAAATTCCTTATGCATTATCAAGCTTTTATATATACATATAAAATATTTATTTTAGATTCATTAGAGATTCCAACTTTGAGCCGAGCCTCATTTGCTAGGGACTTATATGCAAATTAATTGTTTATTGTGAGTATGAGATTAAAATTATTGTCACAAAAAATAATTAAATAAAGGCCCAACCAAATTCAGCTGGTGACCTCTTAATTTGCAATCAAATGCTCTACCACTAAACTATGGACCCAAGATTTTTGAAATTGTTGGTTTGTAAATATAAAACAATTAATAAATACAAAACCAGCACTCACAATTACATGTAAATAAATCACTATCTCACGAAAATTCACTTCACTCAACACATTATCATCATGACTTATTGACCATTATCAAACAGCAATACAGAATGTTTTCTCTATGATCATACACAAACCAAAACCAAAGCCAGAATTCCCCATTTAATCCTCGAAAGCCTCTTCATCTTCCTCCTCCTCATGGTCCACTGCAGCATCTTGATATTGTTGATATTCTGATACCAAATCATTCATATTACTCTCTGCCTCAGTAAATTCCATCTCATCCATTCCCTCCCCTGTATACCAATGCAAAAACGCCTTTCTCCTGAACATAACAGTAAATTGCTCTGATACACGCCTAAACATTTCCTGAATGGAAGTGGAATTTCCCATAAATGTTGATGACATTGCCAACCCAGTTGGTGGAATATCACATACACTTGACTTCACATTGTTAGGTATCCACTCAACAAAATAAGATGAGTTCTTATTTTGTACATTTATCATTTGCTCATCAACTTCTTTGGTGCTCATTTTGCCCCTAAACAAAGCTGAAGCAGTCAAGTACCTTCCATGTCGCGGATCAGCTGCACACATCATGTTCTTAGCATCCCACATTTGCTGTGTAAGCTCAGGAATTGTCAGGGCACGGTACTGTTGTGAGCCTCTGGAGGTCAAGGGTGCAAATCCAACCATAAAGAAGTGGAGACGTGGGAAAGGAATTAAATTTACGGCTAGTTTTCGAAGATCGGAGTTGAGTTGTCCGGGGAAGCGAAGGCAACATGTTACTCCACTCATGGTTGTAGAGATCAAATGGTTAAGATCACCAACTGTAACAAGTAACATTTTTTTAAGAGTTACAGTATAGTACAATCTCAAATGTTATATGTTACGTATGAAAATTGAAATTTATTGGACGGGCAACTTAGCAATGGAACACTTGTCTTATAGCACAAGAAAGTTAAAGATTCTACCTCTAGCATTTTCTTGTCTTAAAATTTATTGAAGAAAAGAAACTACTGAGAAAAGAATAACTTACAGCTTGGATTGGTGAGCTTGAGAGTTCTGAAGCAGATATCATAAAGTGCTTCATTGTCAAGTACCATACACTCATCAGCATTTTCAACAAGTTGGTGCACAGAGAGAGTGGCATTGTAAGGCTCAACAACTGTATCAGAGACCTTAGGAGAGGGAAAAACTGAGAAAGTTAACATCATTCTATCTGGGTATTCTTCCCTTATCTTTGATATAAGCAGAGTTCCCATTCCTGAACCAGTGCCACCTCCCAAGGAATGACAAATTTGAAACCCTAGTTAATCAAATACCATCAAATTATGTTAATTTGGCTTGAAAATGGAAAATTAAAAGAGAAAAAAAATTGACAATTAGAAATTACCTTGCAAGCAGTCACAATTCTCAGCCTCTTTCCTCACAACATCAAGAACAGAATCGACCAGCTCTGCTCCTTCAGTATAATGCCCTTTAGCCCAGTTATTACCAGCCCCATTTTGGCCAAAAACAAAATTATCAGGCCTAAAGATTTTCCCAAATGGACCAGTTCTCAAGCTATCCATGGTCCCTGGCTCAAGGTCTACTAAAACAGCTCTGGGGACGTAGCGGCCACCACTGGCCTCGTTATAGTAAACATTAACCCTCTCAAGTTGAACTTGAGACTTACCAATATAATTTCCTGCAGGATCAATTCCATGTTCATCACAAACAACTTCCCAGAATTTCCCTCCAATCTGGTTTCCACATTGACCAGCTTGGATATGGAGAATTTCTCTCATTTTTCTTTTCCTGATATGGGTAACGGGTATTTCTTGAAGACTGCAGGGGGATAGTGCAAAGAAGAATGAGATGGCTTAGGGCTTTTGTAGTGGTTAGAGAGATGGGATTTAAAGACTGTGCCTTTAATATTTTTTTTTTTGTATCAGAAAGTGATAATTGTATAAAAAGTTCAATGAATAATATCATGTGTCTTTGTTAGGAGGAGGCAATGTCAATCTCCAGCAAGTGTTTATGAGCTGGATGTGAAAGGAGACAACAGGATGCATTCTAGCTTCTCTGGCTTCATTCTATGCAAATTACCAACCAAACCTTAAGATGATTATTTCCCATCTGCCAGTAAGGATTCCAAAACTGCCCATTTCTCTTGTTAGCTGTCTTTCTATTCTTGACAGTCTCTTGGGTTTGAATTTGTTTTAAGTGTTGTATTCAAGTATATCAATAGTGTAGTATTTTTCATTGCATTAATAACCTAGTTTTTGTCTGCCCCCAAGTATTACAAGAGATTAGATGTTCAAACCTAATATCTTTTTCATTTTTGAAATTTCTGATTTACTCAAAAAAGAAGCAGTGATCAAGCATTCTGCTATTTCCATGTTTAAAATAGAATTTCTCATTCCTATTTAGATTAAAAATATTAGAGGTATTTAAGGTAAGGCCAAATACACTTGGGATTATTTCCTATTTGCAAGACATTATAAATAGTTAAATTTCTCAGGAGGGTACTTTGGTCATGATCAAGGGAAAAAGGTGGTTATACCATATAAATCAACATATAAGATTTCATTTATGATTTGGAGATTTGAATTAGGTGCCTAAGTAGTGATATAAAACCTAAGGTTGAAACATGGAATAGAGGGTAGAGAGCTTCAATTATTGAGGGCATGAGATTTTTCCACCTTAATCTGTCTCTTCTTAAATAAGTATTCTTTGTGGCCCTCCTTCCAGCCCCTCCACAAAGACTAGTTGGCTACTTGATGTTGGAATCCTATGTTGAGCCCCCTTCATGATTTCTGATTTATCAACTAAAATAGAAGTATGTACAGAAACCTCCATATGTGGATTTTTAAAATTTTCTTGAGTCCTTTGAGAGCAAATTTAAGTTGTTAACAATTATTTGCAGAGTGGGTTAGATAGAAGTTTTGTCTTGTGATTCTGATATTTACATGCAAATTAAACATGTAAAAAAAGTGTATAAATCTCAAAAAAGCATTATTTTAGGTTACATCAACTCTTTCTTTCTGGATTAATTAGCCTCTGATCTACATGACTGCATCTGACTTCCAATAGAAGTAAATTTCAACATCATTTGTAGTTTAAAGATCTTTCACACCACAAATAGCAATCAGTGCAAGAGAAAGCAATAGCCAATAGTCTAATTGACTTTAGTTTTATTTAGTAGCAATAATTTTTTTGCCTCCCTAAGGGACAAACAAAAAATTTTGTGTGAGAGACTCGAGTATCAATTTTAATTTGTAACTTAAAATAATCTGATCTTCAATTTATCCAACAAAATGATTTCTGTTGGCCGTTACCCATATAATTTAGATCCTTCTAATGAAATTCACCCACGAGATTAGAGAGTTGAATTAACAGGGATAAAACCACAAATTTGTAGTTAGACCATTGCTTTCAAGTCATTGAAGACCTACTATGGAGTAGTACAGAATGAGTAGTCCCATCTGAATTATTACCCCTATGATTTTTGGATGTTCCCTCAACAGCAACCATATACCTAAAAAAATCCAGCCATAAGATTTTCATATAATACCCCCCAATAATTTATCTTTTTAACATAATCCTCTCCAATTTCTTTTTTTTTTTTAAAAAATTTCTTCAAACATATACAAGATTTCAAAATATTATCTACTTGACACTTATCGAAACAAAAAAGTGTAAATAGCTCCTGCAATATGTTAACATGGTAGGGTATCACAAAGCACATGGATACCTGTTGGCAGCCACATGGTCAAGGGATGGATAAGTCATTTTACATGAAATTAAAAACAAGCCCTCATAGAATTTATCAATGCCAAGAGATTAGCTTGTTAGTGCTGTGGACGTTAAAAAAAAAAAAAAAAAAAAAAAAAAAAAAAAAAAAAAAAAATAGAATTTATTCAATGCCAAGAGATTAGCTTGTTAGTGCTTGTGGACGTTTAAAAAAAAAAAAAAAAAAAAAAAAAGAAAAAGAAAAAGAAAAAAAGATATTCAGACTTTTCAACTAGAGTTTGTGTGGTTATTATCCAATGAGACATACAGAAGGATCCTCATGCCAAGGATTACACACGATAAAATTTATTTCCTCTGAAGTCATCTATTTCTAACCATAGATGAGAAAGGACCAAAAAAAAAAAAAAAAAAAAAAGAAAAAGAAAAAGAAAAAAGATATTCAGTTCAACAGAGTTTGGTGTGGTTATTATCCAATGAGACATACAGAAGGATCCTCATGCCAAGGATACACACGATAAATTTATTCCTCTGAAGTCATCTATTTCTAACCATAGATGAGAAAGGACTTGATAACAGAAAATTCCTCTGAAGTCATCTATTTCTAACCATAGATGAGAAAGGAGTTGATAACAGAAACAACAACCGCTCACATCCAAAATTCAGTACAGGAGAAGGCTGCTTAAGTGCCCACAAGAATCTAATTCACCTCAATAGAGTAATTCTTCGAAAACAGGATCTACAGATTGCCCCCACTTTCCATTGTACAACTCCAAAAGTTTCTCAGCTGGTGTTACACCTGCCATAACAACATTGACATCGTAACCACCGAACTCATGCAAAAGACATAAATGAATAATCAAGGCTGCAAAGTAATTCACAGATTGCAATGTCCATAAATTTTTTAAAAGAGATACTGAGGTATTTAAGACAACATAACGTTCTCAAATTACAGCACATAAAACTATGATGTTGATGAATAATCATAACCTTTGCCATAAAGAAGTTCAACAGAAGGCAAGTTTATAACTTTTGCCATAAATAAAGGGGAAAAAAACATAATAATAATAATCTTTTTTAGCAGAACATAATGTACAATAATTCTGTCCCTTTCTCTAGGGATACGAGGATCTTTTCAATGCTTGCTCAAAAGTATCATCAGAATAATTTGTACGGGGAAATAAATTACCTGTTCAAGTCAGAAAGCTCTAATGGCCATAGGCATTCAGACACTTATATTGCGATTCCACGAGATGAAAAATTCAAAAAACAAAAAACAAAAGGGTCCCACGGTGGGATTTAAAACACCTAGCAAAGTACTAGCTCACACCTCTTACTACTAGATAAGCTTTTAACTGTTAGACCAAATGGTTTTCACGTCCACTCTTGCAGAGTTATGAGGGCAGAAGGAACTTGTTGAGTAAACCATTATATATATAACAAAAGGAATGCTAACACACATTTCTAGCATATTTGACCAAGTATAATACAAGGCAGATGTATATGCTAATCCATGGTTCTCATGACTGACATGCAAAATCTTGAACAGACATGAACAGCCAAGAGAAAAAACAGAATTTAACAGAGGCACAAAGTTCAGTAAGGAAAACAGATGCATAAAGTAGATTCAGTTACCTGTTCTAACCACCTCAGCCACCTCATTCAAGAACCCGACCTCCTTGAAGCCTCTCCTTTGCAAGCCATCCTGCAAACAAGCAAATGGATGTTTTTTTTTCATAAGGTATTAAATAAGCTTCTAAGATCCCTTTCAAAAAAAAAAAAAAAAAAGCTTCTAAGAGCACTTTCTTCTATTCAAAACGAAAAATTTATGAATGTAAGTTACCTTAGCCAGCTGTAGAACATCTTCAGCAACATGCCTCAATAATCCATCACGAAAAGGAGTCTTTAAACCAGTCACTGGAACCTACTAAGTACAAATATCAAAAAAGATTTTTCTATCTTAATTACAGTACAAACATGAGATCAGTAATTTGTTGTCGAACAAATATATGTGTGAAGAAAATTTATCCTAATTCAATCTACAGAATGCAGGTGCTGATTGCTGTATACACATTATGTCCTCTACAGGTATGACATTTAGTGAAGTGGTTAAAATATGAAATTTTCCCCCTCATTCCAGAGTATTCCAAAAATTTGCCAGAACAAGCATGAGATAGAAAAGAAAGTATCAAGTATATCTATTTATTACAGAACCATGGGAGGCACAAGTATATATTTTCTTACCAGAACAAGCACGTTGCTAACTTAGCATAGAATCTATAGATATAACTTGCTGCAATTTACTGCTTGTGCAGTGCAGATTTAGAGTTAATCAGATAGTGTAAGATCTTTGGATTACCTTATTCCTTAACATTTGTCTTTCTTCAGGAGTCCAATCAGCTACCATGTCAAGAACATGTTGAAGCGAGATTTCATCGTATAATAATCCTACCTGATATTTGATTGAAATCAACATGAGTTGATACAAATAACAGCATGCTCAGTAAGAATTAAATTGTTAGTCTTTAAGTTTCACATCTATGGCTGTAAGCTATTTGGAGTGTTCTATGGTTCTAATATTTCTATATCCAGCAACCTTCATTTCTACTCAAATAGTTATTACTAGATCATGTGAAGAAATAGATTGCACATGAACGGATTATAAAGGCCACCTACCCAAAATGCTGGCAATGCACACAACCTCCTCCAAGGCCCTCCATCAGCACCCCTCATTTCCAAGTATCGCTTCAGTCTGACCTGAAATAAAAAAACGTAACAGCATATAAGCCAGGACATCAAGTAAAATGATGTTCTAACAAATAGACCAAAATGCATATCATATAAACCTCAGGGAAAATTGTTGTTAAGTGATTCTCCCAATCATTAAGGGTTGGCAGTTCACCCGGAATGCAAGGAAGTTTTCCAGCCATAAAGTCCTGATAAGCAATGCATAGGATTTCAGGGGATTTGTGCAGTAAAATAGCATGAAAACAGAAGAAATCTGCAAATTTACAAGATTATTAAGAATAGATGGAAACCCTGAATGTCATTCCAGTGCAGTCAATATATTTCTTCTTCCGATAAACAAAATACATTGGAACATCAAGAGCATAATCGACATACTGCTCAAACCTGCAAAAGAATTTCAATAAAAAAATTCCATCACGTGGCCCAACTATTGATTTTATGGGGGAGATTTATCTTTGCTTATAAATGATGCACTTTTTTTTCTACATATGCAAGCATTTGAATGATAAGAAATTCTGAAACCTTTAGGCAAATTTAATCCCAGCAAGAGAAAGTGTGGAGAGAGTTAAGAATACACTATTTCCTAACAAACAAAATTTAAAACTCACCCAAATGAGTCATCAAAAACAAAAGGTAGCATGCCGGTGCGATCCTTATCAGTATCAGTCCAAATTTGGCTGTTTAGTGAAAAGAGTCACCAAAAAGTTCACAGAAAGCAAATAGGAAAATAGCAAGTACGGCTACTATATGATAATGTTTATATACCTTCTCATGCTAAGATAACCATTTGGCTTTCCTTCAGTGAAAGGTGAATTTGCAAACAAAGCTGTTGCTATCTGTTGGTTTGCAACAGTTAGATATAATGGAATTGGAGAAACTTCAAGTTAAAAATAGAATCTACAAAATTTCTCACCGGTTGCAAAGCAAGACCAGCGCGAAATTTCCTTATCATGTCAGCTTCAGAACTGAAATCCAGATTAACCTATTAACAAAGAATTTTGAAGCACACAAGTTATTGTTATTATCTACAACAGCAAATACACTTGGAGAGAAAAGATATTCAGAAGCACGTCACTAAAAATTAGTAGCGAGGAAGAGTTTGCTTTAGAATGGCCAAATCAGAATAATGTTGAAGTTTATCAAACCTGAACGGTGCATGTCCTGAACATCATATCAAGTCCCAATGAGCCAACTTTAGGCATGTAATTCCTCATGATATCGTACCTTCCCTGAGATAAAACGCATGTCAGCGTAGAAGCATAAGGGGGATTACTTGGTTTCAGTAATTATAAGCAGATTTGTTTCTAGAATTCTTTCCCTATGGATCTACTCCTGGATCTTTATACAAAAGAAATTTTACACAACTCAAACGAGAAAAAAATGGAGCTTGCAGCAAAAAAAAAAAAAAAGAATTCAGGAGTCAAGGACAACAATCAGAAAAAATGAAATTTTTGGTTTGCTGTATTTAATATGAAATACAGTGTGCTATAATGTGCAAAATCTAAATTTACTAACAGCTAAATGAGCAAGAGCACAGAAAGGGATGCTCCTCCTAATCCCTCCTTCCCCAACCCACCAAAAAAGAGGGTAACTTTACAACCAAAAAAACAGAAAGCAGAGGGGAAAAGAGACAAAAGTATATAGATAAGTCGTGCGCTGTTGTCTTATAACGTACTTTCATTTACTTGATTCCATCTATTTCCTGCAGTGCTATTTAAAATTATGATTTTTTTTCAACTTAGGAAGAATAAACAATTTCAATTCCAGAGTCTACAACTTTGATTAAGAATTTACGGATCATTGTATTTTCCATAACCCAAGTGGTTGAAATGGGGATAAATAATACCTTGGGCATAACAGGTATGTCTTTAAGTCCCCATTTGGGCTGGAAGCCAATTCCTAAGAATCCAATTCCCAATTCCTCTGCAACTGCTTTAACCTGGTAAAAATCAAAATACGATGACTGTTAATAAGTTTGAACATTATGTTGCCTATGCTTCTCAAAAAACATTGCCAAACATTGGCACAAGGTTGTGACGACAAAAATGATACCAACAAACAAATAATGAAAAAATTAACACCACCACATTAAATAACTGAATGTGAATGAAGTTTAGGAATACCTGATTCAAATACATTAAAAATATAGCATGATTGATCAGTTAATAAAAGAACAGGCAAAAAACAGGGGAAAAGAATTATTTTGCAGAGTAGAAAACATCTAACTGATCTAGAGTGATTTTGAACAGTAAAACAAAAAGTCAACAGACTCACATGCACTAGATTACAATGCTTCACATAATTTTCTTCCTTCAATATATCCAAAATAACAATGAGAATAATCATAGCATAAATAATGAACACAGCGGCCAGTTTGACCTAGCCCTTAATAAGGCAAGCTTATTAGTGGCAAAATGGCATGCCAGAAGACCGTCCCTTCTTAAAACAACCATCAATGTATCCATCACTGTTGAACATCTACTCCTGCTTGTTAGATTAAATATAAAGAAGAACAGGTAGAATTCTCATGGGTGAAGCAAAGAAAACAATTATTTTTTAATAAAGGGATCTAGAAGAAGCTAAATATATCCAGAGAAAAACAAAAAAATACACCAGAAGACAGAAGGGGATGATTAGGAGTTTATTTGACTCAAAAAGATGTTCGCACCAGCACCTCACTCCCCCACCATTGCACAAGAAACCCACGAGAGAGAGAGTCCAAAAGTTAATTATATACATAGAACTCCTATTAGTAATGATTTTCTGGAAAAACATACACTATGAACATGTTATATGGTTGTTGTGAAATATTCCAGAAATGATATCTGTTTCCAAATAAAAACAAGATGGTGATGATCAATTAATTATTTCGGGACAAAATGGTCTAAGTTATCAAAATATTAATATTACATGTAGACTTCCTGAAGCAAACTTTGCTGGTTCACACATACTGAAGTATGATATTTTCAACCTACCTGATAAAGATGCGAATTAACTTCAGCACAAGTTTGATGCAAGGTTTCAAGTGGTGCACCACTAAGCTCGAATTGGCCACCAGGCTCTAGTGATATGCTCTGCTTTCCCTGCCGCACAAAAAATTTTTATAAATATTCTTGCCAACGACAAAGGGATGAAGTTTCTTCACAACAGCCACAACGCATACACCATTGAGAAAATAATAGAGGAGAAAGTTATTTTTCCTACTTTCCCTGGCCCACACAATTTTTATGAATATTCTTGCCAATGACAAATGAATGTTTTTATTCACAATAGCCACAATACAGACACCATGAGAAAATAATAAAAGAACAAGTTATTTTTTCCCTCAAATAGGACATTATTTTTTCCCTCAAATGCCATGCCATACAAACAATGGAAAGAAGTACAAAGATGCAAAACATGCAAGCCACCTATTTACCTGTTTAAGTCCTATAATGTAGTCACCTTCCATTACTTTCTCCCAATCAAATCTCTCAGCAATACCATTAAGCAATTCTGCAATTTGTTCATATTTCATAGGGCGTAAAGTTCCAAGTTCAAATCCAAACTTCTCATGTTCCGTACCTATTCTGTGAAGAAGCATATAATTAAGTCAATAAATAATTAATCTGAAAAATCTCAAATATAAGAAAAAAAAAAAAAAAAAAAAGAAACTCAATGTTGAAAACAACCAAACAAAAGTGCGATATTAACAGCTTTGTAGCAAGCAACTCTTCCTCAAGAGAAGTAATTTGTGATATGACTTGAAAAACATGAAATTAAATGGCCTTCACCAGAGTGCTGATAGTAAAACACAGACTAGAGTGTAACCTTTATCTATACTTCAGGAAGTTGTAAGTAGAGCAGTTAACTTTGAAGTTTGAGTTTATTTACATGGTACTCACTGTGATAACATGGTAAGACATGTATAATGAATAGAACATTTATGACATGCAAAATAATGAATCCATACCATCTCAAAGGAACTCATCAAATGGGCTAATGATAATATAAATTATATGATTAAAGTAAATTATTGTTTCACAAAATTAATAAACAAAACAATATCAATTGATGTATTGGCTTAATGAAATAGTTAAAAAGGTTTATTGAAACGCATGTGCACCTCCACTGTTCCTTTGATTTGCATCCAGATGCAAGATATCCTACAAGATCCTCTTTAGTTAGTGGTTCTGTAGCAATCACAGCATCCTCAATAGGAGGACTTGCTGCAACAATCACTTGATTCCCTCTTTTGCTTCTTAACCATGAGTTTTCTGAAGTTGAAATCCGAGACATCTTGATAGAATTATACGATAATGAGGAGAATCTAGTATACATTTCTTTTGGTTTAGATGCCTCTATGCTGTTAACTACGCCGAAGACTACATTTTGACTGGTTTTAGAGCGTGGTATTTCAGTGGGGATATAATATGATATACCTGCCTGGGAAACAAGCGTCATGCCTGCAATAATATGTAAAATTGACTTCAATTAGAATATAAAAATTATAAAGCACAACTAAATTAATGGCCACCTCGAACATCCAAGAGCAAGCATGAGCATAAATATATTAATTTTACACAGTGCCATTGGCTGCAGTCAATTGAATTGTCATATCCCTTATTGATAATATAAGCACATTAAAACCATCAAATATCCAAGACAAAAAGCACAGAAGAAGTTAATAATTCAAAAGAAGAGGAGAAGGTAATTATCAAAACCAAGAACAATAAACGTCATCAAATGAAAACAGAAGCCCATCGAAATTTATCAACAATGAAAATGGTATTCAAAAGATATACATGCAAATAGAAAATTAAGTCTCAGGCAATTTATCCATTAAACGCGCAAATGTACACAAACAACATGCACAGAGAGAACAAAACAAAAGATATGAAAACACCTAACTGAACCAGAGAGAGAGAGAGAGAGAGAGAGAGAGAAGTAATTGTGTGATTCGAATATGAAGATGCCAATCAGGTTAGGTCAGAACGTAGCGGAATTGAGCTTTGAGATTTTCGTTGGAGGCTTCTATCCGGTGGAAAGTTTTCCTTCCCAGGGACACAGAAAGCAAGCCGAGAAAAGAAGAGAAATGAAATGGCGTTGCAGGAGATGATGATTAAATAGTGCGGCTCTAAACCGGTCCTTTACGGTCCACTTTAGCTCTGCTTAGTACACGTCAGCAGCTTTTAAGATTCTCGGGCATTTATGGACCTCCCTCATCATCATCGTCGTCCACTTTGTGTGTGCCATTTGATTCCTTATTTTTTATTACAAATTGTTTTCTTTTTCCCTTTTTGGCCTTGCTTTATTCTAATCTTTTTGTTATTTTTTTCTATTTTTTGGTAAAAAAAAAATATTTTTTTATTTATTAAAACTCGACGGGCAGATATAATACTGTGATCTCCCGCTCCTTTTTATTTAACAATGATAATCATAGTATCTGTTTGTTATAACTGTTTGTAATTTCTTTTTTTGGATAGTGATTATGAAATTTTTTTTCTTAATTGATGTATCATATTACATTGATACAATGAAACTGGAAGTCGGATGATGTATTTGATGACGTATCTACAGTGGTAACCGAACCAAATAAATAAATGTAATAACAAATATTTTAATTTTAAAATAATAATAATAATAAAAGTCATAGCAATAATAATAATTACAAGTAATTAGTATATTATACTTACAAGTAATTAGTCATAGCAAATCCGTATACGTTGCTTTAGCCAGTTGGCTGAAATTCAGGCTACTCAAGCTTGATGATTTGACCTGAGCTTGACTTTTTGCATCTGACCTGCTCTTCTCCATCGCATTCGCATGGTAACTTCACGACTTCTTTTTATTAGATTTGCGTTTCTTAATGTATGTATCCAGTTAATGATTGTAATTGTGAATTTCTGATCATTTAGTGAAAAACCATATTCTCAAAGCCGAAAACTGCAAAAAAAATCCTTTTGTTTTTTCTTTTTGACACATTACTGCATCATTATTGGTTCAGCAGTCCGATTTAGATGACATTTATTCACACGCAACAGTTGAGTTTGATAAGCTTTTTAATTAGCAGCTGATAAGAGTTCCAATCTGATGTTTATCAACTAAGTTTTGCAACTTCTTCGTTTCAGCTGGTTATTTTTGCTTTTATTATTCTCATAAAGTGTTATTCTCCTTTTTAATTAGCAAAGTCCTTCATAGTCGCTTAGATCTCTATTCTATATTACTTAACAATTTCATGGCGATAGGCCTGTTAATGGCAAGAAAGGAAAGCGAGGTTCATGCATGAGATTTGAGCCGCAAGCCCAAGACCAAGACCAGTGCAAATTAGCTGACTTAACTAACCCCTCTACCCGTGAGATAGATTAGTCACCAAACCCTATAAAAAATAGTTGCTCAACGCAACCTTTATATCAATAGATTCACAGAAGAAACTAGACCACGCAGAAAGCTATGCATGTCAAAAGAAAAAAACTTAGGAATCAGTTTTCATTGCCCATTTTCCATTCAGGGTCATTCTTGACCAATAAGCCTTTCTTTCACGCTCCTGTGCTATTAAGTGAACATAAGATGCAATGATGGAAATATACTTGCTGGGCATAGTCAAAATAGTATATAATTTCTAACAATTGAACACCAGAGTTTCGAGGAACCATCCAACAGTAATGATCTCTATTGCACACTTACCACTCCTGCTGCTGTTACTAGCCCCATCTGCAACTCTATCAGTATGATATGAACAATGTTTCAGTTTGACTGTCACACTTGCATAGTTAGTTCTGAAATGTGCAAACAGAGAAAAAGCAACACCAACATACAAATTATGGAAGGTCAATAATATATATATATAATATATATGGTACAGATAATACATATATGAAGATATTAAGGCAGTCCAATGCAGATTGCCTTCCTTTAATTGTTTGCCCTGTTTTTTCTTTCCTTTTTTTTTTCTTTTTTCACAGTTCTTTAACCATGTTTTCCCCTTAAGCACAAGGGTTTCTAAGCAATGATGTTACAAAGATATAATAGGGACTACTGTCAACAAGAATCTGATATAAACTGAAAAGCAATCTGTACAATTCATAGGGATCACCAGAAAATATCATCAACTCCCACCGAGGTTGATCGATCCTCCTCTTCCTCCTCCAGCTCCATCTCCGGTTCAAGAGATCCGAATTCTGGTGATTCAATATCAGCAAGGTTCTTCAGATCAACAATTGAAAGCTCATTTAGGTGTCTCACCACCAAGTCTGCAGCACTGAGCTCATACACCGGATGCTTGCTAGCAACAGCTACACATTTCATCCGAACATCATGAGCAGCCTCCACAGTCTGATTAGAGTTCCCAAACACAATACAACGTTCTGGAATAAATTTTAGAAGCTGTGCCGCATAAACAAACATCTCTGGGTCAGGCTTCCCCCTGTGAACATCTTCTGCTGCTACAATAGCACTGAAATACCCTTCTATCCCAATGCTTCCAATTGCAGTCTCAAGAGTTTTCCTTGGACGCGTAGATATCAATGCCATTGGTATCTTGTAATGCATCAAAACATTCACAAACTCTCTTGAGCCAGAACGTAACCTATATATTCCACCTTGCAAAGCTTGGTAAATTTCTTCCTTCCTAGCAGCCATTCTTCTCATTTCTGATGGATCTCTTGACCAACATAGAACTTCAGAAATTGCTTGCTCATTCTTCATCCCCTCTATTCGTCTTAAAATGAAAGCTGGAGGAGCCGATTTTCCTTCTTCTTGAGAAAGAGCAAGCCAGGCTTGCTTCTCAAGATCAGGATTATCCTCGATTATTACTCCCTCCCACTCAAATATGGCACCTAACCAGCCACAACCCATTCTTTCTTGTCGAAGCAAGGGGTTATGTAATGAAGGGTTATCTGCTCTATTTTCTGGTGGCCATAAACCTGGTTTTCGATCAACACTGTCATCAGGCCTGTAACTCCACGTACGTGGTATTCTCTCCTCCTCTCTATACGAATATGCCTCTTTGGTTAATTCCATTGCAAGGGCATTAATTGATGTATTTGCTAACGTACGAACTTTCAATCTCGGAGATAAACAAAAAATCCTTCTACCAAGAAATTGTGATCCTGAGATGCGACAGTTACTTGAAGATTTCCTTCTGTAGGAGGTACCTGTGTCGGATAATCCTCTACACATAGGCCTATACCCAACAAGAGATGTAGCTGCAATCGAGTCCACCATGTTTGCAACAATATATATAGCACAACCAAAACAAACCACAACTCTAGCTCAATAGACCCAATTCTGAGGACCCTTTTCACTTCTTACAGGTTTGAGCACAATTTAACCCACCCTTCTTTAATTTCGATCTCTAATAAGCCCTACCTAACGTACAATTATACCAGTGCAACCAACGTCAAATTGAAATACCAAAGAGAGTTTTATTGGTTTCAAATATTCTCGGTAAAGACTAAACGGAAAGAATAAAATAGCCTTCTAACAACAAAAACCCCAGGTTAATCCTCTTCAAAGCCAAACTAAGCATAATCCATTAAACCCAGCAATCTAAACCCCCAAATAAGTAATATAAACAGCTATTAAACCTATAAAAAACACAAAACCCAGAAGTAATACAATATATACAGCAAAGCCCCGCCAAAAATAACACAAATTAGAGCCTATAAATTGAGTAAAAACTGCATATAAATAGAAACTTGTATCTATATATTCTATATACAGAGAGAGGAAAGGAGAGGTAGCGAAGAACCTGGGGCTGTAATTAACTGTTGATTAAAGATTCCACCGATGAGATGAGAGAAAAAGGTGGAGAAACTAGAATCTTCACAGAATGGATATCTGAATCTCTTCTCTGTGATTTAGTTTCTCGAAGAAGGAAACGTGTGGTATTTTTTTTCCGTTTTTGTGGTTTATAATAACAGGCATTGACAGTAGACCGGTGATGCCGGCGAAATTGACCGGCTTGGAGTACACGTGCCGGTTAAGCATGTCAATTTTTTATAATTTTTTTTGTCAAATTTTTTAATTTTTTCTAGCGTAAACTATAGATGTACAGACGAGGACCATGTAATCCGATTCAGACTTACAGACAGTTAAGACTCTTTCGTCTCTTCCAAATGTATTTAATAGAGATTGAATTCAATGGTTCTTCTCTTCCAAATGTATTTAATGGAGATTGAATTCAATGATTCTTTCGACATACTCAATTTGCGTTCCTGCTAATTAAGCAACAAACTGTAGGTTAAAATTTTTAATTTCAGTAGTTTGTGTGACTCTCAATATTCCACGTTTTTATCAAATTTTAGTTGAATAAGGCTCAATAATTACATGAATATCAACGTTGACCTTTTTTTTCTGTAAATTGTAATTTATTAAATAAAGAAAAAAGGTTTAATACTCCACACATATTAGAAAGGATGTTTATTTCTTTTGTTTTATTTTAAAAATTTTCATTACATTTTGATGGTATTTGATAAAATTAAAAATTAAATGCTAAAAATTTAATAATTAGATTTTAAGTAGTGAGTTTAATTTTAAGTGTTCAATAATATTATCAAATACTAGAAAGCATTAAAATTGAACATTTTTTTTTTTTTTTAATAAAGGTGGTGAGCCAATTTTGATAATTGCCAATGTTATTAAACATTGATAGCATCATATGTGAAGACTTTTAACTTAAGTAAATGCAACTATATGGCAATAGATGAGAAAGAGGAATAACTTTTAAACCATGTATAGGAATATATTTTCAGAATAAAAATGGTTAGAGATTTTATAACTATCAATAGAAAATGTATTTTACATGGCTAAAATTGGAAAATTATTTTTTAAAGGATAAAGAGTTCTTCTAATAGTGACAAAAATAAAAAATTCAAATTTAATATAGATTTCTTTTCAGAAAAATTTCATTTATCTAACTTTTACTATCAGAACATTAAAACTACAATCTAGTGGTAAATACATATATGACTTGAGGATAAATTTAAGTTCGAATCCCCTCAACTCAAAAAAAAAAAAAAAAAAATACACTATCAAAGAAAATGTATTTTACATGGCTAAAATTGGAAATATTTTTTTAAAGTATAAAGAGTTCCTTCTAATAGTGACCAAATAATAAAAAATTCAAATTTAATATTAGATTTCTTTTCAGAAAAAATTTCATTTATCTAACTTTTACTTATCAAGAACATTAAAAACTACAATCTAGTTGGTAAATACATATATGACTTGAGGATAAATTTTAAGTTCGAATACCCCTCAACTTTCAAAAATAAAAAAAAAAAAACACTTTTAATGAAAAAATTGATAATTTTTGAATTACTAACACAAAAAATTTCACTTTTTTTCTTCCATATCATTTTTTCTTTATCACCTTCCTTTTGATTATATATATATATATATATATATGTATATATGTATATTAGTAAACAGTAGAATTCTAATATTTATGAGGGTAATTTTCTCAACAAAAAGACAGGAAAGAGAGGCGTAGTAGAATAATGATGGAACTAGAAAAGCTTACACTACGAGTATACATGTCAATTAGCAAACACATGTGGATGAAAAAAGAGAAAAATACAGTACGCTTGAAATGAAAAGTTGCTGAGGTCCATGCTATTAAGCTGCTAACTACAAAAAATATGTTATGCACTGTGGCCCAATTTGTGTTGTCAAAACCATACATTCCTTGGAAAAACCATATAATTGAGTATATTGGATTTATAAATTTTGCAATATCAGGGTAGGAATATAGCCACCAATAAAATGATAGTACAAAAGACATTGAAAAGAAACTGAGATCTTAAACGGACAATGCCAATAGCATCAGAAAAAAGAAGATGATCCATGCCTAGAGATTCAAGGGACCAAGATTGTCATGTAGAAATTTGGTTTGCACCCAGTTTTGCTAAGAGCTACACTAATTGCCCTGAAGAAGGAAATAAATACAATCAGTACTAAGACCTTCCTTGATTTGATATCCTCAGAACACCAAAAGTAAGTTTTAACTACTGTCGATCTGTTTAATAGCCCATAACTCAGCAAGAAGATCCATACCAGAAACAAGAATACAAAAAGCATACTCCATTGAGGATCATCCATGTTACTATAATATTATCCTCAAACCAGTTCACCAGCTACAAATACTAAAAAACAATACTTCTATCACTCCATTTGTTCTTTCCTTCTTCTCATTCCCTCATCCAAATCATTGAGTGCATGCTGTTGACAAACTAAACCATTTTGAGGTGCTGAAACAATTGAAGATTCATAATCCATTCACCTGTAATTATAAATTTGATTTTGGCTGTCATGAGTACACCTATACTGCTGTATGCATGATATCACATTATCAGAGAACGAGGTGGAATGGTCGACTTACTTAATGCAAAAGGGAATTGTTAAATTTGCTACACTTCGAGTGCAATCATGCTCAGCAATTTCCTTCAGGCTTGTCCAAGCCTTTCTCTTTCTTTTACTTGACATACCAACAGTTCTTTCGCCATCTTCTGCAGAATCATTGCTTTCTGATTTTTTAGACCCTGATCTGTTTCTCTTTCTCCTCATTGCATCCAACAAAGTAGATCCACTTCTCACTGATGGAGTTGCTGGACAGTTTGTGATGGAAGAGTCTGCAGATGTTTTGGACAAAGTTATCTCATCTATTGTAATAATCTCATCTTTGCTTTTTGTGACTTTCTCCAAGTTGGCAGACTTCTGAGGCATGGACTTGGAAGGTTCTGATTTGACAGATGGCTTTGGCTTTGATGGGCATATTTCTTTCATGTAGCCTTTTGGAGTTCCTCTCTTTAGATTCCGATGTGAACAGAAGTGGCAGTTGTAAACCACACTATTCTGCATTGAAGAATTAGGTTTCTTTTGTCTATGCCTTACTTTCTTTTGAGTCTTCTCAATTCGCACCGTGCAGTTAAAGCCAGGTTGAAGAATCGTCTCACATCTACAAGACAGTTGATTTACAGTAAGGCTGAAGTGTTCTTACTAATCATCAGAAGAAAGCAAATAAGGAAAAGAGAAGAGTCAAGCTAAAATAACAGAACTAGATAATTAAATCAACCAACACTTGATGCCATTGACCGTTATCCTTGTGAAGGCAAACAATAAGCTGTAATGCATTACTCTAATCTGAAATCAAAGTGAGATGTTGGATACTGTGAAACTAAATGATTACATTTCATTTTCCAGCTATGTACATTATGATTAAACAATCATCATAATTTCTTGGACATTGTAGCTAAGCATGGGAAATATTCATAAATTAACAAATTCAAGGACACCATTATTTCAGAACATATGCACAAGGAAGAAATTTGCTTCAAGCAACATGCTCAGCGTTTGATAACAACTTAAAAACAAGAAAGTCTACCAATTTTAAAGTGGATTTTTAGGGTAGTTTGAATGCTTGAAATTAGACCAGAAACTACCCAGAAATCCATTTCCATGAACTGAAGACAGTAAATCAGAAACTTTTTAGCAATTTGCAATATTCCAGTTTTTAGCATTAAAAATAAATTTTAATCACAAAGACTTAATTTTGCATTGGGGATATTGGCATATAGCTTAGAATTTTATTTTGAATTTGAAGCTTATCAAAATTTAAGCATTAATGTATATTTGCAAATAACAGAAGATACAATTCACCGATGCCAAATCCAAGTAGATAACTCAAAGTCAAATAAAGTCCGAGTCCATCAACATATTTTAAAAACAGAAGTTTAGCAGACGAACCTCTGGCAAGGAATTAGAGAAGGTTCAGGAGGAACTCCCAAGATCTCTCCAGCAGCGGCAAATTGGCGGCCGAAAAAGGCACCGAGAGAGGGGACTGATGCTTCACCGCTTGCCCATACAGCTAGCTTTTGCAAGTGCTCGAGTTTCAAAAGAGACTTTGGATTACGAGAAGCGCCTTTGGTTTGTAGTTTGCCAGTTGATTCCTGTCTTAACGAGACAGAACTGTGAGACAGAGGTGCCGTCGCTTGTGGTCTTTTGGCGCCTCCTTTCTTGCCCATGGTCTTAAGTTTCGCTTAGGAATTTCAACGAAAAGATGGTGGGTGAGGGTGGAAGGCACGAAGGAAAAATAGGACAGATCACATCATCGGAGCGTCCTTACGAGGGAATGTTTTTAGGAGAGTGTTAAGCGACGTCGTTTCGGTGTTTGCATCATCTGTGTGTCCTCCTGGAACTATATAACTATAATGGTATATCTGTAATTTACTTTGATTCAAAGGCTATTTACAAAATTCGAGCAATTTCAATAAAAGCACCGAGTGCACCACCAAATTTCTTTCACCAGTAGTTGACGAGCCTATCATTCGCAATAGCAATTAGCAAGGTCTGAACAATTTTAGGATATGGGGAACAGGAGATTTGCGCAAATCTCCACGAGCGATGACGAAGACGAAGCGCCACCTCCGCCACCGAAAACTCGCTCCTCGGCGAAGTCGGAAGAGAACGAGAGGAAGAGGAAGAAAATGAAGCTTCGGGAAGAAGACGAAGAGGATGAGGAAGAAGAGAAAGTGAGAGGACGGAGGAAGAAGAAGAAAACCAGGGGAGGTAAAACAGTGGAGCCGGACTCAGAGGAAGATCCTGAAGAAGAGGAGGAGGAGGAAGAAGCTCCACAGGAAGACGCGAAGCCGGTTGGTGAACCAGTTAAGCATTCGGGAAAGGGAAGAGGAAGGAGGAGTCATTATGAGGCTTTTGAGTTCGATGGAAACCGATACGATCTTGTAAGTTAGTTGCTTAATTTGATTGGTGCAGTTAGGGTTTTTGTGTAGTTCAAATATTTTCGGGGTTTATGAATTTTAGTTGCATTTGGGCGGAATTAGGTTTTTTTTTTTTTTTGCACAGTTTCATTCTTCTAACAGCTCTTTATTTTGAATTTTGACAAGTATTTGGTTCTGTAGTAAACTGTACTTGCGGTTTATGGTTAATTGGTGGTTTATTCCAAACAGTCTAGACCAGGTAGCTGTTAATATGTGCTAGTATCAAATAGTTGAATTAGGTGTAAAGATGAGCTCATTTATGTGTCGTCATATCAAATCTAGGCTAAAGAACAATATGCTTCTGTTCACACCATCACCATTTTTATTTGCTTTTGTTGTTCTGCAGGAGGATCCTGTACTTTTAGTTCCTGAAGATAAAAAACAGAAGCCTTATGTAGCAATCATCAAGGTAACTGCATAGAAATGCTTTATGGTGTGCTAGAGCATTTCTATTGCTTCATTCCTAGGTATTCAAAATGGAGGGGACTGATCTGCTCTGCTTTTGCACCTTTTCTTCTGGATTATTTTGACATTGCATGGCTTGGTGACGATGTAAACTAGTCTTTTGAAGCATGTGCGAGAGTTATGTAGTATCAACAGGATCACAAGTGCACAAGCAAGTATAAAATTAAATGGCTAACAAAAGAATGGAAAAGTGCCAACCCCTATTAGTTCAGTTATTAGGACTCCTGATCAATTTCATATTGAATTACTATTGTAAATTTGGATTCAGCTATCATCTAGTTTAAAGATTATGAAAAGGTTCCCTGTTAGCAAAGACACATCTGTAGCTTTTTTATTTTTATTTTTTTTGAATCTCTTACTGCTAGCTAAATTGGGTTCTCTATTTCAATTAGTTCTCCATCTCCAAATTCTGCAGAATGATTTCATTTTCTTAGTTGGCATGTCTTTTTTTTTTCTTTTTTTTTTTTCATGATGTTGCATGATTCTAAAGGACTGTTGAATCTTGAATATTTTCTGTGTGCTCTTTGTTTTGGTCTTGGGGTTACATCATCAGTTAAGATTTGCACCTTATTTTATTTTTATGTAATTACTATGGTCTCTGGTGCACAAAGGACTCTTCGCAAACCAGTAAAGTAATTCATATTGTTTTCAACCTTTATTAAACATGCACGTGTTTCTCTAGTAATATATGCAATTGCTTTTACCATATGCTGCTTCCCTGCAAGAAGTATATTTGACCTACTTTTTGAAAGGGCAAAAAGTTGTTGATTTGTTTTTTTCTTGGTGGAAATATGGTTTTTCTTCTCGACTCCAAAAAAGTGAAAATGGTACACTGTTAGTTTCAACAAGTGGCTGAAATCACAAATCCTATCGGACTGTTGCATTTTATAAAAATTATTTTCACTATTGGTTTAATTGTATTTAATGGAATTTTTGTTCTCTTGATAGGATATCACTCAAACCAAAGAAGGTAGTATGATGGTCACTGGACAGTGGTTTTATCGACCTGAAGAGGCTGAAAGGAAAGGTGGCGGAAGCTGGCAGTCACGTGACACTCGGGAACTGTTTTACAGTTTCCATCGTGATGAGGTTCCAGCAGAATCTGTAATGCACAAGTGTGTGGTGCATTTTGTCCCTATTCACAAGCAACTCCCAGTTCGAAAACAACACCCTGGTTTTATTGTGCAGAAAGTGTATGACACTGTAGAGCGGAAGCTTTGGAAGTTAACTGATAAGGATTATGAAGATAATAAGCAACATGAAATCGATCTTCTTGTTCAGAAAACTCTATCGCGTCTAGGAGACCTTCCTGACATTGAAATTGAAGAAAATGCTGCTGAACCAGAAGATCAGTCTAAGGTCAAAAGAACTCTTAGGAAAAAGAATATTGCCCCTCTTGATGTTTCGAGGGAGGATGAAGCAACTATGAGGCCTGAGAATTTAAAAGCTGAAACACCAGGAAGTTGTCCCGGCAATACCTCCGAGTACTATGCAATCTTAGAGAAGTTTAATGCTCTAACTGGAGACACCCATCGTGATAAATGGTTGGAGAGGCTCCTTCAATGTGTTCAATACGTGTGCAGTTCTCCTGATAGCATATGTGATGATGAGAAAGGGAAATGTAGTTCTGATGCTGCTGACCATGAAAAAGAGCAGAAGTGCGAGGGCACTGCAAATGGATCTCAAGAAAAGAGTTCTAAAGTATGTAGAGAGTTGTGTACCTGTTCTTGGCATACCTTATTGGAACTCTGGATTTGTGATGAGATCATGATTGCAAGAATGGATGTTAAATGTTAGTGTCGTGAAAGTGATTTTCTAATGTTATGCTTTGTTGCATTTACAGAGCAAAAAAACTTTCTGCTGGCCGGATGATGCTGTTCCTGCAGTAACTGCTGTTGAGAAGGCCTCACATGAAGTTTTTTCCACTGATTTTCAGAAATATAACCAGAAGATGCGTCAGATATCTTTCAACCTGAAGGTTGGTCAATTTGATCGTGCACATATAGTTTTTGCGTTCTCTCCTCGCTAGATATTTTTGTTTATCCATCTGTTTACTTAATAAGAAACTAGTTGTGTTTGGTCTTGTAGAAAAATTCTTTTCTTCCATTTACGCCCCGTCTTGAAATAAGGCTTTAGTGGCGTGGATTGGATTTTTCCTTTCTTCTTCCTTTTTTTTTTTTTTTATCTTCAGTCGTCGACACGCTCGGGAGAAGTTTTGAGTATCAAGCTCTATCCGCATCGAGCTGATGTTAATGTTCCCGCGAAGAATCTGTAAATGCTAACTCAAGTTGTGTGGTCGCCACTTTGTCCCTATTCGAATAATGCACCTGCCAAGTTCGAAAATCTCGCACAATTATGAACCCCTGGTTTTATTGAGTGCAGAAAGTGGTAAGACCTGTAGTAGCACGGAGGGCTAAAGGAGCTCTTTGGATAGCGATCTATTTATTTGAATAAGGATATGGAACGATATTAAGTGTCATAGTGATCGACATCGGAAAGCAGAGAGGTCATATGAAACATTTGTTCCACGTTAAGTTATTCAAAAAGGACGGCTATGTTTCTTGCGTGGCTAGACGAACCAATTCTTTGACATATGCAATTGAGAGTAGATATAAATATTGTCCGCTGCTAGATTGAACCGTTGCAGAGAGACTTCACACTTCTAGAGTCAATCTAATATAGAATCCTATTAACGAGATGAAACTATATGTTAATTATTCGTGAAGCTGTTCTCTCCGTATAGGTATGGTCGAGAGTGGAGTACTAAAGCTCAACTAGCTTGAGGCTGATATAGTATTAAATATAGTCGCCGATAGACTCAATCACAGTGAGTAGAGAGTTGTTTACACAACTAGCAGTGCCACAATCGTCACAGTGTATTATGATCTATCATAGCGTAGGGAGCACTATTAAATGCGAAGAATAAACTAAAATGAGTCGTGATGAGCAGCTATTACATACGAGGCTTAGAAAAACTGCATGAAATACATTAGATGATCATGAGAAAATGGTATAGGGAAGAGGCACCATTCCCTTTCAATTGTGTTCTATGCATATATTTACGATGAAGAGCGAGTTATCCTCAGTGTAGTCAAGAAAATGATAGATTGGGGAAAGGAAAGGGTCTAAGCTGTATTGGTTAATGTGTTGGTGTAGAAAACATACGGGCTGACAGTTGTGCATTTGTCAGAGCTTGTAGCAAGGAAAATAGGGTAGGGTCTCTAGAGGTAGTCGTTGACAGGGTCGCAATATATGAGGTGGGCATCAACATGTGTGGGGCGGGGATCTTCTCTAAGTATCGATACGTGCTCTAAAGAAGTAGAATCTTATGACAATAGCGATGGTTTAGTATGTCTGTTTGTATTCCTTGGAGGGTCGATAACGTGCATGCCAATGGTAACGTTTATTGGAACTCACATTGGATTTTGGGGATGGAATGCAGTATTCCATAGATGGGCACCATACAAATACTGGAGATCGACTTATAATATAGTTTTTAAGATTCGGATTCCGGTCAAGGGTGGGAGCTCACATTGCCAAGACTGGCTTGCTGATAATGAAAAACCTTATTGGTTAGGTATGGACAATGTTGTTATTTAATCAACAGTGAGAGGACACACACATTACCCTTGGCCGCGCTGAAGGGCAGCGGAAGTGAATTGCGTGGCTCCCCTAGGGTGACTCCGACTGAGCAATAGCGAGTAAACAGGAGGAGCACTTCACTCGACGTATAGACAGCACTCTTCTTCCTTCTACCATAAGCCTTTAAGTGCTTTCTTCCTCAAGATATGAGAAGTTAATCCCAGTAGCACTGTATATAAGCACGCGTCACGAAAATCATTTAATGTATATTACACGAAGAGATCTTAAGTAAAGTTCTGTGTGGCTCACACATGAATTATTATTTCCGAGGATATCTCGTGAGACAGTTTATAACTCGTTGTTTTGACATAGCGTTAGCTTCTAATCTGCACGCGCAAATTCTTCGGTGGCTCTTTATATAGGTTAACATGTGTTTAGGTTCATAATATAGTGGAGTTTTCTCACTGGTGTGAATTATACAGAGCAAATTGGGTCTAGTTTAGTCAATAGGCTAATTTGTGTTATTATTACGTTCTTCTACCTGTATTGTTACACTGACATCTGCTTCATGAAAACTATCATAGTGCTTTTTGTGGAGACACGTAGATGTTTTAGAGTAGATTATTTATTACAGTCTGATTCTTGCACTTCTTCATAAATTTTTTTTATATTTCGCTCGAGTTGTTTCTTCTTTATCTTATCGTCCTATATGTCTTGAAAAGACAAATAACGTGCAGTAGTGCACTCAGGGAGCTGTGGCATAGGTTGGCATAGTGGATGGACATAGATGTATACACTCTTCGTACGAGCTGTATATCACGAACACGACGGGCGAGATTGCGTAGTTCGAGTGAGTCCTGAGTGTTAGTATTTAGAGACATATAAGCATTGTGCATATTGTCTTAGCATCTAGGAGGAAGTAGTGCGGCTGGAAGGGACATCTATATGAGGCGCATATCTTGAAGTAAAGATGCTCTATAGGCGTGAACTGCAAGCGGTTAATAGATATATATAATTCCGACTTTCCCATTTGCCTCGCCCGTACAGCCGGATCTAAAAGGGATTGGGTTGCTTTTGGGTATGTGGTGAGATTTCTGTGCAAAGACAAACGGTAGACCAATTTCGCTATGGTGTTATCCCCTTCATAAGAACACCAAGCTAAGTAATCTGTGGCCCATTTTGTGGAGTTCTGGGATGATATAGATCACTTTGGATTCTCTAACGTATTGTATTTTGGATGGGCATTACTATATAAGATGTGTCCACTGTGTATCTGTTTGGAGCTGCGCGTGTCATTTGTATGTTGCTTACTTCCTATATGGTGAATTTGTTGGCACTTGCACTATCTGATGCATGTGATTGAGGGGTAAGGGAGGCAGCGGCGAGGTAGGATGTGGCAGGGCGGCCCGACCTCAATTTTTTTTATTTTTTTTTAATTGATTTTTCATTCTTTGGCCCTGATTAAACTATTCTGTAGAAAAATTTCTTCTAATGTTTTCGTTTCTGTTTAAAATTTTGCCGCCCCTAATTTTAGATGAAGCATTAGTACTTGACCAGATGACAGAGGAGAGAGAACAACAAGAAGGTGAAACGAACGCACCCTTAATGATGTTTACAATTATTGGGAGGGTATGCGAGCATTAGAATCTAAGTTGCAAAATGATTGAGATTAATGGGATTACAAACAACAACAGTCAAGAGAAAATAAAAAAAATATATGATAAAAGCCGAATAGCTAATAAATATATTGTCTCGAAGCTGTAAAACGAATCGAATATATTCAATTTATAGCTTTCAGCAAATGTTGGGCCGTTTGTACATCATAGCTAAGTTTTTTCTTGCACTTAATTATCTCTTACTCATAATGTAAAAAACAATATAGTTAATTCCTTTTGGCATAATCGAGGACACGTTATTCATAACTTTTCATCTTCTTGCCATCTTAGCTTACAAGCATCCTTGCTAGCTTCTTCCGACGTCTTTCTTTAATGGATTGCAGTTTTGGAACTTGGGACTTTTCTTAAACCTTATTATTATTTTCTCAATTCATATAAATTAATAATAAATATAGGTATGACTCCAAGCATCATATTATTGTCAATTCACGCAACTAATAGTTTTCGATTACTTGATTAATTTCCAACGACCCTGTTGAATTTCATATGAAAGAACGTCCACGCAAAACGGCCTTCAGTTGTTTAATAAACACCCAGAATTTGAGTAAGGCGATCAGGTCTAATGGGCATTTTTATTTACTAGTCTGCTCAAAAATACAAACATGGAGTACGCATGTCTTCATTGAATAACACGGGGATTTGTCTTTTTAGCTGAACTCTTGATTCTTTAGTGGAAAATGTTTTGTATTTTATGAATAAACAACACAACAAATTAAAGCTGCGATCAGCTAGTTAGGGGCACAATCACACACCGTCAAAGTATTAAAGTTGCCAATTGATCTGATCACCAGTAACGTGCTGGAGAAGATGAATAAAGCAAACCATACACATAACAAGAAGGAGATACAACTCGAAGGAAGAGGAATTTTCCGCGCACGATACTCTACGCCGGTTCTCTGTGAGAAACAACCATGGACCGTGTGTGGTTCCATAGACTTCGTGTCCTTTTTTTTGCTTTTAACTGCTGTTTTTCTTTTTCTTTCATTCTATCTTTTTTTCCTATGTTTGTCTTCTTGGAAGGGTATCTCACTTTTTTATATGGTGTAAACAGTTATCATAAATATTGACAAGATTTACTTGAAAACCTATGATGGTCAAATGCCCTTTGCATATACTATCGGAGGTTGGCCACTATAGATACATGCAAATAAACAAAGCCATTTAGAACATTTTATTTTAACATTTCAAAACACAAAAACATAAAAATATACTCAGGAAGTATTCGGTCAAAGGCTTAGAAAATAGCTTTAATCATAACAAACTAAATACATAATATCTTTAAACGGACTTATAATTCAAGAAATATAAACATTAGAACAAATTAAGCTTTTATTTTTTTAGAGGCGGACAAACTAAACTATAAGGTGCTACTGACCTTCAATTAAGATGAATATTTAAGCATAAACACTCAATCATAGATGCCATGAATATGCATCTTAGGATAAGAAACATGGATTTGGATGCACATCATACACACCTAATAGCAGTCATTGATATATATAATATATAGTATATTATAATATTTAGGAAACGATTTTAGAAGATTTAGAAGATTTCCTGCCCTCGCTATTAGATCAAGTGAAAAAGGAAAATATTTTTTTACAAACATCTAAACCATGAAACATAAAATTTTTTAATAGCGGCAGTGAATATAATTTGTTGACTAAATTGTATAAATGAAACAGCCCCTCTGAACTTTTTATTTTCAAAACTTTTTTAACAAGCGTTGTTTATTAAAATCAAAATCGCAAAATTTTGGCCCGCGTGGGTTGCCAATTGTAAACATAGTCCCAATTCGATGCCCTAAATTTTGGGAATTTTGGGTCTAAGCCAAAAACAGTTCATTCGGGAATTTTGCGATTTTTGGATGACAGTTAAAAGTCGTGTGTTCGGCGGCTCTATGAGGCACGGTATAAACGTGAAACACGAGGATTAGATCTATTATAATATATATATAGTATATTAATTAATTATTTCTAAAATTTAAAAATATTGACCTATTAATGCACTCTGTATTATTAGTAAGGTTGGAGGAAAGGTGCAAACATAATAAATATTAAAATAATCAAACCGGACCGCTGGAGAATTTTTAGAATGCGATTTTTCGAAAACCACACGAATAGCTACGTGGAGGAAAAACTCGAAACGCGAACAATGGACCAGATACTAATCGGACCGAACCGGTCGAGATCGCGAACCGGAGATGGGCCACGCACTGTTTCCTCCTTCTTTTCTTTTTCCTTTTCTTTCTCTCCTTCCTTATTCCCTCCTGCCCTCGCGCACAGGCTTTGGTCTGTGCATCGGGTGAATCTTACATGCCTCTCATGCTTCCCCTCCTCTCTCGTCCTCGTTTCCGGCCACCGTTCAGTCGAGAACGAGGTGGTGGTCGACTCACCTGGCACTTGTGTGCTCGGCGGATCATCTTTTCTGCCTCCTCTCTTGGTTGCATGAACGGAGCTCCAGCGGCGCGGATCGAGCCGTTTGCGATCGACAGCGCTACTGGCCTTTCTCCGATTTTCGGCGAATCCCGGTTGATCCTCCCGTCAGACCGCATCGTCAGGTGCTTTAGATGATGGTCCTTCAGTGATCGACGCTCCGTCTTCCTCGCATGAACAGTATTCCCCCCATTGGTCCGTGATTTGCTTGAGTTCTTGATGAATCACCATCGGATGGCGGCTTGAAGGTGGCTGTGGAGTCGAATCCGGCCAAACGAGCACGCCTGCTCGATCAAACCGATGTAGATTTGGACTCCTTGCTCGTGGCCTCCTCCGGTGCCTCGGCGAAAATTGGAAGTCAGGTGGTGGTGACCGGCTTTCATTTTCTTGGGGCGGTTTTTAGCTTTTCCCGGCCACCTGTGCACGGCGCCGACCGGCGGCGTCGCGGTGACCGGCCGGCGACGAGCTTCCGCGAGGCCCCGGGAGACAGAATTCTCTTTTCTTTCGGTTTGAAGATCGGGAATCGTCCACCCGATTCTCAATTGGGTACGTTCAAGACTTCAATTCTTCAATTTTTTTGCATATATAACATCTAATTCGGATTATTTAAATTAATTGTGTTTATAGAATGTCAACATTTAAATCTTGGGACATTTTAGTTAACTTCGAATAGGTTATTTAATCGAAGACTTTGATACTATTAGGTTGAAGGCTTTTGAGAATTTTTTAATGTGGGAAACTTCATAGAAGAAATTGGAACTTAGGATTTATTTGTTAAGAAAAATGTGGATATAGATTAAAGTTAAGATAATATTTAAAAATCACCTATTCAACCTAATTAGATATATTAATGGTTTGAACTTCTAGGACATATATCTTGTGGAATATGTCGTAAGTCAAACGTGAAGGACAAATTGGAAGTAATTAGTCAGATAATTAGGATGATCGAATTAAATAAACAGTATCTACAAAATAGTTAAATTGTTAAAAGGAGTTTTTAACAACGTTAACAATTTAAAATTATCAAAGTTATTAGTTTGGTTAGCTTAATGATTTAACAAATAATCTGTGTATGAAGTATTGTTGAACAGGTTGAATTTCGCTAGTAATTTATAAACCTGGTGGGTTGAGATAGTGGGCCGTGTTAATGTTGATGTTTTAAGGAGGAAGGAAATTCAACTGTTTGAGATCGCCCGACGGAGTGGGCTGGTGTGCATGAATGATTAAATAATATATAGTTGATAATTGTGGGATATTTGAGCAGGTTAGATTAGTCCATATTTTAGGGGAGGGTGTGCAGAGAAATTCTCGATAAAAACTTGCAGACTAGTTCTTAATTAACGATATAATTGAATAAGTTTATTTTTATGATTATTCCTATATACTTATTCATAATAAATAAAGTCGCTCTATTATTTTATTTATCATGCGAATTATTAGTAGTTTAATTAAATACAATATAACGTTATTGTATTGTTATTATTATTGATTACTTATTATTATTATTCATTTATTTTATTATTATGTTATTAATTAGTTGCTCTTCGTTGCCGGTTGTATTGTTAATTTTATTTATTTTTTATTTGCTTGCATTTGAGTATGAATGGTCTATATCATTGCATTGCATTCCAATATGTAACTGATCCATATGTCTGCATTGATATTTGCAATGGTTTGATTAGATGTCTGTGGATCAGCTATGCTTTGTTTGTGTGGAGTTGGGTCGATGAGGTTGGTAACCATGGGTTTTGTGAGACCGTTACCGCGCGCGTTATGTGATCCTGATACCGTTACGTTGATATATACCGGGTTCGGTGGTTTCATGGAATCCACGTTACAGTTACGCGCGGTATGGGAGATGCTCCGGAGCGGTCCGGTCCGGGGGTGTTTGATTGGACCCAGCGTGTGCCTACCGGGTTACCGTACCGAGTAACCACTCAGTTTGCTCTGTCGGGTTGCGCACCGGAGTGGCCGGGACAGTCTAAGATTTGATCGCTGCTTCGCGAGGGTGGCTCACTGTTGTAGCGGCTTGAATGAATTCTATGATTTGGAAGGAGAACCACCGGTGCTTCCTGTTGGTATTAAAAAGAAAAGAAAGGAGGGAAATAAAGAAAAAAAAAAAAAACCAATGAGAGGGCCTGGTCAAGTGAAGGAGTTCGAACCGGTCGGCTCCAGTTATGGGGGATCGGCTCCCTGTGCACACGTGAGAGGATGAGCCCAGTGGGAGAGCGGGCTCCATCCGGGGTTAACGGTGACTCCACTGACGCGCAT
>NW_023591291.1:0-21357 GCF_014843425.1 Jatropha curcas | reverse complement strand
GAGATGTAAGTACTAAACGATCCCACTTGTTTAATTTTAGTAATGCGTGATTTTTTTGGTCCGTATTTTGGCATTTTAATCGCATATTTTATTTCTTTAATTCTATTTTCAAATTTTTTTTCTTTTTTAATTTATAATTTCCAATTATTTCATTATAATAAGAAATTTGGTCCCGTGGACCACTAACAAAGGTGGACTGGCTTTTGTAAAATAAATGGGCACACCGTCCTCTTTTTCGTGTTTTTTGGTATTTGTGTCTTTATTTTTGGCAAGAACAAGACTTCATAGTTGTTTAAAATTATAAACACACACGGATCAGTAAAATAAAAAGCAAAAAGTATTATAAAAAATGTAATAGATATCATATATATTCATTAATAACATTAAACTGTTAGCAAGGTCCTCCAAAAATAATAAAAATAATATAACATTCTAAATGTTCAAAAAAAATGTCAAAAAGGGATGGACGCGGAGCAGGACTATACCGCTGGCTACGCTCGAACCATGCCAGGCAGTCGCAGGGGGTGAGACATGGGTGCATCAATCGGAGAAGAGCCATCCTCATCCTCCTCGGAAGAATGCGATGCGCGGAATGCCCTCAATCTCAGCCTCGTCCGAGAGCCGCCTATACCTCCGCCTTGGAGTCGGCTCCAGCAAGCGCTGGATTGACGAAGACTGATGCCTTTTCGCAGGCCTTACCGATCTCCAGGTCTCTGAAAAAAACAGAAGATGTTATAGATGAAAAATAAATAAGGTAAGGAAAAAAAGGGAAAAGGAAGGAACAGAGACACAGGAGACTCGTTAGCTCCACGGTCCGCTCATGGGACATCAAGGAGTAGAGTGCCGATGCGCCGGATGTAGGATCGTGACTAAACCGAACTGGCGGGGCGAGAGTCTCTCTGATACCCTCTGGGGGCTCGGGCACGAGGCATAACAACGAAACATCCCATAAAAAAAAAGGCTTTCAGGGTAAACGTGCTGTATAACTTTGGTACAATTCGGTTTATAACTTACATGTGTAGTATGCTCAGGGGATCCAACTGCACCGAGGAGGAACCTGCCGAAGATCAGCGAATTGACGAATGGGGCCTCGATCACCAGCCTAAGAACCAGGGTCCGAGACACCACCTCCAATGTCCGGTGGGAACAGAGACTCCACGGCCAGTAACTACACCAGGGCCGTCCCAGGCCGAGCAGGCCGCACACAGCCCGCCTCGCCGCAGGCCAGACCCCGCCTACAGCCGCTGCCGTCTGCTCGTTTAGGGGAGCTGTAGTCTTATGCGTCTTTCGTCTCCTTAGCAATAAGTTATAAGAGAAAATGATGGTATCATGAATCCTGAAACAGTGAAAATAGTAAATGAAAAGGTTTAAAAAGTAAGTGTGGCGCCGCAAAGGAAGATCAGCAAGTCACCTGAGTGTACTGCAGAGGAAATCCGGGGAGACTCGGCGCCTGCGGTCCGAGAGGCGAAGTAAGAGGGGGAAATCACCGTGACGAACAGAAAAATCGTGTCACAGCCGAGAAAACCTCTAGTACCCACCTCCAAGTCCTACCCGGGTCAAGCCCTCCAGAGACACATGTGCCTCGAGGAGGGGCATGAGGCAAACCTCCGCTGTGACCTGGAGGCGTATCGGGGAGTTGTCAAGAAACTGCTCTCTCCGAAGTAATACGGGTCGGTGTCGGATGCCCAGTATCCTTCTGCATCGAAGACACCTCGGAGCCGGGTGTGTGAACTCAGCCACCTCGCCGGTCCCGGGTAGCGGCCTCCTAGTCTCGCAATCCCTAAGGAGTTCAGGAAACAGCTCATAAAGAATAAGAAATGACATAATTGTTGTGCATTAAAATAAAAAAGAGAAAGAGGCTAAGCTAAGCGTTTCAAGGGTTTCTGTTTGTACTTACATCAGACAGCTCACCGGTCATTAAGGAAGCTCCGCCAGTGACTACTCCAGGACCTCGCTACTGGGCATAAGTGTGATGGCAATGGGGCCAGATAACGAGGAATTCCTCCTAATGACTCGAACCAGAGAGATCGCCACTATACTGCCGGAGTACCGCTTCGGGATAGATACAATACTCGTAGGACGCATACCATGCAGTAGAGAAAAGAAATGATCAATCAGTGCTAGCCTTGAACAGTTGGAAAATGATAAAGTAGAAGGAACCGAAGAGTTGAAAGAATGTTACCGTGTCCAGTGGCCGGATGAACAGCCAGTTCAGGACTCGCCCGCTACCGCCGGACGGAGTCCAGGAGCACATCCAGACCGTGATAGAGATGAGCCAAACGATTGTGGCCGCAGTCGATGGGTAGGACCGCGACGCGTGGCTCAAGATCCCAGACGATGCCAGCACCGGTAGCCGATAGGGGTTAGTGTCTCCTTATTTGGAGGTGTTGTCAATGCAGGCAGCTGGACGAGATGATGTAAAACAAGAAGCCAAACAGCCTGGTCCCTGCTCCTGCCCGAGTATAACGCAGAAGCGGCAAGGTCGGTTGCCTCCTGGCCGACAACTCCGTCCAAGCAGGGTGGGGACCAAGTCTGGTCCTGATCCTCGTCCGCCCAGAACCTCGGAAAATAGACCATCTCATAAGACATACATCCCTGCACAGTGTAACGGGGTCTGGTGTGGTGACGACCGAGACGGGTGAGAGCAGAGAGGCGGCGAGCTAAGCTTGAGCACTCGGCGGAGAAGTAGCTGTCTTGGTACTCCTGGCACGACGCTGTGTGTTTTTGCGAGCGAATGTACCAGCGGGGGAGATCGGGCCCAGTGAAGCGCAGACCGGAGTGATGGGCAGCATAGTCTATGCGGGCGTCAGGTCATCTCGCCAAACCGAAGATTGAAGGTGTGAGTGCAATCGTGTCGCCACTCGCTGCCAGTCAACATGGCGTATCGCGCGATAAGCGGGGCGGGACAACGAAGGCTGGTGTGCGGCGCAATCCTGCCAGCGTAATCTCCGATACGGCCTGCAAGCGACGACCCGCAAGACTCCGCAATAAGGTGCCTGGGGTCCTAGCAAAGTCCACCAAAGAAAGAGGCGGAGGCATCAAGTGGCTGCATGTCCACCCGAACGGGCCTTGCCTGAGGATTGAACCTGTAAAGAAATGGTTTCAATTTCAGATAAATAGGGTCATACTAAAGCAATTGATGTTCAATTGTTCTTCTATTGGCAGGAAAACTAAATAACCCAAGTTGTCGGTTTGAGCCATAGCATGGCGGTGCACGCAACTACAAAAGCCGCGTACAGCCGTGGCTAAGCACAGTTTGTGTCAGCGGCCAACTTGAAGCCTAAGGTGTGCGGCACCCTGTGAAAGGCACACAGTTGCGTCTGCGCACTAGGACTCAAGTTCTGCCTGCGCCAAAGCTGGCTTCTACTTCCACTGGCCACAGCTGGGCGTCAGCGCAACTGTTCGATTAGTTTTAGCGCCCTAAAAGAATAGATGTGGCCACCAACTCAAAAAGCTGCGCGCACGCAATAGCTCGACAGTGTTGACGTGCGTGACGCAACTGTTCAAGAACTCTGCCCTCGATGAACGAAGTCCAGGTCCGCGTCACCCGCAACTGTTTCTTAGTTGCAAAAAATAGCCGAGTGACGCAACTATATCGAGAGGTACCGCAGGTAATTCAATTTTTATAGCCTAAATTCGACTATATTAGTGTTATTAGTTCATGAATTTTTTCAGGGGCAAAATCAAGTCGCACGTAGAGTTACCTAACAAGGTGCAAAGTATCCAACGAAATCACTCTAAAACACAATGAAAAAAAGGGATCGATTCAGAAGTTCAAAGGCATAGCTAGGTTTCTGGCGCCTCGAACAGTAGCGTCAGCACCACTGTTCCACAGCAACAGGAACAGCTGTGTCACGAACTGTTCATTGGAAGAGAACAGGCCGACCACGCAACTCCTACCGTTGCGTACGCGAACTGATGACGGCAGGCACAAGACTCTAAAAAGGGTATCGTATACTACAGAAATTATGATTCGAAGCGTAAAAAAAACAAAAAAAAAAGAGAGAGACGTACATTTTTTTAACATTACCTCGGCACTGAAAAGCGCGCAGCATATTCGGGCTCGTCTCGTATCTGAGACCGGCTGAACCTGTGGCCCAGCGACGGAAGGAGCTGCAATCGGCCGCCGTCCCGGGGGTCAAGCGGGTTTCGAACTACACCGGGCACCAGGCTCTCCATCGAACTCGGATAGTCGGGTAGGGCACCGAGGGTCTTCCATCTCCGGAGTGATAAGGCAGAATGCAGGGAATTTCAGAAATTTTGTAAGTTGAAGACAGTCTTTTTCGTTGAACAAGTTTAGAGAATTTTCAATTGCTGATGGGTTGTGAATAAGTAAGAATGAAATTGGGTTAAGTAAGGAAGGTTACTTATAGTGAAGTGTTTATGCTAGGGCGCCAAGCCCATTTCTACCAAGCAATGGGGTCGGCGAAGCCCACATGGCGTACCCAGGAAGCCGCAAGCAAGGAGGGCAAGCGGAAGCCCGTTATCCCGTGTTTGAAGCCGCGAACAGGCCTGTTGCGGTCCCATTTCGAAAAGCCACACGACGGTCCAGCTTCGGACATTTGTACCGTCGAATGTGACGGTACTCGTAGCGGACTTCAAGGGCAATTTACTTGTTCACCTGTACCGCACGAGGGGCAGGGAACAATCAAATGCCTCGAGATTACCGCTCTCGTCTAGGTAAGTTTGTTTTCGCTTTAAAAAACCGGCGTATATTATAAAGGGTACACATAAAAATGCTTGAAGTTTTCCTTTTAATGATGGCCGAAATTTTTGGGTAAAAATTTTTGCAAAATGATTAATTATGGCCTACAAAAGTGGATATTTGTTGGTTTTGAGGCCGGAATTCGTGGAACCTGGGCAAAAAGTAATAAACGTCTTTGCCTTAATGTGAATCCTTTTTTCATAATTAAGCGCATGTGGAAGCATGTGATGGTTCTCAGATAATTTTCTAACAAGGAGGCATAAGTTCAAGTTTGCAGCACGGATATTCGCTCTTTCTTCTGGTGAATGCAATTTTTCTAAGGCCAACAGTCGATGGGTTTTTCGGAAGGCGCGATAGGATCCTTACTGATGGTAGTGATGGGTGAATTGGCGAAGGCAATGAGGTCAGAAACAAATTCAAACAGTGATGATGTAAGTTGCGAAGTTCTGTTTTGAAAATTTCTCCGCAACCAGGTGCAATATTGATGATCGAATTTGGCGAAGTTGACTGCGGGTAAAGAACGCGACAATCTTTCCGGGTCTTGGAATCAAAACCGGATGGCCTCGAGGATGCCTATTTTCTAAAACCTCTAGTTGGAGGCAGGACTGGAGACCAGACAAAGGCCGATCAAAACGCGAGGCCGATGTAGAGGTGGCATCAGACCAAAGAGTCCCTTCAAAGGCGGTTCAAACAGAGCTTTCAAGAACTTTTTCTATTCAAACCGACATCGTTTCGGTGCGATCAAACCGAAGGCCTTCGAGGATTGTCGTCTCTTCAGAAATTGCAAGTCGGAAAAAGGCGCGACAAAAGCCGGATCAAACGCGAGGCTGAGGAGGCGAACCAGTTATTATCAAGGTCCAACAGATCCTTCAAGGCCAGATCAATAACTGAGTGCCTTGGAGGTTGTCTATCAAAGCCGATTAACCGAGTTTTGAAGTCATTGTGCACTAAATTCAATGGAAGCCGACAAATGCCTATCAAATCGAGCTGAGGAGGCGATTCCAGTTACTTCAGCTGTCCAAAATCCTTACAGGGCCGATCAAACCGAGCCTTGGAGTGTCTTCAAAAGCCTGTATTAAACCGATGTTTTGAGAAGTTTCCATTCCCTACAAATTCAAGTGGAAAGCCGGACAATGCCTGAATCAACGACCGAGCTGAGGAGGCGACCAGAGTTATTTCAGTCCGCATTAAATCCTTCATGGCTGATCAAAGCCATGAGCCTTGGGAGTGTCTTCAAAGCCGATTAAAACCGAGTTTTGAAGTCATTCACAATTGCAATACTGGAGAGCCGAACAAAGCCATCAACCGATGCTTTGAATTCATTCACATATTACAACAATTGGAAAGTCGTGTAAGCGCGGGATCAACACACGAGCTTGAGAAGGTGTTCCAGGATATGATCGTTCAGCATCCGTTGCCAAAGTACCAATCAAAACCGGAGCTTTCACGGGAATGGTGATATGCCAGATTAGTAAGGTCGCGTCAATTGGGACCACGTATTAAAACATTAAATGCAGTTTAATTAAGCAATTAATGATAAAGTGGTGGGGGCATGGAACTGTTGACTTGGTGTAAATCTTTATGAAGCCCCCACCTGACTACCAATGATGATATGAGGATAAGGAACAAGTATCACTGATCGAAGAGCCAAGAAGTGTTTGAACCGGAAAAAACTTTAAACCAAACGCGCCCAGAGCAGGGCCTGACCCGCCTTTAGGGTGTGCGTCACGCAAACTACTACCGGAAGTAACGTGACAGCACGTCATTTTTTTTTTTTTTTATTTTTTAGCTGCGTCACTGCAGGGCGTCTAAGCAGGGCTGACAAGGACCTCTGGGCCCGCGCCATTGTAGCGGCCATGCACTGTTTGTGGAGGTATGGTGGATACGTGCGGGCAACTGTACAAAAGTTAAACTCGCGGTCACGTAGCCTTACGGGTAGCGTCACGCAGCTAATACCGTGTGCGTGACGCGACTATCCTCTGATTGGCCCTAAGGGCCATATAAAAATACGCAACATCTTTTGCAGCAAAAACGGGACTTTTTGAACACGTTTGGCTCTCGATCTATACTCTAAGAAATGATTCGGGCATTTTTGAGTTTAAGTTTTTATGGTTTAAGACAGGACTAGAATGTGTTCTTTTCCTTAAGAATTCAACTGAGTAAATACCTTGGGGAAGATTCAGTCAGTTAGATATTTTTAGAGTTCAAAATCAAGAAAATGACCTAAAAAAAAAGGATAAGAAGGAGAAAAGAGAGGAAAGAAAGAAAAAAAAGAACGATACTTAGTTTGTGAAGAGACTTAGTGAAGCTGACACTTGCTGGGAACGTGAAAACAACGTCTCTAAGTTAAGTCTCAGCATATGCGCAATCCTCAAATCTGCAGTGGGCAAGGTAACTAATCGAGCTTTATCTTTCATTTCTATATTTTAATCTCTTAAAATCTCATTTTGATAATGTGCTAGTTGATCTGTTATTGATAAATACTGGCTAGCTACTAACCTGCATGACCGCGAACTGGTTCATGAGGGTCGTCAAAAGGCCCTTAGCCTGGATTGGACCAACCTGCATGACGCCAGGCTGTTTCTGTTGATGCGTACTCAGCTTATATGTTGTTTTATACTTGTATCTAAATAAGTTTGCGACTGTAAATAAATAATCAATATGTCTGAGTATTTTAATAAGTCCGAAGCAGTTCTGTTCAAGCGTTAGCTAGGAGTTGGAACCGTCAAGCTACAACTGTTATTGGCATAGAACCAGGCTGCGTGACGCAACTGTTCTTTCATCATAGAACAGCTACGTGACGCAACTGTGTCTAATGATCCTATAGGCGGGACCAATACCAGAAGTCCGTCGGGCGCGAATTACGTTCTCATAAGAACAGCTGCGTGACGCAACTATTACAAACCCGCGGAATAAAAGATAAGAAGCTGCGCCCGGCGAGCTGTTCTTTCGCATATCGAAGCAGCCGCGTGACGGGGCGAGGGCTTTGTCTTCTAGTTCCCAATTGAACTTTTATCATGTTTGTTCTTAATTTCATTTCCATGTAAAATAGAATTTCTAAGCTTAGTATGCGGGAAATAATCAATAATGGGTCAAATTGAGTTTAATCAATACCAAGTCAATTATATCGCTGTTGTTGATATGTGTATTTTAGAGATTTAATATTTGTTTATTTCGCTTTTAACTTATTATTAAACTCGTTTGTGGCCCCGCCTTTAACCGATGAAGGAGTTGTGGCAAGAAGCGAGTCTTTTAATTTTATTTGATAAATGTAATAGCGTGGATGATGAATAGGAATGGATGAAAATTAATTTATGAATGATGCAATGAATGTATTTTACTTGGAGAGATTAAAATTTAATTTTCCACATAGGAACTCGGGTTCGATTTTAAATTGCGTAGGATGGGTTTTAAATGATTTAGGCTTTTCTAAAATGAAGAAATCAATTAGAAAATTTGTGAAAGGTTAAAAAGACGGCCAGGTGTTCCGGGCGTTCGGGCTTCCAACGGGCCCTGACGTAGCGCTAATTTCCCTTACCGTAGAATCGTGTACGTTGGGTACGACGCTACCAGTTTTTTCTAAAATAATTTGGGCCTTAAATAAAAGTGGTTTAGAAATGGAGTCATTTAATAATAAATTAAAATTGGAAACGGTCCCAATTGCCCGGAAGCAAAAATGGGTGGCGACTGAAAAAATATAATTTATAAGACCGATTTATTTCGGTAAAAAAAAAACACATTGCGTATCCAAAAGATTTTTATCACGCTTTTCTCCAAAAAACACAACCAATCGAGAGAAATGTAATTTATAAGACCGATTTATCGGCATTGCGTATCCAAAAAGATTTTTATCACCTTTTCTCCAAAAAACACAAACCAATCGAGAGAAATGTTTTCGAGATCCTTCCGGGGTTTTTCGGGATTTCGGCGAAAACAAAAGCAAGCATTATAATTCTTTTATAAGAGATATCTATTAACATCTTTATTAAATTTTAGAACTGATTGTTCAATTTTAATATTGATTACCTATGCACACATAATCATTTTGACTTAGAAATCTTTCTCACATAATATATAACAAAAAATTTTTAACTCCAAACAAATTCTTATATATTTATAAATTCTAAAATACTCTTCAAATCTTAATTCATATTCTAATGCTTATCATTTCTATTCCCATTAATTCATAGAAATCATAACTCTATGCGATCAATATCACCAAGCAATAATAATCATCTCTTATATTTATCCCTTCAACCTGTTTTATAGCTGATTCATTTCCTATATAGACATATCAAGTTGTCGATATCTTTTCTTACCAATCCAGATCACTTACATATACATATTCATAATTAAACAACTAATCGATTTATCATGGGATACTCTTCATCATTCATCAATTTACTCTCTTATCACAGCAGAATACCCCTTTATTGGAATTATTTTAATTGCCTTAAAGAAATAATCCATTTCTCTAAATTCATACAATTTCATATTCTTATGATCAGTGCATTAAATTTTTTTATATCCAAGTATTCAATAAACACTTCAATTATTAAAACAATATAGCCTCAAGCAAATTAAGATTTTCTTACTTATTCTATAATTAATCATAGGATGCCAATTTTATACAAACTCTATTAATTGGTTCCTAAGTATTAAAATGAATTAATTTTCATTATAACAATAATTTACATATTTTATAATTATAATCATCCATTTATTCACAATACCTACATATCTCATAATTAATTCATACAACTCTAAAATATGCTTTTCTCCAGAAGACATTTGTCACACCCCAAAAAAGATGGTGCGATGGTCCTAGAGTCCAGGTAGGCTTAAGGCCACCAACCACATCGTAGAACCACAATTGAACTAATCCAATTTAATACATTACTTATCTTGATTAATTACTTAGGTGGGCTATAGTCATCTTACTTACTTTGATTGAGTTTCCGGAATCATTGAGTACAATCTTCTCACACTATATATAATCACATATCACTCTCTCATACTATTGTTTACATTATAGCTCATATACATACCATACTAACATCATTCACAAAGGTACTACGAAGCAACTAGAGTTCATATAACTTATCAACAACTTATAATATCTAACAACTATTTACATTATTCACGGGTTTCTTGTTGGAAGAAGGAAGTCAAGAAGCTGCCCGACCTGGATCACCTCTACCTGAAACCACAGACGCTTGAGTGTGTCGTCAACTCAGTGAGATTATAGTGTCATATCAGTAGCATGTACATTGAAAAGTATCTCAGAGTTCAATATTTATAGTAACACAAGATGGTAGTACCATTATATCTCATCAACAGAAATAAGTCCATATAAAGGATTCACAATAATCGGATCAATATCACAAAGGCAAGTCCATATAAAGGATTCAGCAAATAATCGGATCAATATCAAGCAAAGCAAAATCAATCAATATAATAGATAATCACAATAGATAGCACTGAAGAAAATAAATACTTCTAATGTACAGTTCCAGTGCGAGCGACACATTCACAACTTTAGGGAGTAACTTCTTGTAAACATCCCTTCCCGGTCCAGCCCGTTAACCCGAATGAACCAGAGCCGAGACGCTACAAGATCTGGTTGAACTTATGTCTGTCCATGCCTGATATCATCTCTGTATGCTAAATATGAATATAAAACACTCCCCAATTAAACTTTCAAACTTTCAATTATCTCCAACTAATCATCATAACACAACAACACTTTATATTATAATATTCATAACTGTATATAATCCTCAATAGGCAGCTTAATTCGCACAATTAATGTCATTGCATGGATCTATATCAAGTCCTTCATGACCGTCAATCATCACCAAACTTAGTAAATATTTCATATTAAATCATTTCCTCCAAATACTTACACCAAAATAATTACATGCTTCAATTATATTTCCAATTACATAAGCTCTGACAAATGTAATAGTTATACATGCCATAAATCTTAATACATGCCATACTTCATAATTATACAACTCTCAATCTACTATGACCAAATCAAGCACTTCTGCTTTGATAGTACTCCTCAAGTGTTCAAGTAGCAACCACGATCTTCAACCTACGCGTGATAAAAATCGACGCGCTGAGTATAAAACTCAGTGGTGCTCATAATTCACATACTTAACACTCATAATTCACGTACTTTAACAAAAGTGTGGATGGCAACTAACTTAAAAATAACAAATTTCAATAAAGCATTGAATATCAAAAGAACAGTAAATTTCCAAATGAATTCTCTTTTAGCAAGAATAAAACTTCTAACGTCATAAAACATAATTAATCTACTTAATCTTAAACCCTTACATGAAAACCTTAAATTACACATTATGATACATCATGATCTTACCTGCTGTTCATTGTGTTTGTAATGAATGAAATCAAAATAAACATGTAAGATTACATAAACAGTAATTTATGTTCATTGGATCCTACCATATGCTATGTATATATACGGATCTATGACTTATGCAACTTTTAGTCCACATATCATTATAATTATGAATTAATAACAATCTCCATGACTGTATGGCTCCTAAAGAAACTTGTTAAGCATATATAGCGATTATATTCTTTCTATGATCTTAACCTGATGTCCTTTAATGCTGTATGATACTTTGAATTAAACTCAGTGAATATCACAATGACTAAAGAAACATATAAGCACAATACAATGTAGAAATAAACTGCACTCAAACATATAAGATGTAAAAGCACACATATCATGATACTTTCTTTACCTTGATGATCTTTCTGTTGTTTAAGTATACTGTATGATTCATGAGCAATGTTATTGTCAAAGAAATAAATCTGTATGTCTCCATAAGGTTATAGTGGAAATCTGAAGTGGATATAGAAAACTGTATGAAACTTGGATGAAACTGTAATGCTTGGGTCTGCTATGGCCTATATAATCATATCCACTCAACGGCCTGTAGCCGGAGTACCAAAACCTTTAATGGGGCGCAGATATGCTATTCTCTATGTTAGGCGAGCTTGTGTCATGTTAGTTTTCACATGCTTGTGTCATAAAAATTAACTGCTTCATCATTTCATAAAATTTAGTGCTTACCTGTATGCTGATAGTCTCGCCAAGCTGGCAACTTGTGTCATGTTAGTTTCACACCATTTGCATGCTTTCATTTTGTGTTTATACATGTGTTCATGTTGTCTTTTTGCTTTAAAATGGTTGAAGACATACAAGTTGAGAAAAGGAATACAAGCGCATAGAATTCATACCTTCATACACCATTTCATATCATTTCACAATTGCATAGAATACAATTACAAGTTGTGTTTACCTCATTTCACATCATTTGCATGCTTTAGTTTCACATCATTTGCATGCTTGCATTTTGTGTTTATACATGTGTTCATGTTGTCTTTTTATCTTAAAATGATTGGAGGCATACAAGTTGAGCAAAGGAATACAATTGCATAGAAAAAGAGGTACAAATGAGCATCAAAACACATGTCGCGAGAGCGCCATGCAAAGTCGTGAGCACGAGAAGCACACATGAGGGTCAGTGAGTTTACAGGTGAAATTTGCGAGCGCGCAATGAAATTTGCGAGCGCGAGAAGCACCAAGTGAGAGTCAGAGAGTTTACAGGCCAAATTCGCGAGCTCGACATGAAATTCACGAGCGGGCGTCGTGTTTTCCAGCCTACGTAGTTTGTACTATTTTGGTCATATCTCTCAATTTATAACTCCGATTTGGGTGATTCAAAAACCCATGGAAAGCTAACACATAGAGGAACAAATACCTGCAGTCTGTACTATTTTGTTATATCCTCAATATATAACTCCGATTTTGGGTGGATTCAAAAAAACCCATGCAAAGCTAACACATAGAGGAACAAATATACCGCTTCAGCTATGACAGCTTCCTAATTCCATCGTTAAATGGGGTAAGAAATCAAGGTGAAGTTTACTGGTAACTTTTCCAGCAAACTTAATTTTAGCAAAAAATCAATATCTACTTCATTTGATTCATTTCATTCTCATGCTTTTCATCACCATTTTTTCAGTCTTCCTTACTCAATCATCAAACAACAATAATTTTTCCTCATTATCACCACACGCAACAAAATTCTCATGCAAGAAATTGATTAAACTAAAGAGATAGCACACCTTCACTTAACAAGCTTGAGCTCTCTTTTTAGCTTCCTTTTTCTTCTACCTTTGAGGCTCACCTCTCCTATACATGAGAATTCTTCTTATGAATACTCTAAAAATATCACCAAATGATTCAAGTATGAAATTTAAGAAGGTTTACTTACTTGGATAGAATAGAAGTTGAATTAATGCCTGAATCCCATTAAAATCTTCACTACCATTAAAAGTGATGGAGAAAGGAAAGTGGAAGAGGAAAGGAAGAAGATGAAGAAGATGAAGATGATGAAGATGAAAAATGGGAAAGTGGAATGGAAGTCTCGGGTAGACTCCAAAAATATCATGATTTTGTGTGCAAAATTACCAAATGGTCCCTCAAGTGTCAATTTGTTCCAACTTAATACCTCAACTTTATATTTTAGTGCAAGCAAGTCCTAATCCTTATACTTTGATCTTTTTGCTTCCTTCAAGTAAGTCCACTTCTTTTCCTTACTTCTTTTTCCCTTATTTCAATTAACATCCCATTTCTTAGCGCCACTCTAGAATCTAATGGATCGAACCCGGGTTTTGGATCAGCCTGACTCGACTCTAGCAAACGACTCGATTCATAGATAAAATGGGACGTTACACTTTCTCCTTTAATCACAAATCTTCTTTTGGCACATAGGTTTGATGTAATGGCCCCATCAGGTCTGAGATTCTATCATATTGGCTAAACAAATTTGGCTTGGTAACAATCAAATAGGCCTAGAAGTCCAAATAGGTTTCATAATTCAAATCCTCAATATCGACAATCAACAAATTGTTTCAATTACAATAACGGTATGCCATTTGATCAAAAAGTTCCAAATGACAACAAGGAGGGTTGGACATTTAACTCACCTTAAAAAGCGAGAATTTGATTCTCCGATCATGTATAATTTCGAAATGGTTCCATGATAATCCTCGACCTATATTCACATTTAAAGCACATATTGCACTTTTAGTTTTGTTTTTTAAAGCTCACTATATACTACAAGTTTCTTTTTAAATATTCTTGATTCATTATATATTTTTGCATTTGGAAATTTTTTAGGTCAAAAAATATTCCCACTCTAGAATCTAATGGATCGAACCGGGTTTTGGATCAGCCTGACTCGACTCTAAGCAACGACTCGATTCAATAGAAAAATGGGACGTTACACTTCTCCCTTTAATCACAAATCTCTTTTGGCACATAGGTTGATGGTATGGCCCCCATCAGGTTGAGATTCTATCATATTGGCTAAACAAATGGCTTGGTACAATCAAATAGGCCTAGAGTCCAAATAGGTTTCATAATTCAAAATCTCAATATCACAATCAACAAATTGTTTCAAATACAAATAACGGTATGCATTTGATCAAAAGTTCCAATGCAACAAGGAAGGGTTGGACATTATAACTCACCTTAAAAGCGAGAATTTGATTCCTCCGATCATGTATAATTTCGAAATGGTTCCATGATAATCCTCGACCTATATTCACATTTAAACACATATTGCACTTTTAGTTTTGTTTTTAGCTCACTATATAGACTACAAGTTTCTTTAATATTCTTATTCATTAAATTTGCATTTGAAATTTTAGGGTCAAAAAATATTCCTATTGAGCCTAATGTTCATCCATTTTATACTTATTTTCATGGTTAAATCATTTATATTTAAGTTTGAAGTTATATTTAAGTTTGGTCAACTTCAGCGCTAGTTAAGGAAATCCAGAATTTTCAGCATGTGAGCTACTTGCATTCTTTAGATTATATTGTTATTTTCACAAATCCTTTTGCTCTGAAATTTTTACACAACATTCCCAACATCTCAGGGCACTCCCATAATAAATTTGATGAATTTTTGAATTTATGAACTTATTCAAATAATCCAATTACAGAACCAGAATATTCAGCTTTCACAAACTGAGCGGTCTTCTTTCTTTTATTAATATATGAATTTTCCCTTACCTTTTGGACTTTCTGTTCTAATACAACCTTTTTAATATCTTAGGATACATCTCTGTAAAATTTCATAATTTTTTAAGTTCATTTACATGGTCAAACAGCCTAAACACAGTACTGAAATCTGTTTAGAGTGTCACACTGAGCAGTCTGTATTCACTTGGCTATAAATTCTTTTCCTTTCATCTTCTGGGCTTGTTCTTTTACGACACCCTTGCCAACATCCCAGCCTAGCTCTCTGTAAAATTTCATTAATTTTGAAGCTCATACATATATTTATTTTAACAAAAAACAGTAGCTGAATTGAAGCAGCTTCATTGAGACACTTTTGGAAATTGTAGTTTCTAGCTTTTACATGATCAATTCCTTTCAATCCAATCCAAATTCTAGCATCCTAATTGATCAATTAATATGTTTAAAAGATAATTTTGAGTTTTGATTCATCAAATTAAGGATTTATGCTTAGGAAAATATGAAAATCATAGGCAAAATTTGAATTCCATGCCTTTCTTTTTAATTTCTTTTGTTTTCTCTTCTCTTGTTTCTTTATTGGCTTCACTTTTCCTTTGATAATATTATTGTCACTTGGAATTTTGTGGTGAATGAATTCTAGCAAATGTTAGAATGATGGAAAGAAGAAGGAGAAAGGAGAAGTCTACGTTGGAAATGAAGAGGTGAAGAGGTGGGTGTTGACTCCTAATACACTTGTCCTCTTTTCCTTTTTGCTAAGGAGATGACTCACCTATACGCTTCCCTTCTTTCCTTTAAAGTATAGGATGAGTCATTTGATTTGTTGTGCTAAGATTTGGCTGCCACTTGTAAGGATGAAATATCCCTTTTATCCCCTTTAGTAGCTTTATTAACTAAGTGGCTAGCTTAGTCATTTCATATTTTCTATTTTTTTTACTTAAAACATTTTCTTTAGCATTTTATTCTTTTAATTCTTAAATTTTCTTATTTTATTAGATTAAGATATATGTATTTTCTTTTTATGGAAACATATGGTGCATTTCAATTGAATTTCCTTGGAGAATTTTTTGTGCATTCATATTATCATACCTTTGATGTTTTAAAATTTTCCATATAAATCACTTTAATGTCTTGTAAATTTCATTTCCTTGCATTTCAATAGTCATTTATGGTTTTAATAGGTCACATACTTGTAAAATATATTTTCATTGTATCTAAGGTGTTACAACATTCATTTCTTATCCCCAAATAAACCATTTTAAGATATATATCACCTGCGGCTTATAGTTTACATGTAAAGATATACCACACACATTCCTTTTCATCAAAATAATTACTTATCTTATCCCCATAACAATCACATAATCAATTTTATACAGTCATTATCAAAATCGTTTTACCAAATCATACTCTAATTACATAATGTTGATATCCTCAAATTCAAACCATAAGGTACATTCTCTTTTAAATTTTGAAAGTTCATTTTATATATGAAAGTTCATTTAAATATATATAATATATATATATAAGTATATATATAATATATATATATATATAATATATAGTTTATATATATTCATACTTCCTTGCATCATACATCAAGTAATCCCACAATAAATTTGTTATATATATTAGTTTATATATATTCATACTTCTTGCACATACATCAGTAATCTCACAATATTTGTTATCATTTAACTCAACTAAGGAACTTCGGGGTCATAAATCTCCTGTAGGAAAATGCAGTAACATACATCAAAATTTATTCATATATCAAATCAAATACATAATCATTTCAAATAAAACAATTCAAACACTAAGCTCTGAAAGGTAGCAAGCATTGAAGACAATGACTGATTTGCCTCAAGTTGCTGCTATTGTAAGGTTTGCAACTAACTTGAAATTTCTAACTTAAATATGTCATAATCAGATCTCAAATCTGATACTAAGTTATATAGATCATCTATGTTGTGAGAGATAAATGGTGCATTACAAATTTCTATCTATTGGTTTTGTTTTTCTATAACAAGATTAGGAACAAGCTCTTCAAGCTTTAGATCTTCCACACTTTTATCCCTTATATTGGAGGTTGAAGCTCCTTCTATGCCATCCAGCATTATCATAGGTTGAAAATTTAAACAAGCACTTATTCAGATAGGATTTAGGACGAGGTTCACTTGTGGTAGATACCTCATCAAAGAGGTCAATGTTATAGAGATAAAAAATAAGGGCGAGAAATCCTTCAAAAGGTAAGCAGATACACTTGTCTTTGATTTTCTTTATACAAAAGATGATTGATGCAGGAAGGTTTACTTTTTGTTTTAACAGAAGCATAGAGATAAAGAACATATCGGATTTCTTCAAACGATAACTGGTTATCTCTCTTTAGAAGAAATTATGAACACCAAAATGATGAATGAAATTAGAAAGAAAAGGCATTTCTCGCATTCTCAGAATAAAAGGTGTTCCTAGAGAACCATCATTTAAAACAATTTGAGTTCGTTACAGAGGAGCTAATGAATGTTCTGACCATTCAATTATGGATTGGATCATTCATCCATCATTAGAAATTTTAAAAATTTGAGACTAAAGACTTTCATTTACCTTGATAACTTGACCTTTAATATTGGATGCCAAGGTATTAGTACTGGAATTATACTGGAGGTTGACATAAAACAATTTCATCGGGCGAGGACACAAACATTTTTTTTATCAAAAGACTACGCAATTTTGATAATTAAAAACATCAAAGCTTCCACTCTTTTCACACATAGACTCATTTTCAATGATTTCAAGAATTAGGACAGATTGTTTTGATATCATTCATATTCTTCTTTTGCTTACTTATAAAGTAGAAATTAGGAACATAAAGATGAACACCTTCTAAAGATGGATAGGATACAAGATGAGAGAGGATAGAATCCATCAAAGAATCAAAGAGGTTTAAGCTCAAGGAAGTTGTAAAGCTTATACAATAGGAGAGTAGGTTGCCAAGGCATGCGTTGATTAGAGAATTTAAATGGTTATGAGTGAGCTACTTGACAAATCTATTCTTGTCAAACATTAATTGTTGGTATGTGAAGTGGAAGTTTTTTTGAGGCAAAGTTTGACAAAATAAAATCATAGCCAACAATGTTTGGAAATAAGGTTTTATTAATAGTTGTGCACACATTTTTCTATCATCATTATCTCTTTTTCTCGTTTCATCATTTTCATTCATTTTTTTTATCACCTTTGCATATAACATTGGCATTGCAGAAGAATATTGGTTGATCAAGCCAAAATTCATTCACATATACCTCAGTTTCTTAGCAATTGTGATAGTAAAATTTTTTAAAATTTCAGTACACTTTTTTTTTAAGAATCTGACGTTTTCATAAATTTCTAAATTCAACACACTGGTTATCCAGAGAAAGTAATCAGACTCTTACATCTTGCTAGGAAATAAAAGCAAATTTTGTTTCCTCTATGCATATTCAAGTCTTTAACTATCTACCTCAAGCATTACTAAGTTTGTTTCATAGACTAATACACAATCAACTTAGCACACTTTTAAGAAATATATTTCAACAATAATTTGCACTCATGTATTCAATTATATATATCATAAGTCATATCAAAAACTATTTGCTTTTAAAATTGTTTAAACATAACAAACACATCTATACATTTGTACAAATGCGTTTAATGCCTCACTGGTCCCATATATGGTCTTATCATAAGACTAATTAACTTGCCATAATATCCCAGATCAGCCAAGTATTTGATACACTATCTCAATCACCATCCTAAAATAACGTCTTGCAAGACTCAATTTAAGTATAAAACAAGAATTTATTAAATAAACACATTGTATATAATATATCTTATTACTTGGTTTCTTAACGTACTTAACATTTAAGGTTGGATATCACTACTGATCCGACTGGAGCCAACAAAAGCCGATCAAACCGAGCTGAGTAGGTGGCCAGATGATCAAGTCAACTTAACATCTTTCCAAGCTGATCAAACCGAGCTTCGAGGATGGTTGTCAGATTGAAGGCGCTTCAATTGACCACTTTAACATTAATTATTTATACAATTAATGATAGAGTGGGGGGGCAAACTGTTGACGCGTAATTTTATGCCCCCACCTAACCCGGTGATGATATAAGGATAAGGAACAAAGAAGCATGGTCAACCAGAAGCGTTTTCAACCAAAAATTGAATCAAACCGGTCCAAAAGGGTCTGACCTGCGCTAGGGTTGCGTCACGCAGCTATAAACTGCGTGACGGCACTAGTAGTTGCGTCACGCAACTCTAACCAGGCTGACATCATCAATTTGACAGGCTCGTGTAACGGTCCGCCTGTTTGTAGAATACGCGGCGAAGTTGTATGAAAACAGTAAGTTGCGTAACGCAGCTCGCGGGTCCGTCATGTAGTGCTACCTGCGTGACGCAAGCTTTGTTCTTGTTGCCCTACCCATAAATACTAAAACATTTTCAATTTCTAAACGGCTTTTCTCATTTTTCTCTGGACTTTGGCAATTTTAAAGATTGAGGAAAATCTATTGCGGCTAGGTTTTCCCCCAAGCAACTCTAAGGAGTAATTCTTGAGAAAGATTAAGCCCATTAGAAAATATATGATTGAAACTTAAAAAATACCCAAAAAGACAATAAAGAGAAAAAGAGAGAAATAGGAAGAAAAAAGAAACGTTCTTCTTGTTTTAAAACTGGTGGCTAAATGCTTTCTGGGATCGTGAAGCCTTGTTCCCAAAATCATCCAAACCGTATGCAATCCTCGAATCTGAAGGGTTAGGTAATCAATCTAAACTTCCTTTTCATTTTTAGTTATTTATTTGGTGAAAAATCTTATTTTCTTAGTATTTGGTTAGTTTGGTGTTGATTAAACAACATTTTGCCCATTCTGATGTTTCTTGAGTTATATTTAAACCATTTTGTCATAAAAAGAACACGTAAAGAAGATAGTTTGAAAAAGTAGTACGGCACCAGAGCAGCTGCACTCACGCAGCTACTACCTACGTGACGCAACTGTTCAGGTCCCAAAAGACCCTGACTTTGCTTGGACCACCTGCGTGACGAAACTGTTCGTGGGAGTAGTTTTTATTTCATTTTTATATTTTTATTTAATGTTATACCTCAATAAATAATTGGTAAATCTGGAGATTTTAATAAGGTCATGAACAGTCGCGTCACGCAACTAGGAGTTCCGTCACGCAACTGTTCTTCATAGAACAGCTGCGTGACGCAACTGTTCTAGGGTTTCAGAATATTTTTTATTTTATGCGACTGTTCTTCCATAGAACAGTTGCGTGGCGCGACTGTCTCCCATTTCCAGTTTATCTTTATTATTTTATCTTAATTTTGTTTCATTAAGCAGATTTTCTTTTGAATCTCGATCCGGAAAATGATCAATAATGGGCAAATTGAGTCTTAATCAAACCAAATAAATTAACTATTGATGATTATGAGATTTTCTTTAGAATTTGTTTCTTATTGTTCATTATTGATGTTATTATTAAACTCGGTTTGTGGCTCGCCTTTAACCATAAGGCAAGAGCGGGTCTTTTTATTTTATTTGATATGTATGGTGGATAAATGATGGATGTGATGTTTAATGTATGAATGAATGCAATGGATGAGTTTACTTGGGACGATTAAATAATTTTTCACATAGGAGCTCGGTTCGATCCATTCGGGTTGGGTTTAAATAATTGGCTTTTCTAAAATAAAATCAATTAGAAATCGTAGGTTAAAAGAGGCCGGTTTTCCGGGCGTCAAGAGGCTGATTTTCCGGGCGTCGGCTTCCCAAACGGGCCGACGTGTACCCAATTGCCCCTTACCTAGACCGGCACAGTTCGCCTTGATCCAGTATTTTTCAAATAATTGGCCTAAATTAAAAAATTGGGTTAAATGGAGTCATTTGTTTATAAATTAAAATCGGAAACGGTCCCATTGTCCGAAGATAATGGGTGCGACTCAAATAATTTTTATAGACCGATGTTATCGGCACCTGCGTTTTCCCAAAACGGTTGGTTTTAACACCATTTTCCAATTATATTTCTAAAATGAAATAAAAAGAAGTTTTCCGAGGGTCTTTTCCGGGGTTTTAAAGGACTCAATTCTCCTATTATAAAATAAAACTTCAATCATAAGAATGGGAAAAAAGGAGGGGCGAAATACGAATTGGCGACTCTGCTGGGAAAGTTTTTGCACCCAATCTAATCCCCCGGTTATTTTTTCAATAATTAAGTGGTTGGCAATTAGGAAATTGACTCTAAAAACCTTACCTTTTCCATAAATAAAATTTGATAGTAAGAAAAGCCGATGGAAAATTGTTAAGTCATCCGTATGTGCTTAATTGGCTTTATTTTGCTTTTATTAGGATTTTTGCATTCATACCGCATTTTCCTCTCTTCTCACCACATTCTACCCGTATCACCCTTGGTAACTTGGTGTTTAACTTTGACGTGGTCTAGCCTAAAACCTAGCGTGTTTAGGTGCATCATCCGAGAATTAACATTTTACTACCAACCGCAAGCCTAGTGCCCTTAAAGTGTGT